>VZTI01001917.1:510458-586693 GCA_013397865.1 Struthidea cinerea
ACCCCCTCCCCAGCCCCGCCGAGCGCCGCTCCCTCCCACGCCCCGAGGCATGCCCACCCTCCTTCCTTTCTTTTAATTTCTTCTTTTGCTCAGCAGTTTGGGAATGGAGAGGCTATAAAATGGCTACAGAGTGATCAATGGTTTCAAGGACAGGGAGTAAAGGAGGAGTCAGGAGATAGGACGGAGGTTCATTTCCCTGTCAAAGTACTGCAATAAGAGGAAAAGAGAAAGACATAGCTACCTGAACTCACCATTCCTGTTCCATCCCTTAGCCACTGCATCTTGCTTCTGATGATGTCCTTATTATCAGGGAGGGGAAGAAAAAAAAAATCCCTACTGCCTGGCGAGAGCTGGCAGGAAAAAAAAGAAGCCCCCCACCCCCACCCTAGCCTGGAGCTTTCAGTCAGCCATCCCTCAGCCCGGCAATCCCGTGCCTGTCAGGAGCACGTTATTAGCAGCCTCCTCACTACCTGGGATTGTGCTTATTTATTTCAGTCACGGACCGAGGGATTTGAGGGGAGGGGGATGTCCTTTTTTTTTTTTTTTTTTTTTTTTTCCCCTGCCGTGCTTTGAAACTCTGCAGAAGGGGAGGGGAGTGGAAGGGAGGGGAAGGAGGGGGACCGATGCGAACTTGGGGAGGGTCCCCGCAGGCGCCCAGCACCCCGGGCACCCTGTGCCCTCCTGCCGCTGGCCGGTCACCCTCGCCCCCAGCGCTGCAGGACGCCCGATCTGCAGAGCCAGCACATGCTCCACGCTCAGCAAGGGGCTGGGGATTTTGCTGACGCTCAGAGGGCAGCAGGTTCTCATTCTGCTCTCCACAGGAAGGATGAGTCCCCTTCCCACTTAAAGCTAAGCTCCCAGCCCAGCCCAGCCAAGCGCTGCACCTGCCCGGGGTGATCCTCCCCCTGCACCAGTGCCCTGCTCGCCACGCTGGGCGTGCATCCCCTGCCCGCTCCCCTCGCTGTTCCCCACTTTCTGGCCACAGCAAGGAAACGAGAGCCCCGCTGCATAGTTAAGAAAGCAAACACACTCATTAAGCGTTCCTCATCGATCCGGCCACCCACCACGTCGAGGGAGAGGAGATCGCGGTGTCTGGCGCTGGTGAGAAGAGGCGGCGGCAGCATATGGGATGTGTAGAGCCAACTGGAAACAGGGCTGAATCCTCCCGGATCCTCCAGCTGGGACACGCAGGTCGACATGGTTCTCCCCATTGCAGGGACAGGACACGGGGCTGGCGGGAGTTGGCCAAGGCCGCTCACGGCGCCGGTGGCGCGGCCGCCGCAGCCCCTGCCGCCATCCCGGGGCTCGGTGCCCACAGGAAGGGGCAGCCCGGAGCAGGACTGACACACCCCTGAGCACAGGAAAAATGCCCCACCAATACTCCCAAAATCCCCTCTTTGGCAGCTGAGTCTGCAGCTGGCCTCAGGGACAGGAGAGGGCAGGTACGACTCGCGGAGACAACGTGGGAAATGGCTGGCAGCGGGCTCTGGGCACAGGCAGGACACTGGGGACACTGGACATGCTGGACCCATGCACAGGATATGCTGTAAAATCTGTGGAGAAGCTCCAATCTCCTCAGTTACAGCTGCAGAGGATTTAGGGCTGTGTTTGCATGGGTTTTTTCTCCACGCCTCAAGGGCACAAGGGCATTTGGATCTCCTGCTCCTGGCCTCTGGAGGAGTCAACATTTTTCCTGCAGCTGGAGATTTTGAGTCAGGGAACAACACGCAGCTCCTCGTGACTGCCACTTTCTGCTGGTCCTGTGCCACTCAGCAGCATCAGAGCTTAGGTGTCTTCACTTATTTATTGAAATGGGCCAGACCAGAAGTGCAGGCAGGACTGAAGGGATGCTGCCCAGCATCTCTACACTGCTGGGGCCCCACACAGCCTGCTCCAGTTACATCAAGCCATATTCCATCACCTTTTGTACAGGCACTGACAGCCATCATTATTCCCAGAGATGGCTGGCAAAAGAAACAGTCGGGAGGCAAATGCTTATAGCTGTCCAAACTCTGGAATTCTGCCTAAAATTCAAGTGACAGAAACACCAGGTAAGTTATTTACACCCCCAGGAGGGCTCTGCTTGGAAAATCCCACCTCTGACATGTGTTGTCAATCAGGGTCCTGTCCAGGGAGAGCCCCATCTCGCACAGCAGGTGATGGCCACGACTCTGTGCAGCCCTGGAACTCACAGAGCTCACAGGTGCCTCACCTGTTGGGGATGTCAGGCAGAGCCAGCACAACCTCACCAACTGATTCCAAAGCTACAGGGGCTGGGAGAGCTGGGACAGCAGAACTGACAGACAGAGAGACATCCTGAACGGACACTGCTTCCTTCAGAGACCTGGACTAAAACCAGAGCACTGATCAGGTTATCTCTAACTGAAGGGTAAATATTTTTTCTACCAGGAAGTACTAAATGAGATCTGCACCGTTGTCAGCACACACACAGGGAATACAAGAATGACCCTCTTGGGCACAAGATCAGCTTTAAACCACGCACCGCACCATCCCACAAACTCCACTCACTTTGGTCAAGGTTACACCCTGGCAGTGCAAATGGAGGGGGATTTGTCTGGCACATCCCACCCTGTTGCTGTAATTGGGAACGGGGATCTCTTGGAGGAGGAGGACAATTTTTGTGGAGGACTGTTACACACGAGCAGAAATGAGCCCAGCTTCTCTCCTCCTGCCAGCTGTTGATCAGGCCTGTCAATAAGGCTCATATTCCACTGTTTCGCTTCCTAGGCCTTGTTTCCACTAAGCTGATTTGAGAAGCAAACCAAGAGCTGCCAGGTTAATTCTTGCTCCCTGCGAAGGTGCTGAAAGGCAAGAAAGCCCCAGGATCAGCCAAATCCCTGAATGGGCAGCAGGCTGTACACAAATCCCATCCTGCCCGGAGCAGTGGGGCAGTCGTTCTCTCTGGCACGGGGAACCTCAGAGAGAACCCAGCTGCATTTCCCTGCCAAGAAAATGCACCTCTGCTGCCTCATTGTCAATGCAAAGCGCTCTGCAGGCAGCCAGCGGGCAGGGGACCAAGCCCAGAGTCCCTGCCAGAGCAGGGGGAGCAGGGAAAAGCCACCTGTGAGCTTCTTCTGGGTCCTGTGCAGGGCCAGGAGCTGGACTGTGATGGTCCTTGTGGGCCCCTTCCAGCCCAGGATATTCAGCGATTCTCTGATTCTCCACTTCCCTGGAGGAAAGCACCTTCCAGGAAAGGGCACCACGTCCTGGCTCCTGTGCCAGGCGTGCCAGGGGATGCTGCAGCCCAGCACACCTGAGGGCACAGTGGGCTGCCCACCCAGCGCATCCCAGACATGGAATATTCCCAAGCACACCCTGAGCTGTGTGTGAGTCACAGACACGGTGCAGTTGTGCCAGGGGCACTGCACTGGTAGGAAAACCCACTTTGCCCACAGGGAAACAGAGGCAGCTTTCAGTGGGCACAGAGTTTGCACTGCAGGCTCCTGCCCCGGGATTTAGCTGGCAAAAAATGGGATTTCTATCACCTGAGCACGACGGACGAGGCTTCACTCAGGTGGTTTGTCTGGGGGATCACTCCAGAGGAAATCCCCAGGAAGAACTCGTGGATTGCTCACCAATAACACAACACCCCAGTCAGTCTCGGCAGAGCTGTGGTTTGGTCACATCTGACCTGTCACAGCCTCCAAATATTTCTCTCTCTACAGAATAAGGACCAAAATCAGCTGAAGTGCTTCACCCTCAGACAGCTGCTTCCCTTCAACAGCCCAGTCCAGTCTGGAGTCTCCTCGTGACTGCCAACGATATCAATCATGGGCAATAAAGGTGAGCAGAGAAGCGAAGGCAGGGAAGGAAGGGACAGTGTTTACCTGGACACTGCTCTGCAGTAGCAGTGACTGACTAAATTATCTGGTTAATGCCACTTTTCCATGTGTAACTTATTTTCTCCTAATTCCCTGCAGCTGGAGAGCGACTCAAAAGCCAAACAACAGGGGATGAGCAGAAGGACACTCAATATCACATCCCAGTGAAACAGCAAAAATAACCTCCCTCCATCCTTGTGCCTCATCCAGCACATCTGGAGTCACGTAAGTAACACACAGGAGACTTTACCAACATTCCCACTGCAATCCAATCCCCAATCCAATCCTCCCAGAGCCCACCCTGCTCTCCCACCATTATTTATGGTATTGCAGGGCCACTTTTGGGAGCAGATCCCTCGTTTGAGACACCCAGAACACAGCCCTGGGATCCCAAACATGAAGGTTCATTTTCTTGCGGCCTGTGAGAGCAGCACTGCAGGATTTCACTTGCCTCTCCTGTCTTTTCTTCCTGCTATTGTGTTACCACATCACCACTGAAATCTCCTTTAGATCTTCAAGGTCTCCCTTCCTTAATCCCACTGGAAGATTTTTGCTCTGAACCACTCTCTGGATGTGGGAACTTTTCCCAAGACGCTTTTTCCCCCACCCTGCTGCTGTTTTCCTGAGGGGATTTCCCTTCTTTTGCTTTTCACCCACTCCCTTCCCTCCCCAGCTACGATGCTGCATTGGACAACACCCCCCAGTCAGCACCTCCCCATCGCAATTCCAGCCCGGAATTTCCTCACGGAGGCAGGAGAGCCTGGCAGTGCCCTTTGGAGAGCTGGTATTTCACTGCTGCAGAAGGCAGATGTTCTTCATTCCGTACCAGAGAACACAAATATGTTCCTGCAGCCATTGTCTCTACTGAACTGCAAGGAACAGGCACCAAATCCTACAGGTTAATTAATGAGAAAGGAGGGGAATTTGTCTAACCTCTGCTAGGAATTATCCAGCCTGGCTTTATAAACCAATCAGCCACGCTACGCAGCTATGAAGCACGTACCTTCCTGCAGGAAAAAAAGCCCAAACCCCATGGAATACTTTCCTAATGGCCCAGTGCCTCTCTGATTAGCACAGCAATAACACAGCGCTTCGGGCTCTTGCAAAGTATTACTATTATTTATGGTACATTACGAGGGAGTTTGTTTGTTCTTTAATAGGAGATGACATATTCAGAAGCCCAGATACGAGTGTCCTCCTGAACCAACTCTGACACAAAGATAGTTTCAGTCATAAATTATAGAATCATAGAACCACAGCACTGGAACAAGTGCCTGAAAAGCCTCGCTCTGATGGATGTGGTTGGGATCTGGCTGTTTAGCACAGCGAGGCACAGAGAGCATCACCTGCAAACCAGGGGCTTCCCCTGACCTCCCAAGGTGACACAGTGGCCACTGGCAGGGACGGCCAGGGCAGCCCAAACCTGTCCCCCCCTGCTCCAAACCCCTTCTCCAGTCCGGATCAGTCGTATGCACACTCTGTGTGCTGGTACAAACCCGAGTTATTTCTAATTTAATTATGTGCATTGGGCATTATTAATTAATTGCAGTATTTATATTTAGCAGCCACAGTGCAAACAGCCCCCATCTGGCTCCAGGCAGAGGTGTGTGGCACGCACAGCCTGCTCCCTGGGAAAGGAGGGAAGGCATGGATTGGGCATGGCCACGCTCCCACAGACTCCCCTCAAATTTTTGTGGGATTTCACCAACAAAATGCCAGCTTCACTTCTGGAGAGCACCAAAGCAAACTGGAGCTTTTATGAAACCCTAGTGGGAAACCACAGTTTGGAAACCTGTTTGTAAAAAGCAATTTTTAAATTAAGTAACCTCTTCAGTTCACTGCCCACACTCTGCCAGACACACAGAGGTTCCTCCCAGCCCTCCCCGGGCCATCCTGCCCTTGGGAAGGCAGGGAAACAGGCAAGTCCTGGATCTGCCTCCTTCCAGAATGTCTCCTTCAAGATATCCCCGTGGTTTGCACGTTGTTTACTATTCCTTCTCCTGTCACCCTCGCCTGACTGACAAGACTCCTCATGCCTCAGCCCATTTGATTTGCTAATATCTCTCAAGTTTTTTCCATTTGCAAACCTCCCACCTCTGCTTTAATGAACCCAAGGAGTCTGTTGCCAAGGAACGCTCTCTGTTGCCATGCCCTCTGCTTTAGAGGTGAAAATTAATAACCTGCAGCCAAATTAAACTCTTTGGGTGAGAAGGAAAGCACCCCAGTTCAGATCCCCGAGCCCAGTAAAGTCTCTCCAGCATCCAAGTCTTCTTTGTGTCCATCTGTCACCAGCACTGGCCCAGTTCTGCTTATTTAGGGAAAATCCTATGGAGATTAAAAAAAGGAATAAAACTAAATTTGAAACTGAAAGGGCTTTAAAAGCAGCACAACGCTCATATATAAATTCATTTCATTTGTGTACTAAGAGATCTGCAGCCAAAAAAGGCTTTTTTTTTTTTTAAAGAAAACTAGAGCTTAGCATTGCTGTTCCCGGGAAGACTGACAGGGAAACAATAAATGCTGCCCTGGGTCGTGCATTTGGAGGTCACAGGGGACCCGCAAATCCACGCACCCTGAGGCTGTGCTCCTCCCTGGTGCCTGGAGGGACATTCCAGGCAGGAGCCCGGGTTGGAGCCCCCAGGGCCCTCAGCATGGCCCTGTCTCACTCATGGCCTCGGGGCTCTCACAGCCCTGCCCTGGCCCAAAACCAGCAGCCAGACTCACACCCGAGCTCCTGCCCGATCCTTCTTCCCCACCCCAAACCCCACGGGGATCTCACTGGAGCTGGTGCCTTTGGAGGAGCAGCCCAACCTGGTCCTACCCCCACAAACACACCCAAAGCCCCGAACACAACTGGTTGTCCTGCCACGGGAAGCACAGCAGCCAGATGGCACGGCCTGATCTTAGCAAAGCCTGATCCTAGCAAAGCCTGATCCAGGCACAGCCTGATCCTAGCAAAGCCTGATCCTAGCAAAGCCTGATCCAGGCACAGCCTGATCCTAGCAAAGTCTGATCCAGGCACAGCCTGATCCTAGCAAAGCCTGATCCAGGCACGGCCTGATCCTAGCAAAGCCTGATCCTAGCAAAGTCTGATCCAGGCACAGCCTGATCCTAGCAAAGCCTGATCCAGGCACGGCCTGATCCTAGCAAAGCCTGATCCTAGCAAAGCCTGATCCAGGCAGGGCACGGCTCCCACCCAAAGCCACAGGATCCCTGCCTCAGTAACACCTTCACAGCTGGGCTCTCCCCAAGCAAAGCACAAGGCAAGGAGGGTGGTCCCCCAGGACCTCCATCTCCATCAAACAGGTGAGGGCTTAACGAGCAGGTCATGTTTATGGCCGCAGTTCATCGGAAGGCACGGAGGAGCCATCGGAGGAGCCATCGGAGGAGCCATCGGAGGAGCCTCTCGCGCTCCCTCAGCGCTCCTCTCCCTCCGTTGTTTAATTCAAGCTGTGACCCCTGGCCCTGGATGTTGAGCTGAAGCTGCCCAGCTCCCAGCCCTGTTTCCGTGGCCTCGGTCAGCCTGAGTTACCAGGCCGTGGTGGGACACCCAGGGGTGCAGGGAGGAGCACAGAGCAAAGCAGGGACAGCTCCAGGAGCAGCCCAACCTCAGCCCTACGGGTGTGGGGTGTCCAGTGATGGACGCCAGGAGTGTTCTGACCAGGACTGATGCCATTTAGTCCCTGCATGCCCATTTTTCCAGCGTGCCTGGGTCACGCCAGTCTCAGGGTTCCTAGTGCCCTCCTGCACATTTCCCTCCCTGCTTTCCCGTGCCTGCCATCAGCTGTGCCAGCCAGGGCACATCTGGGGAAGAGAAACAGGAGGGGAAAGGAGCAGCTGAGACCAGCCCCAGCCTCACCAGGAGAACTTCTTGAGCTGGGGCATCATCTGCATGGATGCCCCATCAGCCTAAGGAAACCTCTTTGCTGAGCCTCTCTGTTAACTGGAACTATTCACTTTTAGAGTCAGGAAATGCTCTTTTTTCCCCAGAGAAATGCTCTCCTTCAATACTTCAGGCTGCTAAAGCATCGTGAGGCTCCGCTTCTCAGAGAGCCTTGCCTTGAGTCGCCGTCTGGAATCAAAAGCAAAGCAAAGAGATTTTCTCTTCCCCACCCACCATGTGCACAGGGATGTGAATTCCCCTGCTAAACAGCCACTACCGGCCGAGGGCTGTGGCTCTCCAAACCACTGAACACGCTGCTTTTATTCCCAGCTACTTTTCCAGATCCCTCCACATCCCACAGTCCCCTCCTCAGACTTCCACGGGTCCTCCCCACTGGGCTCAATCTGCAAAGGAAAAGTTTCAATCTTGTCTCACCTTCAAAAGTGTCTAAAATTCACTTTCTGACATCGTCTTCTCGAAGCTCCCATCCCTGCTCCCTCCCCTCAACCCACAACCCCTTGCTGGTGTCCTTTGCAATCGTTAAAACTCATCTGCCTACGACAATTACTGACTCGGTGCTTTAATCCCAAATGAAACGAGATCCCTCCTGGGCTCGTTTTATTCCTGCAGAGGAAACAGGCCATGGGCTGCGGGAGTCTGCGGCTCGCCAGGAAGAACGGGAAGGGGCTCTGGTGTCCCGCGGTGCGCTGGGCTGTGGGTAACCCGAGCAGACAGGCGGATCCAGCAGGAGCCAGAGCTTTCCCCACGAAGCCATCTCACAGCAGGGACGCTCGGCAGAAAGCACAGGATGTAAAACACGGACGAGGACCACCGAACATCTTCCAGAGCCTTTCCACCGGCTGAGGTCTCCAGGAGTCAGGTCTCAGGAGCAGTTATAAAGCTACCCCAGGTAAATGAAGGGGTTAAACCCAGCTCTGGGACCGCCTGGAAAGCCTTGCTGTGGGAAAGCGATTCCTTCATTAAACACATCCCCACGCGCTAACGAAGCCATAAATACGTGGTGTTCTCTCCCTCTAGTGGCTGGAGGCTTGGAAAGGAAGGGGATGGAACATGACCCTGCAATTTCTGGGAACAAACGGGGCTGTCTGTCCCCCAGAGCCCCAGGGAGCCAGCAGGAAGCCAGCCCAGAAAAGGGATCACACCCTTTGCCACGGTCACTGCCCATCAGCACCGTGAGGGACAGCACACAACGAGCTGGGGGCTGAAGCTCACCCTGTTTTTACCAGACACCTGTGGGATACTGCCCCAGTCACTTCCCCGCCTGTTCTAATTCCCTGCAATGTTCCCACTTCGGGAAACTGCTCCTTGTTCACGCCCCACTGCCGGAACACACAGGAGCCACTCCGGATTACTGTCACCGTGTCACCAGCCAGGCTGCCAGCTCCGCTCGTTCCTTACAACACCCCCGCGCTTGTAGGAAAGCACGAGACATAAAAAGTCACCCGGAGAGGCACGAAGAGAGCGGCACCGAGACAAACCAAGGGAGTAACTTGGTATGACACAGGAGGAAAAGCTCCTCAGTAAACTGCTCCTGAAGGATTTTAAAGGAACACCATAGCTCTGCACCACACTCGAGGTTCCCAGGTTTGGTGACATCGTTACTCCAGTCATGGGAGTGCTGGGACTTGCTTCCACGTAAGCCTCGCCCTCCCTCTAGGGACAACTAGAAGGGTCCCTGACCTTTACTTGAAATAAGGAGCGCTGTTTTTAGGAGGACAGCATCCTTGGAAGGAAGACAACAACATCAAAACCAGTTCAACACAGCTTCCTTCCACTACCTGCAACATAGCTCTGCCATTTCATGTATTTTAGCTGAAAATCCCAGGACTCTCTGTCAATAATGCACCACCAATAATGCATCACCACAAAATTTGTGCGTGGGTATGAATGTGGATGAGTAGCCTCAACAACAGCAGGAACGTTCTCACAAAAGGCCAGGAGGAAGGGAAGAAAGAGGAGATGGATGCTATCCAAGCAAGGTGGTGGGTTTGATTCAAAGATAACCCTTGCAAACATCCTTTGCGGTTTTTCCAGGCTGGCGTGGCAGTCAGAAACACACCTGAGCCTTTCCAACAGCCTCGGGAAAAGAGGGTGAGGTTGAAATGGGAAGGCCTCAAGCTTGACACAAAGAGGAAAAAAATTCCAGAAGGAAAAAAAAAACATCCAGAAGGAAAACCTGTTCTGAACTCGCCTGGGAAAGGTTAGCAGAGCTTCCCACAGCCCCTCTGGCTCTCTGGCCATCGTTTCAGGCACTGCTCTCCCACCACCCCAGGGGGCTGGGCTGTGACCAGCCTGGCAGGGGGTTCTGTGAGATCAGTCCCCAGTCTGACCACAGGCACTCGAGTGGGATTTCTGAAGTGGATGCAAACCAAGGCACCTCCACCCAAGCAGTGCCTGCACGAACCAGAGAGGCAGGCAGGCAGGCAAACCCACAATTACGCCCAAATCCCATTAAACCACGTTTAACCCAAATCCCGTTAAACTGCATCGGCCTTTTCCTGCCTCTCCCTCCCCGCTACTCACGATCCATGAGTCAGGATGTCTCCGGTTTTTTTGCCTTCCAAAACTGTCCTTCACCATTTGGTCCTTGGATTGGCAGTGGAGCTTGTAATTAGGTCCCAAATGTGCCACCACATCAGGGCTGACTACAAGGGATTATACAGAGGTAAAGACTTTAAGAGCCCGTGTGATGTGAAGTCTGAACACCATCCATCGCCTTCTGGAGTGCTAAATATACCCATATTTTACTATTTACTTGTCTGCTTAGCTATCTCAGGAGCAGTCTGTGGCAGTCCCTAAAGAAGGCACTTTGCTATTTATATATAATGTGCTTAGCAATTTTTGCCACTGAAGTTGCACTGATATATTCCACACGGAGCTCTTCATCCTTATAAACTTCAACATGGGAAAAATCTGCGCTCTGCTCATCTTGCCGGGTTCTTAGAAAGGGATGCTGGCAGGCAGGATGAGTGTCCCGACGCCTCCCAGCCTGCAATTCCTGTAAACTGCCAATTTTAACCGTGTTAAGAATATGGCATGAGAAATAAGTGATACGGGCAGCCACTGAAAATTTCCCTGCCTTCCACCTACGAGAATAGATTTTGCGGTTTGCCCTCAATTTGCACGAAATACAGACGGACACGGAGTCCCTCAACAAAGAAATCGAGATTATCTGCACAAACCAGGTAAGGCTGCAAGATCACGAGTGCAGATTTTCCCCCCCAAAAAAAAAGTTTCCGGAAACGCAACAAGCTCACACGGCGAAAGACAATCCCGGGGACTCCTTCAAGTCTCAGCTGCGCAAAAACCAAGCCAGAATCAAAGAGGTGCTGAGATAAATGATGGGAGCGTGGCCCTTGCCTGCTCGCACTCTGCCAGATGGGCCCTGCAATGGCATTGGAAATACACAAAATGCACAACACGGCTGCGCCCGAGGCTGCAAAGGCAGCCAGAAAATTCCTCTGCCGGGTGCTGATCCAAGCACTCCGCTGCCATTTACCACCTGGAGCTTGCCAGGGTGGGGTTATTTTGGGAGGGAGTGGGTTTGAAGTGTACAGAATTGTTTCTAAAACACAATTTTTCTTAATTGAGCCGTGTAGTGAGGAGATAAAAATAGCCTGTTGGGGAGAGCAGACTAACTGTGGAGGCATCCCAAAAATATCCTGTGTGAAGGGAAAGGTGTGAAAGCGTGTTCTTAAAAAGAAATGTGTGGCTTTTGCTTTACTCTGCTTCCACTACCCAGCTGTATGTTGGCTGCTGGGTTCTATTAATACCCTCAGATGGATATTAATATCCCACTGGGTGTCTGGCTAAGCACAGCTTCGGGCCCAGAAATCCTTGATGCCGGTCCCTCCAATTCATAGCAATGCTCAGGTGGCAGCTCGGCCAGAAAGGGAATTTGATGGAGTCTCCTGCACTAAGAACACACTGATCCCAGGCAATCCACGGACAGGAAGGAGGCAGGGGCTTCCTCTGTGCCTCGAAATGACTCTTAATCCCTCACTAATAGATGGGAATTTTCATCATAAAGGCACATAGAACTCATACAGCACTTCCAGCTGGCCCTGTACACCTCTCATTCAGAACAGCAAGCCTGGGTTTGACATCTTTAGGCTCTACCCTTGTGGCCTGCCAGTTGTTGTTCCACTCACAGCCACACTCTTTCATTTCTGATTTGATGCTCAGCCTCTCTTTCCTGGTGATACATAAACTTCCCAGAATATTTTGGAACTGATGGCTACAAAAAGCACATGGAGAGAGCAAATGGCTCATTATGAGCTCTCCTTTCAAAATGAGTTTTTTCTTTTTTCTTTTCTCCCCCCTCCCTTCACTTTTCTTGTATTTCAGTGTTATTTTTAACATCATCAACAGCTCCAGTCCCCCACCCCTGATGGGGCAAAGCCCTGGAACACCCCAGGAGTTCTCTGCTCCCACTGACTCTGCGCCCACACAAACCAGCCCAGGCAGAGGGGCTGAGCTTTAGTGCTCTTCAAGCATTCACTTCTTTGTAACATTTTTAATGTTCAATCCTGCGAGAGCTCCAATCATTTTCCACTCATTTGCAGGAATTACAATATCCCCTTTCACTGAAACAGAGCTGGTTGTTGAGGGCTGCCATTCTCTGGCAGCCCACAGAAAGCCCTACAAAAGATTAAGCCCCAAAGTAAAGAGCACTCAAACATCCATTGGACCCCAGCCAGCACGGAGCTCATCATGAAATTGTAGTTTTTGCACAAAACACTCATTAAAGTGTTATTAAAGCTGCCTTTGGTTGGGGGGGTTTTATTTTGGTTTTTTGGGTTTTTTAAACGAGCTTTCTGAAGAAAATTTTCACCTGAAAGCGCAGTGTGGAGACTTGATTACAGTTCAGAGCCTTAAAACTTTCTGATTTTTCTATTTGAGCCTTCACCCTCAAAAAGAAAGGAAAAACTTCCAGGTAGCAGAACGAGGACAAAAACTGATTGTAAATCTGGTTTTCTGACCACAAAACACAACGGAGATTGTTCAGACAGCCCTTAAGGGAACCATCCAGCAAAAGCCTGGGTGGCACTGGTGTGTCCCTGCTGCGTCAGTGACGAATGAAGAGCAGAAAATGGGCACATGTCCTGTTGGACACCGTGCTGCCACTGCCTCCCGCAGGAGTTTTACACTTGGATTTACTGCAACCCCCCCAAAACGTTCCACTGCTCATCCAGCGGCTCTTGGTTTAGCAATCCAGGATGGGCAGCGGTGCCAGCAGGGACGTTCCCTAGGGAATACATCCAGCAGGACTCCCAAATCGCCGGCAGTCTCAATCCCAGAGGATTGTAGCTCTGACCCACCAGGGGAGGCCAAGGTGCCTGCAAAGCTCCCTGCGGATGGATCAGCTCTGGGACTGGAGCTGCTCTGGGAACACTGGCAGGAACAACAGGGCAATTTATCCTTGATAAAATTACAATTTTTTTTTTTGCCCACTTGCTTTATTTGTTCCCTGAAGGAGATTAGTGCTTTCCTGAGTTCAGGGAGATTATTGAACCTTGAAAACTCAGTGTATGTGAAGCTTGCTGGGAAAGCACCTCTGGTATAGCCATACAGCCCGCTGAAACACAGGCTGGCAGCACATTAAATTGCTTCTCCCTGAAAGCTCTTCTCCCACTGAGTCTGCTAATTGTCTCTGCTTTTAAAAGTTATTAGTGAATTTAGAGTTGGCTAGAGATGCTAATTGAATCACCCCCCGGACTCCAAACCAGGTACTGGATACGCACCACCACCAGAAGCCTCCCTGCACCATTCATTAATCGGGACTTTGAGAGACCATCCCCCATAAAAAGGAAAGCACAACCCGTCCATTCCTCACCCCCGACACTGCCATAATAACCCCAACCACGGCAGGACCCCATCCAGCCCCTCCTGAGAGCAAACCCCTCCTCAGGAACCCCAGGACAGCACGTACAGTGCTCCTGGACATGGAGATGTGCCCTCAAAGCACACCCAGTGGAGTCTGGGCACAGATACTGGCACTGAGGCATCTGGACAGGAGGCACTACCACTCCCCATCACAGAGGAGCTGCCATCTGTCCCACCTGTGCCACCCCCACTCAGGTTTCCAAGAATAAATCACTGTTTCTTTACCCCTTTGGGAGCATTTTTCCTTAGCAGCGTGGTGCCCAACACAGCCCACTCCCCCTGCCCAGCCCAGTGACACCAGCTGGGAGCTGCTGCTCCTGTTGGATTGTGCACAGGGGGAAGGCCTGACTGTGATTCCTCACCCAGACCCTCTGCTCTCTCCCCAGAGCCAGCCAGCAAAAGCTCAGCATTTAGTGTTAACCTCCAGTGCTCAACTTCCAGGCTGAAAACATGTCCCACAATAACACTTCCAGACTCTGAGCCAAGCTTTGGGAATCCCAAATCATCCCTGGGCTCTCGCTGCCTCTCCCACTCTTATCTGTCTTCTGGAGCTGCTCTTTCAGAGATGAGAGATGCCTTTAACAAGGCACATCCTAACAAAGCAACAAATACTCCTCCTTCAGCGAGGCTCTCGCTCTTATTCCCCCAGATGTGCATTCGTGTGCATCTCCTGCCTGCTTTGGAAATCCCAGCTGGAACTGCATGCCAGAACAGTTGTAAGACTCATAAACTGATATGGTGGGAGGGGAAAAAAGCTTTCTTTTTCCATGAAAGCTGCCTGAAAGTCATTGAGACACTGAAACAGCAGGACAAATACCTCCAAATACAAACATTTCTCCAGTTTCAAAAAACTGGAGTCTTCAAAAACAAGTGGATGTGGCACCTGGGGACACGGGTTAGTGGTGAACGTGGTGCTGCTGGCTGATGGCTGGACTGGACGACCTTAAAGGTCTTTTCCAACCTCAGCAGCTCTGTAATTCTATGATTCCACTGGTTCTGTCCACACCCTGTGCCCCCCTCCACGTTCCAAAAAACCAAGGCACTGACAGATCCTTGCACAGAAAGCAAAGCAGGTAAACAAAGGGATATGTGCAGCATTTTCCCCTGCCAGTCACGTCTTTCATCTGCCCACCCTGAGCGAAGTTCAACACCCCTTTTTTTTTTTACATCAAATAATTAATCCAACCGCACTGAGCAGAAGTTAAAATGACACATAAAACATGAAAGCCATAAAATGCTTTCCAAATATCCTTCTGCCCTCTCGTTTTGCATTTCATTTAGCGTCTGGTGCATCGACTGAGCCCATCTCTCTGCGTTCACTATTGAAACGAGACCGGCAGCTCCTCGCAGCAAGCACGGGGGCATTTTTAAACAGCCACAGATGTGGCATTTCGCCAGCTGGTTTTGGTATTCACAGCAGTATGACCAATCCACTAAAGCAGACTTCAAAGCTTCAAATCAAACAGAGGCTTTAGGAGCGTTGGGTTTGGGGCCTGGGTGGTAAATGTAACACGAAAGCTGACAATGCACTGCAATTACTGGGATGCGATGCTAAATTGCCAACATCAAGAGAAGCGGTGCCAGCACAAGTGTGAGGAAATAATTAGCATTTAATATTTCATCAAAATGTTGAATTTTTAAACATTGGAGTTGTCAGGGTTTTTTTTCATTATTATTATTATTAGTTTTAATTATTTAGCTGGTTTTACAGAGTCTTTGAGAATGGATGCCAGTGCCTCAGGTGGCTCTGGTGCCAACTGCTCACCAAGGGATGCCACACACGGTGTTTTTCAAGGTGCCAGCTATCAGGGAGCTGTTTAATTAAAACCTCTGCTCCTGACTGCCACTCATGGTTTATTCATGAGGAGAAGCACCTTCCCCTGAGCTCACACCCTCCTCCTGGGAGAAACCCAGCCCTTCTTCAGGCAGTGAGGACGGGGCTGTCCCACGCCTGCCTTGGGTTTGGTGCTCCCTGCACACAGGTGGGGGTTGTTGTTCCCTGAACATTCCCGGAGCGTTCCAGCACGGACACATCCTGATGGAGCCCACGGCCAGCCCAGGTGCAGAGACGTGGCCAGGCTGTGCTCCTGCAGCGCTGCTGCTCCAGTCCCACCAGCCCCTGGCACAGCCCATCGGCTCTGGGGAAGGAAGTCTCGCATCAGCCCTGGCTTTCCTCCCCTCAACCCCAGCACAACACATCCCCCTTCCACACGGAGCCTTTCCCACCGCCCCAGGAGCCAGAGGAAGGCAGAGGCAAAGCACTGCTCGCTCCGCTCTCTCCCCAGCAACACCACAGCTCCGGGAGAACAGCAGAGTTCACTGTGACCTGGCTCTGGCTGGCAAAAAGGCTTTTTTTAACTGTGACGTGCACATGCAGCAGGAGCTGGCCCGCCTGCCAGGTCCCGCTCGGAGCTCGGAGTGGCAGCGAGCAGGATCACTCCTTCCCTGGAATCAGAGCGGCGCTGCCGCGGGTGTCGCGCAGGGAATGACCCCCAACCTCTGCAATCCATTCCCACACTTCTCTAATCTGCCCTTCAGCATCCCAACACAACGGGATGGGAGCGCTAGGACAAGACATGCTGGAAAATCCTGGATAAATATCCTGCCAGAATTCTGACTTTTAGCCCGAACCCTGAGACTAAAACCATCTCAGGACCTGCTTCTGTGCAGCAGAACGAAGGAAGCATGCCCCATGACTATCTGTACCCGGCTGGGGATGGCACGGGAAGTGCCTCCCAGGCAGTCTGTTACTAGGATTAAACACAGTGCTCAACAATTCCAATCCCTCTCATGCTGCCACTTCCACAAGCACAGATTTCAGTGGCTCCCCACACCGAGAGCTGGTGATGCAAGAGCTTGTGGGGGTTTTCAGAGCCCACTGCACCGAGCAGCCAGCAGTTCACCTGGAAACCAGGACATTCAATCGGATTCGTTTTCCCAGCTTCTAAGAAATAGATGGGGGAGCTAATATTAGCTCTTCCAGGAATAGTGAGGTGGCTAAAAAGAGAACAAAGGTGATAAAACAGCCTGTCTGTGCTGCTGCAGGTTTTATTCCTCCAGCCTGTCTGTTGTTAGCCTCGAGAGCCTTCTGCTGACACCTGATGGAGGGCCTGGACAGAGCCCTTGGGTCAGCCCTGCGACACCCCCGGGCAGAGGGGACAGGAGGGATGCACATCAGCCACAGCTGATCCCGCTGGTGGGCTTGGGCCTTCTCCAAGTAGATGTTGTTGATAAGGAAGGAAGAACCTCTGGCCAGCTCAAGTGGCTCTTCCTAACTCAGCTCATTACTGAGCACACATCACTGCAGCCCAGGCGGGAGCAATGAGGTGAAACTCTCTGCATGCCCCTGGAAACCCTACCCCTGTAAAATCCCGAGGGGTTTCAGGGTCCTGAGCGTGGATTTGCAGATTCTCTGCTACCCAAAGAGACAAAGGTGGGTTTGACCCAAACCCCCGCAGCCCACACAGCTGCAGTGGGACCCTGAGCTCCAGTGCCATCTCTGGACAACCAGGGTGTGTTTGTCACACAGCCAAGCTCCTGCTGGCCCCTTTTCCCCATTTCTGGTCCCACCACACAGTCCTGAACAGGGATCCCTGGGATCAAATTACTGCTACCCTTTCTGTGCACCCATTTCTTTCATTTGTAAATGATAAATCACCTGATGGCTCAGTGTTCACTCTTGGTTCGCCTTGGCCAGGAGAGAGAAAGACCCAACTCCACAACAAATGGAAATGAAGTGGGTTAACTCCTGCCTGGCAAAAGCCCTGCTACAACTAGGTTAGAGCATCAAAACCCACGAGTTAAAATTCCTCCTGGATGTTTCATTTTCAAGGAGCTGGATAACAGTAGGGAACTGCATAATTGCATAATTTGGTTCCATTTTCATGACTGCATTCTGCCTTTTTGGGCCACCACCAGGCCTGGCTTTAATGGTTTGCAAATTACACAGAAATAAAGTGTACTGAAGTATTAAAGGACTTCATTTCCCTCTTTCTCAGAAACAAAAGTTGGACTTGATGAAGCTGGAGGCCTTTTCTAACCTTAATGATTCCATGAAAGGCTTGACACATTGTGGCCTTATTAAGGCCATCGTGAGTGTGCCTGCTTGGATGACTGTAATCACAGGAATTTAGGAGGGTGCTTTGTTTTATCTGCTAAAAAAACAGGGAGCTGGAGGAAATGGAAAATGAAAGTCCGCTGGACACAAAGAAGTCTTCCAGGAACCACAGGAGAGTGTGAGAGGAATTGCTGTTTGTGGAAAGGGGTGTTTGGGACAACGTTAACAGTGACAAAAACAGTCATTAACCAAAGGACATCCAACAGGGGTACAAGGAATATTTGGGGATCCCATTATACAGGAGGTGTGCTCTTGGCTGGATCTGTGCACCCAGGGAGGATCTGTCCCCTTGTCTGCAGTGCCCAGCTCTATCCCATATCCACAGCCATGCTCCATCCCATATCCACAGCCACGCTCCATCCCATATCCACGGCCATGCTCCATCCCATATCCACAGCCACGCTCCATCCCATATCCACGGCCATGCTCCATCCCATATCCACAGCCACGCTCTATCCCATATCCACGGCCATGCTCCATCCCATATCCATGGCCATGCTCTGTCCCATATCCACAACCATGCTCCATCCCATATCCATGCTCCCACAGGNCGGCCATGCTCTATCCCATATCCACAGCCATGCTCCATCCCATATCCACAACCATGCTCCATCCTATATCCATGGCTGTACTCTGTCCCATATCCACAGCCATGCTCTATCCCATATCCATGGCCATGCTCCATCCCATATCCATGACCATGCTCTGTCCCATATCCACAGCCATGCTCCATCCCATATCCATGCTCCCACAGGGAGCCAGGAGAGGAAGTCCTACCACGCTGTGAGCAAGGTGGGCTCACTCCACAGCACATTCTGAATTTCTCAAAGGGTGACCTCCGTGCTGTGCCCCTCATTCCCCCTAAAGCAGCCAAGGAAGGCAACACACCGGAGCAGAATGTGGATATCATCCCCCAAAAAAACCCCAACAACCACAGCAGCAGCTTCCAGTGCTTCAGTGTTACTTCATGGAGAGTAAAGAACACCAGCTATGGGATGCTGCCCTGACCTCAGCCTCAGGAAGAGCAGAGGCCCCACAGGCAGTGCTGGCCTCTGGGGAAAGGCAGGTTTGCTCAGGAGCACAAGCCTGGTTTCACTCGTTTCTGTATTCCTGCAAACTGCACAATTCTGCAGTGGGGGGATGTGGATTTTCCCAGATGAGCCCCAAAACTTAAAATGCACCTCCTGCCCCAATTCCTGCATAACCCTCCCGTGCAGACAGGGAACATCTGCCTGCGCAGGTCTAGGAGCTGAGCACTACTGCACAAGAGAACGGCTTCTCTGGGTGGATTTTTCCCCCGCTAATTTGGACAGCTGAGAGCAAATAACAGCTTGTCACTGCTGCATTTGCCCTGCTCTGGGAGCAGGCCTGGGAATCCCACAAGAGATGCGTGGGTCTGATCCTGTGATGAGTGTCTGATTTGGATCAGCAATCAGCAAGGTACCTCGGTGCCCTGGTGCACATCACTCCTCCAAACAACTCTCTGCATCTATCAGCAGCATCTGCTGCTAATAAATAAGGAGAAGCCAAGCTATCAGCTCGCTGCTATTTTTGGATGAGAAGCTTGTTTTGAAAGCAGAGGAAATTTCCAGCCTTCACAAAGGCCTTTAACCTTCTTTATGAGGGAAACTACCTGCTGCCCGTTCCCACCGGGCATACACTCACATACAGAGTCTTTAAATCACCTGAAATGCTATTAGCTTAATTTCCAAACCAGAAGCTAAAGCACGCTGCCAGAGAGAGAAAAGAGGTTATAAATCAACATTAGCCACAAGCGGGACATAAACCCCACTCAGTGCTGGTGAGAGACAGACGAGCCATCAGCTGGTGGTGCAGAAGGGCACTGAGCAGCGAGGGAAAATCCCTTTTCCCGTGCCACTGGAGGCTGGTGGAGCAAAGCCACACGCTTTGGGATGTGGGCAACAAGAGTTTGCTCAGTCCCTGCCGTGACAGCCCTGTGGAAACAGGAAGCTCCGATAATAAGCAGTGCTAAGGGTCAAAAAATCTGACATCTCCTGTCTTTATGGAGATGAAAGAAAACAGGGAGCTCTCTTTCCCCCACGAGATGCCCCACAGCCCAGTGCCAAAACCAGCACTTCTGCCACACTCCTCGGGGTCAAAAATAATAGTGACTGCAGACTGGAGCTGAAGGCAGGCAAAGGGATCGCTCCTGTGAGAAATACAGCACCTTGCCTTGTGGTGCATCTAGTTCTGATGCTTTTGTCTGACTAATCCATAAAAGATACCAAGGGCCTCAAGCAAACCCACAGATCTTTAGTAATTCTCTGCCTCGCAATCGAAATCTCAGTCTGGTTATTTGAGTCTTTTATCACCACAGGGTGTTCCCAGCAGAGCTCTGCCAGCACTCAAATCTCTGCCTGTGGGTCTCAAGGTATGACAGGTTTTGAAGCCTGGCTCAAGTCGTGGATCCCCTAAAACTCCTGTATTCCCCAAGTGCTCATTTTTAACTCCTTTCTCTCAAGTGCCACCAGCCTGCACGAACCTGATGTGAACCAAACCCGAGGCAGGCAAGCACAGGACTGAGGCACGTGAGCCAAACCCAACCCAACAGCTCCAGCCCAAAGGCCACTGCGGAGAAAGAACCCCAAACTAACATCTTCCTTTTATTTCTGCTCCAAAGAAAGATGCAATTTCCCCCTTCAGTGTTATAATTTGGGGGTAGGTGGTGAGGGCTGACTCAGGACTTGTGAATGCTTTGGGCTGGCAGTGCTGCAGGGCTGGGGAAACCACCATGAAATGTCCTTTTTCTCAACTCTGGAGAGCATTCCTGCAACCAGAGAACTGCAGGGCTGCAAGAGCAGCAAGGGACCACCCCAGAGGGGTCTCCAGTGATATTTTGCTGCTCCCCCTCACCCAAACTTTCCCAGCCACTCCAGTGCCCCCCTTGCCCTCCCTCTCCTCCTGCCTTTGCCGCAGTGAGTACAATCTGGAGCCCTGAATTTTCACCCTGAACATTCACCCTACTCCGAAACCATCCGGGCTGTGATTAGGGACTGAAACATGCGTCACTGTATCTGCACATCAAAGCCCTCGCAGCCACAGCACCCGCGGGGATGGAGAGGGAAGGAGCACAGCAGAGGTGACACAGGCTCTGCTCTGGCATAGGGGGAGCTCCCCACTGAGAATTTTGTCAGACTGTATTTAAAGAGCTGGGATGCTGCGGTTCCTCTGAGCTTCCAGAATTCCTGCTCAGCACAAACCCGGCTCCACCAGCCCTCCTCCCTCCCCGTGCAGCCCTGCTCAGTATCCAAAGTGTCAGCCTGAGACTGATGTCAGGCTGAAATCTGCTGGCAGAAGGGGTTGTTTTCGCAGTTTTGTTTTTCCACCAAAGTCTGCATCATCCACAGCAACCTGAATATTCCGATGGCTGTGCTGAAAGGAGACTGTCAGAAAAGAGAAGCCCATCTCTCTCAAACGCCCCGAGATATTCAGATCTTTCTTGGTTTTCCTCAACAGCCAAGTCCCTTTCCCCCTGGCCCCGCTTCTCACTCCTTTGATATGATCACCAAAATAAATAACTAACTTGGTCTTTGGGTGCTAATTTCACCACCAGACACCCTCTGAACAGCCCTTGCAGTCACTTCATGCAGAAAGGCGCTGGAGTTGCCTCTGCCCTGATCCTGGTGCCACTCTCCCCAGAGCTCCCGTTGCCAGAGGCACGCAGCTGTTTTTAGTTTAATTTTCTCCAGATCGTTCCAGCTGCTGGACTGCTCCACAATGGCCGTGCCCGAGCAGGCAGCTCAATTCCAGGTGCCTCACCTCATGCTCCCCAGCCAGATTGGCTTGTAGAGCACTAACAAATTTCCACAGGGAGAAGCACAGGGCAACGGATCACTCCAAGATGAATTTAAGCTGCCCATTACTTAGACTCGCTTCTCTTGGCTATTGTTTAGAGACCCCTCCAAGGCAGCACAGGGAGCACAGCTCATGAACCACAGCCTGAAATGATGATTCACCTGAGGCACCAATTCCTGGAGCTCGGCACATTTCCAGGGTTTCAGGGCTGCCCAGCAAACCTCAGCTTCAGGAGAGAGAGGGAGAGAATGCTGGGGTGACAGAGAAGGATTATTGTAGGCTGTGACCTCTCTTTGAGAAGACACCCTAACTCTCAGGTCAGTTACCTAGGAGTGCTCTGAACCCCTGAGTGGAGAATCCCCCTGCTCCAGGTGTCCAGGAGGAAGCCCATCTTCCTTCTGTCTGTCCTGAACAACCCATCCCACCTTCTTCACACTCCTGCAGGACCATTTCACCCACTCATCCTGCTGGATTTGGTGGAATGTGGATCTGCAGCAGCCATGCAGAGGTGATGGGGCTGCCCTGCCCTGCCGGAGCTGCCAGGAGCACAATTCCAGCCCCAAATTCCCGTGAAAGCCTTCACAGGGTGTGCTCACCAGTTAGATTCCTTACATAACCAACCAGCAGTTACTGCTGCCTAAACCACGGGCCAGATTTCCCTTTGGGAGAATCCTCCTGCTTTAGCTCCTGAGGTTTATTCTTTGATGAACACACGACTCCAGGTATTCACGTGGCCACAGGAACAGATCAGAGATCAGAGCAGGGGTATGCACACACCTTCATCAGCACTTCAGTCTGTTTTCTAATATTTTGTAGATTTTCCCAATCCTTTTCACAGCTCCAGCAAAGAATAACCCATTAGCTGAACTCAAAAATAAACCCCAACAGCTTCAAGCTATAAATAACCAAGTCAGATATGCAGGATTCTGTAAACTCCTATTTTCACCCTCAAGAAAACAGGAAAGGCAAGGAGAAAGGGTGGAGTTAGATCCCTTTTTTTTTTAACAGCATATTGCTGTAAGAACAGATAAGAGTTCCACACGAATCCTGTGCGGGGTCAGGATCCCAAAGCACCACACTGGGAAAGCCTGGGATGATGTCTCGGACAGAGGAAGCTTGGAACTCCAGCCTTGCAGCAGGAAAGCCACAGCACACAGAGCTGTGTGATGGCAACCACGAGCCTGATTTCCCCAAGCACCTTTTCCAGGCCTGGAAGGGGCTGTGGAAGTGCAAAGGGCTGTGAGTGGAGCAATGGCAGAGAGGGGAGTAAAGAGAAGAAATTCAAGAAAATGCAGCACTGCAACACTGATGGGATCACCTGCCTCCCCTCTTTGCCAAGCCTGCACAAATTTCTGGGCAGGGAGCCGGATTTGTGCTGAGCAGCAATTCTGGAAGCTCGGACTGTTTCCCCACCTGAACAATTGCATCATTCCCAACCGGCTGGCACACCCCCATGAGCCAGCGACTGCAGCCACTGCACAGCCACAGCGCTCCAGTCCCTCAGGAAGAGGCCACGCCAGTCCCTCGAGGTGTCCTCCTCACAGGAAAACATCTCCATGACCAGCGTGGATGGACCCACTTGGAGGGGTGGAATTTGGTCAGCCCCAGCTCCCCGAGGCTGCAGGGGATGCTCAGCACCTCCCCTCAGCCCAGAGGGCTGCAGGCTTCCTGGCCTGGCCCCTTAGCAGATCTCCAGGCTCAATACCCTGTAGGATCCCTTAAAAACCTCAGCACCTTCCTCCAATCCACTCCTACCCCTGTTGCTTAACAAGAGCCTGCAAAGCTCCTTTTAAAAGTTATGGTTCTCATCACATTGAGGCATAACTGCTTTTGTTTACGAATGGAGCAAAGAAATGGTATAAATTATGCTCAAGAAAACCCTGTGGCATTTTAACAGGCATTGGGAAGAACCAATTTCAGAACAGTGTCTCCATGGATACCCCTCTGCCAGCACCTCATTAGGTAAGAGCTGAGACACGTAAGAGTTCTTCTCCTGCATTTCAGAAGGCACCTCAAAAACACTGATTATGCAAATCTCCATCCTCTTAACTGATGGACACTTGGAAGTTCAGGTGACAAAGTGGATAAGCAGAGCCCTGGCAGGAAAGGAAGGAAAGATGTTTCATTTAGGCTCTCTTCTTCGTCATGATTGCTGATGCTCAACAATTACTGGGGCCACAAAACTGCCTCCACCACACTTCCCCTCTTCCTCTTAGCAGCAAGAAAACAGAAAGGATGAGACAAATGGAGATTCCAGGAGCAGCATGTGGGACACCTGTGGTGTTTGAAAGCAGGAGAGTCTGTGTGGCACAACATCAGCAGGACCAGGCAGGACCTGGCAGCCGGGAGACATGGCCCAGAGGAGTGAAGTACTCACAGAGCAGAACTAATCAGTCTCCAAAAGGACAAATACTCCCAATAAAACAATAATCCAGCTCTGGGAGGAACATGGGAACCCCAAGGCTGGCTTGACTTTCAGAATGGTATCAATGGCAGCAGAAAGACAGAGACAGCACTGTCAGCTGTGTACCAGACACAGTTAAAAACCTTGGAAATATCAATTGTGGGAGCTGGGTCCCACTGGAACCTCCAATTTATTGTTATTCAGCAGTTACTGCGCTGCTGAGCACAGCAGCTTACAGACACTGCAATCCCCTGCTCCTGGAGCAGCTGGGAGCCCACTCAGAACCTGGAAAGGCCTGGAGCCACCACAGGGAGGGGCTTCTCCATCCCCGAGCAGTCCCGACAGCCTCACCCACAGGAGAAATCCTTTGGGCTGCTCTCAGTTCGGATGTGCAGCCGCTCTGGGGGATCCCGCACCCGCCGGGATCGCTGGCACGCCGCTCCTGGCTGCACTCCTTCCCTGCTGCCAGGTGGGAGCAGAGAAACAGGGAGCTCCAGAACAGGGAAAACCTCCCACCAGCAGCCAGCCGGGAGCTGGAGCCCCTTCCCACAGCACCACGACTGATCCTGCAGGGATGACCTCCAAAGAGAGCATCTTACCAAATCCTCAGGGGGATTATCCAAGACAAGAGTTGCCTACTGGAATTATTTTTACTGGAGACCTTCCTGTGAGGTGTTTCTATTTCGGGCAAGTTACTTTGAAAGCTCAGGAATGAAGTGGAGCCCTGCCAGGTTTCTCACATCCAGAACAAAGATAACTCAGCTGGGAAGCTGCCACTGCAAGGCTTGCACCAGAAATTGGGGTTCAGTTGTAGGACTGGGAAGTTGGGGTAAGGCAGAAAGCTGGATCTGCACAGCAGGGTGCACAGGGAAGAGTCAGAGCCCAGGGATGTTGCTGTGTCTCCAGTTGTGAGTGGGACCAGCTCAGATCCAGCATAAAACTGGATTCAGACTAGGAGAGGTGGACAGGAACACCAAGAAGTGCCCAGGAAGGGAGCAGAGCTGGGAAATGTCACCTCCAAGCATCATCCTGCTGGCAACTCCCACTCAAACAAATGGCTGGCTCACACCCTTCTCCAAAGTTGACACAAAGTCCAGCTTACGAGTTCAGCTTCAAATTTCAAGGTCAATTCTGAGTGTCCCCATTATCCATGTCCACGAGGAGGATACCAGCACTTCCCATTCCCACGGGAAGGGTGCAGCAGCCCATGTCAGGCACACACAGCACCAGTTTCTTTTGCTTCGTTTCTTGATGGCCATTCCATGAAGATTCCTCTGCTGCTCACCTACAAAAGCCTCCTTCAATCCCTGGGAAGTTCAGAGTGTTGGTGGGAGAGGGGCAGCAAAGCAGGGAGATCTCCCTGTTTTCTCTAATCCGTCAGTGCCAGGGCTCACCAGCACTGCAGCCACCGGCCCCACGGCCCTCCTGCCTTCCACGCCTGGCAGCTCCACATCCACACCTGGCAGCTCCACATCCACATCTGGCAGCTCCACATCCACACCTGGCAGCTCCACATCCACGCCTGGCAGCTCCACATCCACACCTGGCAGCAGCACCCTCAGCTCCCACCACACCGCCCGTTCACGCTGACACTGAGCGCAGGAATTGTAAACTCTTCTTTTTCTTCCTGCCACGTGATTTTAGGGAAACAGCCTTAAGATGAAGGGAGGCAGGGTGGGATGGGATATTGGGAAGGAATTGTTCCCTGGGAGGGCGGGCAGGCCCTGGCACAGGGTGCCCAGAGCAGCTGTGGCTGCCCCTGGATCCCTGGCAGTGCCCAAGGCCAGGCTGGATGGGGCTTGGAGCAGCCTGGGACAGTGGGAGGTGTCCCTGCCATGGCAGGGGTGGGATGGGATGGGCTTTAAGGTCCCTTCCAATGCAAACCACTCTATGATTCCATGATTTTTGACTGAGCAGTGACTGTCCCCACATTGAGTAGATCAAATACTTCTGCTTTACGTGTCAGCAAACACCAGTGGATTTAATTATGCCAAAATCGGCTCCCTTGTGACCCATCTTCATTATTAGTCCTTTACCTGAGGCCGTGGGAGCAGAAATATTTGAAGTTTTTCTAACAACTACTTGTATTTCTATACTGTCATGCTAAAGAATCGCCCAGAACTGTGAAAAGCCCTTCACTTATCCCTGAACTGCCAACGAATCACCCAGAACCATGAAAAGCCCTTTACTTATCCCTGAACTGCAGCCCCCTGAACAATGCAAGGTGGCAGCCCTAACACACCACAGCGACCCGGGCACGAGAGGAAGGAAGTTTTCCCAACCTGTCACGAGAAGGCAAAAGAAAAACCTTCCTACAGCTTGTTTTTCATCACTGAGACCTTCGGCACAGTCCTCCCAGCCCGGCCAGCGCCTCTGGGACGCTGCCATGCAGACACAGGGGTGGCTCTTCAGAAGCACAGAAAACACAGAAGCTTCCGTGCTCTGAATGTGCTGAAAACAGATTTTTTTTTTTTTTTTTTGGTCAGACCTTCAGGCTGGAGCCACAGAGGCAGGGACCCTAAAGTAAACACTGATGTCCTGCAGCTTGAGGGGAGCTCAGAGGAGGTGCAGGCACTGCTCAAACACAGGAAGGAAACGCTGCAATTTACAGAGAGCGTTGGAGTCTCCAACGCCGCTCATTTTTAAAGGGCAGACTTATGCAAACCTTGAGTTTGGAGCATTTTTTTCTCCCGGCTGCTTTCTCTAGGACTCCTTCTCAGAGAACAAAGCCTTGTTGTGCATGAGAAAGGAGATGTATCCATTCCTGACAAAACCCTCTTTACGTAAGGAAAATTCCCTCAGAGATTTCCGGCTCCCACCTCTGCTCCCCTCTCCCAAGAGGGGCAAACCAGGGCTCCCAGTTCCCACCAAGCACCACTAAACTGTGACTCCCTGAAGATTCAGTGGCACAATTACACCGTGGCAGCAATTTCGAGCTGAACATCTCCTTTTCAGCAGGTGTGAGGGAGGTGAGTGGCTGGGGTTACCCAGAGCCAGGCTCTCCAGATTGAACGCGACCTCAGAAATGCCAACGCCCGAACAGAAAGGCTCATAAACTACAGAAAGGGCAGGAGTGCAGAGCAGGCAATTCATTTCCCCAAATTCATTTCCTCCGTGACCTAGAGGAAATCATCAGGCTTTTCTGAGTTTCATTGGCCTCTCGAGCCTCAGAGGAATGATGGCTCGGAGTCGCTGGGGTGAAAAGCTCTGTGAGAGCAGCCGTGCCAGCCACCCTCCGCGGATATTTCTGTGAGGTGACATCCTTTCTGTCACAGGACTTTTCTTTATTCTCCCTGAATTTCCTCAATAACCACAGCTTTCGGAATACATCTTTTAAGACAAAGATGTGCTTGAATATTAATGCTATCGAAAAATAATGGGAGTTGAAAGTATGTCCTTGATCATGTCTAGACAGGGCCAGCTATAATGGATTTCTAGGATCAAGGTAGTAGATATAAATAGATTAATATTACTCAAAGACCTGCAACATCTCTATGCATTATGCAGAGAGGTGTGATCCTATAGCCTTTCATGAATATCTACTGTCTAATGAGGAGTGAAGGAATTGTTCCCTGGAAGGGTGGGGAGGCCCTGGCACAGGGTGCCCAGAGAGGCTGTGGCTGCCCCTGGATCCCTGGAAGAGCCCAAAGTGAGGCTGGACAGGGCTTGGAGCCACCTGGGACAGTGGAAGGTGTCCCTGCCCGTGGCAGGGGGTGCAATCTTTAAGCTGTCTTCCAACCCAAACCATTCTGGGATTCTCTGGAAGTACCTGGAGGAAAATGGCCAAGGGGTGCTGGGAGTTGCTCAGAGTCCACTCCTGCTCTGGGAAAGGCAGTGACAAACGCCATCAGAACCAACAACAAAAGCAAAGCTCAGTAAACTTTAAAGATGAGGAAATGGCACCCAAAGACTGCAGGCAAAGAGCCCTTCCACCCTCTGGGTCAGAGAGGAACCTCAGTGCTCAAGTCAAATCAGTGGCCAAGAAACCACGATGTGAGGTCAGACCATGGTCCTTCAGAACCCTCAAAGACAGCAGGTGTATCCCTGACTCTGAGCTCCTAAGAAATTCCTATTCCCACCCTGTTACAGCCAGCAGCCCAGCCAAGGCATGACCTGAGCTCCTGCAGCAGCTCCCACAGTGCCAGTGGAGGCTGCTGTGCCCAGAGCCCCTCGGAATGCCCGGTGCAGGTCCCAGGACAGCACGGAGCCAAAGGGATTCGGCTCCAGGTGCATCCAAACCAGTCAGGGCAGGAGCAGCACGAAAACTTTGTGTGAAGGCTGTTTTCTGTGCTCCTTCCCAGGCAGATTTGACTGAGGGACTCACACAGAGTGACTGTAATGCTCTCCCTGCAGACCATCCCTACTTCCTCCCTTGGGAAGGGACAATGTGAGTCCCATGAACGGGCCCCAAACTCCTCCTCAGCAGTGCTCAGAGTGATCCTGGCATCAGGCTCACTATCCCGACCCTCCAAATTCCTCTTTCATTGAGAAAAAGCCTCCATCAGGAACTAGCAGATGTTCTTGGGAAGGCTCAGCTGCCTTTGAGCCAGGGGCCAAAGCAGCACTTGCTCCCCACCAAGGCTTGAGTCTCGGTGCTGCTGAGCATCCCAAATGTTCACTGAGCAGTAAAAACCAGGGAATCTTGCAGAGATCTGTCTGCAGGAGTCCAGAATCCTCTCCTGTGCTTCAGCCAGGCCCCATTCCCACTGCTCCCGTCCACACATTTGTTTCCCCAAGAGCAGCACAGAAATGCTCATCTGGACCCAGAACTGGCTGGCTAAAAGCACAGAGCGTTGGCTCAAGAAGCACTCACACTTAGCCAGGGTTCAGCAACCCGAAGACCACAGTAGGCAAGAAAGAGGAAAAAATGAGAAAGGAGGGGAAAAAAATGAAAGCACAGGAGCAGGTTCATCGATGAGTTAAGGCTGTTTTAGGTACAAGCCTGGGGGAATTAGTTTAACACTCCATTTCAGCTTCTTTTTCCCATTTTCTTTTGCACCAACTTGCATCTCTCCCCTGTCAGCCTTTGATGGCTTTATGTAACTGTTTAAAAATTGAACAAGCTTCTTAACTTAGGTTTAGAAGAACACACTTTTTTGCTTCTCTGTCTCGAATGCGCATCAAGAATAAAGATTTCCGGAGAAAACAAGACCTTTTCCATCCTCTGACATCAGCCACCGGAGTACACAAAGCCAAGTCCTTGAGGAGTGGATATTTTGTACATTCTGTTCCAGCACAAGCCGGCGCATCTGCGGCCCCAGTGGGTTTTACAACTGGGAGCTGCAGGGGAAGACTCATCCCAGAGAAAATGCACAGCTTACCCATCCCAGCAGCACCCTCAGCACACTGGGGGGAGAATCCTAGAAAGCAGGAATGAGGGAATAAACCCAAAATCGTGGCAGGGAGGTGTGGCAGCCACAGCCCTGAGTGGCACGAGGGGTTTGCCCCATGGTACAGCCTGAGAAACAGCCTCTGACCTGCTGCTATGGTGAGAATTGTTTTTCTTTTTTTTTTTACCTTAATACAAGCTGAAAAAAACTCTGTGTGACTGGATGTAAAAGCTTGAGAAGAGCCTCCCTCAAGGCTCAAAAAACAGAGGCAAATAGCCCCCACCCTTTTCTGCATGTTTGCGTTTCCTAATTACACCAGTTTCTAAGCCAGAGCTGTATTTGTTGATGCTTCAGGTTGGCAATGCTGATGGAAGAGGCTTTCAGGAAAGCCAGTAAAAATATTCAACAGCAAGATTTGTAATTAAAGCTCTTTTTCCTTGTGTTTCGTCTGTTAGAAAGTGTCTGTGTTTGCAGAGGGGGCTCTTGAGGGCAAATGCTGCTTTCCCTGCTGTTTGCACAAGCTCAGAGCAGCAGACCCAGCACCCCAACTGGTGCCACGAGCTCTGTCCAACCAAAAACGCAGCAGGGACCCCTCTCCATGGGCTGCTCTGCTCCCAGCCTGGAGCAAAACCACAGGGCTCACTCACAGCACAGGGCCAGGCCTGCAGAGGGCACCAGGCACGGAATTAGCCCAGCTCCAGTTATGGGGCAATGGCAAAGTGCACCTGGTTCATGGGATCCCAGAGTGGGTCAGGCTGGAAGGGACCACAGCGGTCATCTGGTCCCACTCCCTGCTCCAGCAGGGCCATCCCAGAGCACAGGATTGTGTCCAGACAGCTCTGGAATATCCCCAGGGAGGGAAGCTCCCTGGGCAATCAGTGCTCCATCACCTGCACAGTACAGAATTTCCTCCTCATGTCCAGGTGGAAATTGCTGGGATCAGTCCCTGCCCCTTCCTCTGGTGCCATTGCTGGGCCCCCGGAGCAGAGCCCGGGCCCTGCTCTGAGCCCTCCTTCAGCCAGGGACAGGTTGATAAAATCCCCTTCTCAGCTGTCTCAAAGCCAGTTCTGCTCCTGGTCGTGGCAGCACCACTTCAGTGTCCATCCTCTGTTCCCAGACCATCCTGCAGCAGCCTCTTCCTGCTCCTGGAGCATCCCTGGGCACGCTGATCCCAGCCAGCAGGGCCAGAGTTCCTGCTGCACCCCTCCCCAGCACTGCTGTGCTTCCCTCAAGGCTCAGAAAATTCCCAAGGGACACGGCTGCCTTGAGCACCGCAACCCCAACAGCACCGACCCAGTGAAACACCTTGTACCCAACACCTCTCAACGTGGCAAACTGGGATAACTGGGATGAGTGGAGGCCATGCCAGGGATGGAAATGCCAAAGTACAGCAAAAGCGGGAGCTCTCCTGTATCGCACAGTGACTCAGCACAGTTACACTAAAAAACAGCTCCATTTGCTGTGATTATCGCTGTTTGTGCCTCTGTGGAGGCTCCAACCCAGCCCTGCCCACGCCCAGCGCCGTGCAGGGTGGGCTGGCAAACACCAAAAAGGAGCTGCTCAACAGTCTGCCAGTCACGAGCACCGTGGTGCTTCCCCCTCTGCTGCTTTTGCTGCCACTTCCCACGCCAAGCTGCCACAGCCCCCCCAGGATGCTCATCCCTGCCAGGACCCTGCTCCCCAGGGCTCAGCCCTGCCAGGACCCTGCTCCCCAGCTCAGCACAGGCAGCTGCAAACCGGAGCACATCATCTGCCTTCCTGATCAGAGCTTAAAACTGCAAAATCCCGCCCCCAAACCAGGCTGATGTGCTCTCAGCCCCCGCTCCTTACCCAGCCTGCACAATTCCCCGAGGGATCAGCACCCCAGGACCCCGGCCAGAGGTGCCCAGACCTGCAGGACATTCTAAAGCCATATGGGAGGCAGCTCCCCTGGCACTCCCAGCAGTTCCCTGGTCACCCCCAACCCTCAGCACAGCCCCACGGTGTCTCCACCAGCACTGCTCAGTACTCTGTGCCAAGCCAGAGTTACCCAACTTCTGACCTACTTCTGCCTTGTGTTTCTCCCCCTCCCCGCTCCTGCCCTCAGTCCCCAATTAAATCTGTGTGAGATTTCCTCAATTATCCCCTTCCTGCTAATAGATGTGGAAAGAGGATGCCATAACAATGTATTCCCCTGGCAATGGTTCAAAATACATCTCCGAGTGAACGTTGAGGAGTGCAGGATGCAGGAACGCTTTAATTAAACATAAACGTATAGAAAGCAGCAGTCAGGTTTAAGAAAGCTGATCTTTTGCTGCCACCACAACATTCAATCTCAGCCATGCAGTGAGAATCCTCGTGCTCCTCTCTAATTGACAGGCCAATAAATCAGCACTAATCTCCCCTCTCCGTGTAGCTGTGCATGCTGATGTGCAGCTCTTTTGGAAGAGAGCAACATTCCACTGGCACAACCCGCATGGGAATCCTGTGTGGATAACACTCCAGGGAAAGCATCCTGATGCTCGAAACCTGTAACAAAACTTGGAAGGGGGACCTGAGCAATAGAAATCTGTGTTTGGGAATGTCGGCAAGAGGAAAAACTTTATATACACCTTTGGAAAGAGGAGGAGCAGGAATGGAGAACTCCCACTTGGAGACATTAAGATGTTCTGACAGGCACTGGCAGTTCTGGATGAATACAGAGATAATTCGAACACGATTTCTAATTGAGACAAAAACTGTCTGTGAGGAATAGGGAATGAGCCTGGGAATCACTCTGCCCATTACAGAAGGCATCAAGCCTCTGCTCAGCTTTATAGCCCCCTTTCCACTCATCCCAGAAAAGTATTGTGAGATAAGAAATTGCAAGTCTTCATAAAAAGGAGGCTTTAATCCAATGGAAGCTACACTGCACAGCTACAGCTGCGTTTTCCATACCTGAGTTCCTGCTTTATCTCCTCTCTTGGCCCAAAACAATCTCCAAACGCTCGATAACAAACTGCAATTAACCACATCACTGCAAAGGGAGCTCGGGGTGGTGATGTTACAGAAGGAAGAAGCAAGATTATTTTAAGCCTGGTGGAGAGTAACTTGCAGCACATTAAAGGAAGCCAGACCCCAGCCCTGCTGCAAACACCCAGAAAACTCCGAGGCAGCGAGTCCCTGAGCACACAGCAAACAGCCACTGGGGTGATCTCAAAATTATTTAGGGCACTGCAGTGGATGAGGCTGAAATGAAAAGAGATGAAGACTTAAGCCCAGGCAGCATCTCTGGATGAGATGTGAACCCAGCCCTCGCAGCTCTCAGAATCCCAGGAGAACACAGAAAGAACCAGATTTTCCCCGTGCTGGAGATGGGCTGAGTGGAGGAAGGAAAGAGAACATCTATTAACTCTTCTCCAGTATTTCTTCATGCTCTGTGTGGGACGTGGATGTTAAAATTACCAACACCTCTGGGACCAGAGTGCCATCTCTCAAACCCTCAGCCCCCTTTATCTGGAAGGAACGGAGTAACTCCTGCCCCACTGAAATTACAAGCAGCAACGCTCTGCTTGTCTCTGGAAAACACGCTTGCTCTAAATAGCTCTCGAGAGGCTCCAAACAAAAAGCTGCAGCTTCCCCTCTTGCCTCCCTCCCTGTTTGCTCCATGTACACCAAAGGCCTTCGTTTCCACCTTACTGCACAAGTACTGGAGCTATTTTTGGCCAAGAGTGACGCGGCTTTGTTTGCATAACTGGGTTCCCGCCTCCTGATCTGCCGCTCTAATAGTTTGCAAAATAATAGCTGGAAGATGTCTGATTCCAGAGAAGTGCCTGCAAAGTTCAGTTTGCCTTTATCTTAAGTCTAAAATTAAAAAAAAAAAAAAAAAAAAAGAGGAAACAAGTCTTCCTGCAGCATCACTCATAAAATGCTTCAGCAAGATGTAAAACAAATTATTCAGTGATGACCAGCTGGGATGTGGGGATTTAATTCTGCTTCTGGTTTGGATGAGGGTATCAAACCAGAAAAGACAAGCCCAAAGTCACACAGGAAGAAAACCATTTTACACAGTGGAGCTTTAACAACTCACGTCAACCCAAAATATCATCCGCAGGAAATGCAAACTTATCACTGATGGCTAAAAACAAAAGCACAGCTCAAAATAGCAGCATTTCAGATGAGGCAAATACGTCGGTTGGACTATTCTCAACTGTCAGAACTGAGCTGCAATCACAGATCTCTCTTGAGGAATATTTGGTATTTGTCCAGTATTAAAAATAAAATATGAGATATCTTAGAAAAGAAAGAGATGGCTCAAATAAAGAATGTATGGAAATAAATCCTGCATGCAGAAGGATCCAACCACTGGTACTTCTTGTCCAAGCGCCAAAAGAAGGACAAAACCCATTTCTGCAAGAACTTTGTCACTGCAAAGCATTGTAAAGGTGGGATGAATGCTGTCCTGATCTGCACAGCCAGCTGAGCCAGGGGAATTGGCCATTTTTGCTTGAGCACATGTGGTTTGGAAAGTACCAGGTCCTTCCTTCACTCCCAGGATGGTGCTGCCCGAGCAAGAACTCCACACTTGGGCAGGATTATTGCTCAGTTCCACTTGGGACACCTCCCTTCACTGCCTGCGCCCCTCATCCATCACCCTCAGCCACCCCTGCATCCAGCATCAACAGGGCTTGAGGCATTTCACTTCCCACACTCACTGGCTCCAGGGAAGTCACAGAGCAATGAATGTGTGGAGTCACAAGTTCATGATTAATGATGGGATGTCACACAGGACCACGAGCAGCTCAATCCCCTGCAAAGCCCGGCCACAGTGAAGAGCAGGGACAGAGGCTGTGGGGGGGAACAGCTCTCCCTCCTCATTTCTAAGAAGGAATTTCTCACCTGAACAAATCACTGAGGGATGGGAGGAGAGCCTAGAAACATCTTCCTTACCCTGCACTGGAAGGACAGCGCTGTCCAACGGTGCTGTATTCCAGCAGGGGATTACAGAGCAGGCGCCAGGCAGCGCAGCCACAGGGCAAACATCTCACAGCACACTGTGCAGCAGGTCTGAGAGCAACAAAACACTCTACCTGTCCACAGAATTAGTTCACAGAATTAGTTCACAGACTCTGGATCAGTGTCCCAACCATTCCATGGGGTCGCTGTGGGGCTGGAAACCTCCCAGTGCCAAGCCCAGGCAGGCAGTGGGAATCTCCAGAGGTGCTGGAGCCAGCTGTGGCACACCCAGCTCAGCACCCGCAAGCCCCCGCTCCCAGGGCAAAGGCAACCCCTGGCACAGCTGCTGCAGAGCACACAGCACGGCCAGGGCACCCCAGTGCACCACTGCCACGGAGAAGTCTCCAAACACTTCCATTTCCCTTTGTCTCTCCATTTTCCTGCTTCCTGGAGGAGCTCTCCTGGCTGCAGCCTGCTGAGGTGCCTGGAAGACACCGCAGCAAGGCAGGCCTGGCCCTGCTTGCAGTGTGCTGCTCTCTGTTCAGCTCAGTCCTTCCCAGCACTGCGCTGACACTGCTTTGACACATCCACTGCCACGTCTGAGCACCTCAGACACACCAAGTAACCCCACAGCACAGCAAGTCTTTAAAAGACAGACAAATCACTTCCTGACTGCAGTGGGACATGTTTGTTTCTCCAGGCAAGGCTAAACCCACCTCAAAATTTGGAAATGTGTCAGGAGATGGAGCTGAGGAGCACCCGTCACACAAAGAGCAGCGGTGGAGTTATTCCTGCTTTTAGGTGAAGTCCTTGCATGAGGAGGAGTGTAAAGGGAGTCATTCCAGTGACTCATCCCTCCTGGAGGAACCCGCTTCCCGGGCATCCCACTCCAGCTGCAGTTTGCAGCAGCCCCTTGCTGGCTTGCAGCAACTGTTCTGCTTCCCTGTCCCCCCCCCAGATCACACACAGCATCCCTGGGCACAGCCCTGCACGGGACACCAGCAAGGCGTGGCAAAGACAGCACTGGGTCAGCTTGGAGATGTGCAGGAAAAACAGCTTCACCTGGGAAGCAACCCATGCCCAAGCAGCTCCCACACCCAGCACGAGTTAAACCCACTGCTGAGGGCACGAGTGGTCCACAGGCCAGTGGCCAAAGGCCCTCCAAAGGTGGTCCTGTGCTGTGTCCCCAACAAGGGGGTGGTGTCTCTGCTGCAGCTTCACAGCGGTGCAGTCCCTGCAGCCTCCCCACGCCCCAGAGGATGCTCCCTGCACGTGCTGGTGCACAGAGTCTGTCTCGGTGCTGTGGTGGCAAACATTTCACACTGGGAACAGCAGCACTGCAGCCAGCTGTTATCCCAGCTCTTTTCCAGTGGCACAGCTCTGCAATCCCTGATCCTATCACAGCAGAGCTACCAAGAAATGTCTATTCTTGTTCAGATAAGACTGATCTCTCAAGGTTTTTTGGACAATAGGATAATATATTTCCCTAGCTATTAGAGAGTGAAAGAGATTTATTAGGGGAATTATTCTCTATATTCTGTGCAGTCCATTAAGAGATGAAGCTTTCCCTGCTCCATCGAGGAGCTCATGCAGGCCATGTGACTGCACTAATGTAACACCCAAGTCCCCTTTGCAGCCTCTTCTCCTGTTCATTTTATACTCCTCCAAATACAAGCACAGTGTTGGGTCAATATCCCAAGTTCAGTTCACACATCAAAACCCCCATAATTCTGCAGGATAAAACCAGGGACAAAATTAGACCCTTTATTCCTACCTTTGGTACTAGGGACAGCTTGTTACCAAACCCTGCTTCAGCTTCTTGAATGCCAAGCACGGAGCAAAACCCAGCCAGAGCATCTGCACCTTCCCTGTGAGCCCAAATTGTCAGGTGCCAGCACCTCAGCAGCATGGGAAAGTGCTCTGCATTTGGGGTTTATGAACACACCCCCTCAAACTGCATGAGGATTGTCACATTTGAACAGCCTGGGGTGAACAGCAAAGGGGACGGTCCCAGATGTTCCTTCCAGGTCACCAACAGAACCGAATCAGTGCTCTGGACACAGTGTGGGATCACATAGCTCCTCACAGGAGCAGGACAGTGCTCCTCCCTCTCCAGGATCCCAAGGGAGCTGCCCTTGGCCACGTCAGGCTGGTGCTGCAGTGAAGCACTCGGGGCTCATCTCAGAGTCCAGGGATGCACACGCATGGCGACCACTGCCCTTCATCCCCTGATGCCTTTCTGGGTGGAACCAGCAGCACTTCTGTGATGCATCCCAAACCTGATGCACCTCACAATCCCACCTCAGCAGCTACGGAAGACATTCTGGAGCTCTGACCTGTGCTTTTGCCTGTCCCTCCCAAATTTAGCTCCTCTTCAGCTAAACACTGGTGACACTGCAGTGGCCTTGAATCATGAACGCAGCCAGGGTTTAGGAAGCACTACAAAAGCATTTGTTCCAATATTTACTCAGGGATTTTTCATGCTACACCTACCACGGACTTTAGTTTATTGGGAACACGGTGCACTGGGGAAGGGCAAACCACAGAGTCTATACTGCTGCCAAGCAAAATGTCATTAAGGTTTTAGCAATGCAACACAAATTGAGTTTACATTAAAGCTTCTTTTGTATAAACCATATCCCAGAGTGATACACAGTGACAGAGCTGAGTAATGAGTTGAAGCAGAGCAATCAAGGTGGAACTACTGAGCAAGAGGAGAAAGGAGCCATTCCAAAGTGCTATTTAAAGTTAGGCTGAGAGCTCCATTTGAAGTATAGAAGTGATTATGTACAGTCACCATTGCACGCACATTTAATACCATGTAGGATGCAGTACCTACCACCTGCAGCTGCACAGAGACACCCCGAGGTTCAGTGGCACTATAAAAACCATCATGAGCTGGAAGCCGAGATTCTTCTTAATATAGACTTACACATAACTGCTGAAGAGCTGAGAAGTCTGGAACTTCAAATCTCCCTTGTGCTACCCAGCACAACTCAAAGGTGACCATTTGTCATTTCAAACCTCTCCTTGTAAGGATTCAGAGTCACTGAAGCCCTGTTTGTCCCCAGCAGTGCTGGAAAACACCTGTGTAATGGCACTGCTGGAGCATCACTGAAGTCATCGAGGGTTATGTCCCCCCATACAAAACACAAAACCACAGAACTTCTGGATGTTTTTCTAAATAACCAGAGCGTGGTAAGTTTGGAAGGAGCACTCATTTCTAGTTCCAGGCTTCCCAACGCGTGCTTTGCACTGCTCCTCATTCCAGTCCCCGGGGAGCGAGCCCAGAGCAGGGCCCGTTCATGCGAGAGGGATGCAAATGGGCTCAGGGCTGACCTGGAGTTCACAGCCTGAGCTCTGCCTGCTCTGCCCAGCTCCCAAAGCACAGCAGAACAGACACAGCACCGCTCAGGTGCTCAAAAGGCTGCGGTGCTGCAAAGCCCAGGGGTGCAGGGACCCTGGCTGGGCACTTCTCACACAGACAGATGGGGCTGGATCACAGCACTGCACTGTTCCGAGGCTCAGGCCCTGCTTCCCCCTCGAGCGAGCAAGCCCATTTTGATTTATTTTAACGACAGCGCACAGACAGTTTTTCAGAACTTGCAAAAAACATTTATAAATGGCTAAATATAAAAAAAAAACCTCCATAAAGACTTCAGAGCACTGCTAAGTAGAACAACATAATAGCTTTATCAAGATATAAAGCAGCCCTCCTCAGAATATACGGCTCAGACATACCCTGCCAGCAGAAGTACTCAATGTTTAAGATGAGGGAAGAGAGATTCAACGAGGATTTGTTTTCCTGGCAGCCCTCCATAGGTGCACATAAACCTCTTGTAGCAGCACACTGATATTTAAACTAATTAGCACCAGGAAAGCCACGGGACTGTGCTTTTCTCCCAGCCTATTCCCAGGGACATGAGGGCTCCAAAATGACTGCGATCACACCCCGCTCACATCCCAGGATGCTGCAGCCCCGGAGCCCCAGCAGAGCCCCCTTCCTGCCCGACTACACAGGAACGCGGGGCAGGACACTTGGCAAAGGGAGGAAAAAAATCCCCCCTCTGCCCAAACTGCCCACTCAGCACTCTGTGAGAGGATAAAAATAGCAGGCAGGAGAGCTGGCCCTGAATATCAAGCAGCATTCCCTGCTCGCTGCAGCACAGCGAGAGCAAGAGAGAACCCAAATCAACTTCCCCTTCACTCTGTTCTCCTGGAGGCTGCACGTTGCCTGAATTTCCTATTCCTCATAAACACAGCCAGTGGGGATTTAGCTCTGGGGAGCTGCAGACTGGCACATCCACCATCATCGCTCTGGCAACCCCCCACCAGCCTCTGGAAAGAGCTCCTGACTTCCAGAGCAGTAAGGACAGGCTGGGGGGGTGGGTTTTGTGAATATTCAACACCTCTGCACAGCAGGCCTGCCTATTATTAGTATAGGGGATGTCAAAGAAGCTCCTCTCATGCAAAGTTTCCAGTCTAGCTAATTAACAGTGGCTTCCTCCAGCATATAAATTTGGGCTTTAGTCCCTTGTACAAGAGCACGCAGGGCAGGAGGGAGGGAAGGAGCAGAGAACAGGAATGGCTGCAGTCAGCTTTAAAGGCTGGAAAAGAAATCTCTCATCACAGGTAAAACAGAGAGAACTAACACACATCCACACGCTGAGAGGAGGCTTCCCATCTTAGGAAGGACTGAGTCTCCTCCTGGCGCACATCCCCAGAGCATCTGTCTGTGGAAAAGCTGAGATGATTTTGACTGGGCAGCTAACAAGAACTAAAGAGTCCCTTCACGAGGGGCAGCAGAGGCCAGTGATTCAGGTCAGGATGGCACTGTCACCCTCTGCTTCTGACATCCAGACCATAAAACATCTCCCAGCACCGCTCTGGGCTGCAGAAGGGAACTCACTGCTCCCCTTGCCCCAAGGATCAGCCACGTCCCAGCTGGCGGGATCTGCCTGAGGGTAAATCAGAGGCACGATAGATGCTGAGAGTCCTGGCAGGGCAGCCTTTCAGGGCACTCTTTGGGATCTCTGCTGCAGCAAAGTCTGCAGTTCGGGGCACCTTGAGGTCTCCTGCAAGTTGGTCTTGATTGTGTCAAACTGCTCCCATAAAAGCAAAGGCTCTGAGTGACCTCAGTGCTAAACCAAAATGCTCTGCACATAAACTGCTTCAACACAGAGTTTTCTCCAGGCTGAAGAGTGTACTCTGGCAAAAAAATAAAAAATACTGAAAGCTTTTAGAAGTCTGACCCTATTTACTTTTTATCTGCTCCTTAAATTAGGAGAGAAATAAAAAGAAAAAAAATATTGTAAGGCTCCACATGTACCACCCTCCAGTGCTTCAGTTTTCTTACTCCCACCTACAGAGCGAGAACAATAACTTTATCTACTCCACAAAAAACTTCTCCAGCTCATGCCCAGACTTGCAGACACTTGCTAGGACAGCTGGGGAAGGACTGAACGGAGGAGGGAGCCACGAGCAGAGGGAAAAGCCCCAGGCTGTGCCTGCACACCTGCACTCACGGGCGGAGAGGAGATGGAGCACAGGATCAGACACTGCCCTCCTCTCCTTTCCTGCCACCAGCACAGCTGCATTCACCAGCCCTGCTCTCTGGACAGATGGATGAAGATGCAGCCAGCTGCCAAATGATGGACACTGGTGCCAGATGTGACAAACAACAGTGACAAACTGTGCTCTTGACCAAGGGGGTTCCTCCCTGGGCTTAGGATCGGCCCCTCAGCCCCGACTTTGGGGTTAGCAGGTAGCAAAGAGCTGCTTTTCTAACTCACTCATACAGCTACCCAAAACCAAAACACCCCACAACACAAAGCCACCACCACCCCTCCCCCCTAAAAAAGAAGGGGAAAGGGGAATGTTTTTGCCAAAACCTGCACATTGTACAGAGCAAGGAATAAGCAGCCCCTGAGGGCTCACAGGGCTCTGCAGTTCTGAAGGACCTGCAGTGACACCAGTGCTCTTCTTGCACAACCACCCTCATCCCGCCGAGGGACTGGTGACCCCAAGACAAGCCTGATGCTCTGTCAGTCTCCTCCTGCTCTCTCTCCGCCTCAAAATTCCCATTCGAGATGGAAATCAGGCACAGCCCCTGCAGAAGCCTGGCCCCTGCTTTGGAAGGATAAATCCCTGCTTTCTGCGCTGCTCTGCCACCTCGCTGGTGTCAGCTGTCAGTGAAAGCACCTGGCAAGAGACACCCAGGCCCACAGATCTCACCCCAAATTGATAAATCTTGCTGGAGTAGAAACTTCTTTCTGGCCAAGAGGTGATTTGCAGCCCTGTAGATGTTCACTGAGCTTGGGGCAGAGGCGACAGATGAGTTTCCCAGCACTGCTATCGTGAGCCACATTTCCATACCCTGCTCCTGCAGCCCTCGCACAGCACCTCTGATTTATAAACCCCAGCACAGGCCTCAGAGCTGCCTGTTTGCCATAATTCAGCAACAAGCTGCCTCATGAACAGGCCTCCCCAAAAACAACTCTCTGTCTCAGTGGTGCACAAGTCTTTGGCATGGCCGTGTCCGAGCCAAACAGCACCCACAGATCTCTGGGATCACGAGCAGCTCATTTCCCTTTCCAGCTCCACGTCCTTCCCAGCTAGCACCACAGGAGAAGCAGTTTCTTAGCCGACCTTTCCCAGACTTCAGCAGGGTGTTTGGCTTGCTGAGGTTTCAGTTTTCCACAGCCTCTCTACGGGTCTCTGTTTGCAATCTGAAACAGGCCTGGCTTTGTCAGGATGCTCAGGGCACAGATAATTCAGGAGCAATTTTGTGTCAAAACAGCACCTTGGCCTCCAGGACAGCTATGAAAGCTGCAACAGCCCCTCTCAAGGGATTAATAAAGTGATTAATTAAGGTGTAATAAAGTGATTAATTAAGGTGGACCAAATACACCCATGCACTGGTCAGGACCAGATCGTGAACGTGGACACAGCTAGTGGATAACACACCTGAGCCATTGCAAGGCAGGGCTCACACACTGCACAACAGGAGATTTCACTGCTCTACTGCTCTGCAGTCACCTGCCTTTATCCTGGCCCCAAGGACAAACAGCTCTATTGGATCTGGATCATTTCATCTTCCAGGAACTTTGAACAAAGCTTTAGACGTTCAGCTTGTCTAAAACCAGAGCAGCCTTCCCGAGTTGAAAGAAGCAGTTCGTGTCTGGGCAGCAAGGCAGGACCCAAAGGGAAGGAAAAGAAAAAGAAGGGCTGAGCTCCTTGTCTCTCTCTCTCCCCTGCCTTTGTACCTCAGCCCACAAAAACTCAGCAAAGAAAACGGAAATGATGCAAGATGGAATTCCAGAAAGTCACAAGTGACCAGAAATCCAGCAGTCCATCCCTGCACGCACTCCCTGGAAACCAACACCCAACACAGAGAGGATGGAGCACCCATCCTCACCCACGGCCAACCTACTGCTCCTGGGATGGAAAAACACACACAGAGGCCAGGGCCCCCCTGGAAATCACATTTCAGGAAGGCAGTTCAGCAGATATCAAAGGGGAAAGGAATGCAGTAAAGGTCTGGTAAGGAAGGACAGCAGTGGGGTGGGAAAGAGCCACAGAGACACAACCGCAGAAGGTCAGTTCCCCTCTCCACTCCGGCAGGGAAATTCCTGGCTCCCAGAGCATCCTTTGTTCGTGTGCCCCACAGGAGCAACAAGGGCTAAACCTCTTCTGCCACACTCACTAGAAAACTCTGCCTGCATTGCACGGCAAGCTGGAAAATCTGTTGGGTTTTGGACAATCCGGATACGTTGGGTACCAGTGAAACCAGACTCGTGAGCACTACAAATCCAAAATACGACCACGAAATAACCAAGGCCTCCAGATTTCAAACACAGGGAACAGCAAAAAAACTGACCCCCCCACCCGAGCAAGGAAACATATCAGACAAATTATACAATTTTTGCCATCTTTTCTGAATTTTTCCCAGAAAAAAACATGAACATCCCCAGGCCCACAACAGCTTTTACTTCCCCCACTAGAAGCATCATTCACAAAAAAAGAACCGAGTGGATTGTGCCTATATTTGCAAAACACTTTGGGAAAGAAGCAGTGACATGAATTTGTCACCGAGATGGTGCTGGGAGCAGCACCAAACCCAAAGGACACATGGCTAAAAAGGGAAGGAGAAAAAATAAACCCATCACAACCACGGAGCAGATCTGAAGGCGATGTGAAACGTCACAGTTCCCTCCACCTGCGAGGAACGCTCAGCCACAGGCACAGGAGGCCCAGTGCCAGCCCAGAAAGCCTCTGCAATACGCTGAAGGGACACTGATTTGGGGGAAAGGACACTGCATCTGTGCTTTCATTGCTACAAAATAATAACAAACCAAAAAAAACCCATCTGTGGCTGAAGGACCAGGGATTGAGGAAGCTGTTAGTCAAGCACATCGTTATAAACACAAAGGCCACAGCAGGCAAATCCCAGCCCTGAAGCAGGCAGAGGCACGTTCCACGCAGCTCCTTACCCTGCTGATCTGCAGCTTCTCAGCTCCAGGCTTGAAGAGGTTCCATCGACGGCCACCGTTCCTGCAGTTCCCGCGCACCTTCAGGGTCTTTGAAGCCTGTTCGTTCTCAGCTGCCAGGAGAAAATCCACGGGAACAAAAAAAAAAAAAAANAGAAAAAAAAAAAAAAAAAAAAAAATGGAATGACAAAAGATAAATGCTGTGCTTTAGCTCAGGCTGGGGGCGGAGGCTGTTCTTTTAAATGAAAGAAACAAAATTGTTTGCAAGAGACTCATTCAACCTCTCCTTTAGAAAAAGAGAGCAGAGAGTATATTTAGGTGCTTTATTCAGTGCTCTTGGGATACAAGAGAAATAGTGCAGCTTGGATACTACAAAAAAGCAGAGCCGGGAGCCACATCCCAAGGTGGGGTCAGCCCAGCTGGCTGTGGAGCCAGGAGGCTCTGCCAGGAGCTCCAGGAGCAGGAGACCCTCATCAACCTGCACAGGGCAGCAGCTCCCTGGGTCACAGCTGCCCCAGCAGCAGCACCTGCAGCAATCCCAGCCGCACAGTCACTGTGGTCCACAGGATGCCAGGCCTCGGAAAAGAAACAGCTCCTCAAATTGACACACAAAACAAAAACAGGTAAGTCCATAAAAGCCGGTTTTTTAAGGAAACTGGGCTAGTTCTCACCCCCAGCGTTTCAGGCCAAGCCCTCACAGATGCAGCTCGGCTCTAGCTTTAACTGATACCGCTCACACCAGACCCCAGCCTGGCCTTGCAGATGGCACTACCCAGGCACAAAGCAGCCTGTGAGAAAGAAGCAAACAAGCTCTACTTTTCCAATCAGCCCAAATTTTCAGCTCCACATCCCATCCCTCTCTTTTTGGGGTGAAGCTGCTATTTCTGTGTGAGACCAGAGTTTTCCCTCCCACATTTGGCAAGCTTAGGTTTTAATCCCTTCTTCCATCAGGCTCTTCACATCCCCTGGACTGAAGGGAAGGAAACAGAGCTGAGCACCACTGGTGCCCCCACAGCAGCTGCCAGCACAGGTCCATGTGATGCAGGGAGTGCACATATATGGTACCTGCATCCCCACAGGTGTCCCCAGCAGCTGGAGGCTCCTCATCCCAGTCCTGGAGCAAGGATCTACAGCAAACAGCCACATGCTGGAATTCTTCCCTCAAAGATGCACAACGCTTAATTTCTATCTCCTGACGTACCTCTAACCAGGCAGAGGTTTCAGCCTGTGTCAGTTCTGAGGGGTTTGAGACCAGCATGAACGGTTCCAGGCTTTGGGAGAGTGGAGACCCCCAAAGCAAACAGGTGGGGGCTCTGCCTTGCCCAGGGCGCAGCAGGGCTGGGATCCTGCTGCAGGCTGGCTGCCCAGCCATCCTCACTCTCTTCCAGCGTTGCTGGGAGAGAGATTGCACTGAGACCTATTTCCTCAATGCTGATGCAGGCAGCCTGCTGCTATTTTTAGCAGCCCACATTTCACTTTGGAGACTCTTGGAGAGCCAGGCTGCAGCACGGTGCCGATTATAGCAGGAGGCTGCTCATGGCTCCGGAGGCAGCGGGCGATGGAGCAGCGCTCAGGAGCGGGATGCAAACAGGGAATGCTCACTCTGAGGGGGGTGTGTGACTCCCCTGTGCTGGGAACGTGTGCACCCCGGCAGCAGAGCCATCAATTAACAGCACAGGCAGCCAATTTGCCTTGTCCTCCCTAGTTCTCCTTAACCCCGATGTGCTGCCACCATCCATCAGCCGCCCGGATCCCCGGAGCGCTCCCGAGCGGTGCCAGCACAATCTGGCAGCACTCCCGTGCTTGCCCATCGCTAAATCACAGGATTCCTCATGCCAGCAGTGGCCCTTCAGGAAATAACTCCCTTTCTCTCATTATCAATCTTTTTAATTAGGAGGTTCAAAAAATGATGTCATCTATTCAGCCGTCAGCCGATTTACCTGCCAGCACGAGACCCTGCCAGCAAATCCATTCCACAGCGCTCTCTCTGGTGTCACTGTGAGCAGGACAGATGCAGAGAGGTCACCCCAGACTGCGGCTCACGAGATTCCCTCCTTCATCATGAAAAGTACCCAAGCACAAGAGGAAAGATCCCCTTACTTCTTGTGTTTCCAAACAAACATCAGACTTGAGTTGTGATCTCAGTATCCATCACCACTCACCACCTCCAAAGGGTGAGTACTCGGTGAGTACTCGCCACAGAGGATTCTTAGAGGACAGAAAACCAAGAGAAAACTACCAAATATAAACTCACGCAGCAGTTGCTGAACAGCTTTTACACCTCACGTGCCTACCCCTGTTCATCCCCTCATAACCAGATTATGGGGACTGTGTTCAGAGACATTACAGAGAGACAACAGCCTGATTCCATGAACACACTGTGCACAAGAAGATCCTATTAGCCAGCAAGAAACTCCTCAGCATGCGGCTGTCGGAGCTCCCTCACCTGGATGTAACCAGCATGGATGCAAGCCCCATTCCTGACTCTTCCACTCCTGCCCTTGGCCGGCTCTGCAGGATGGGTGACACCCAAAAACAAAGCTGGGAGAGAAGAGCCACTCACCTCGTCTCCGGAGCAGGTGCTGCATGCGCCCTCCCACCTGGTCCAGCCCCATCGGGGTGCTCTGCGAGAGGGGCTCGGAGCGGCAGCGCTCCACCAGCACCTTGAAGGGTGCTGCTTGCGGGGACGGCTGCGAGGGATGAGACGTCGGCTGCCAAGAGAAGGGGCACAGAAGGATTTTACCAACAGCAGTCAAATCTCGGGCAAAGCAAGCACAGGACATACGACAATACACAGAATTCCCAAGACAGTGCAGCACAGCTCGCTGCAAGCTGCACCTGGTGCATTTCTGACTGCAGGACCTGCTGGCCCTGGTGTGCAGCCCCCATTGCACGGGGCTCAGACCTTGCACAGCCTTGAGTCCAGCACTTCCAGGGGCACTGAGTGTCCCAGGAACTCCTGGGAGTAACCTTGATGGAGACCCACTTCCTGCTCTGCATTTTGGGGTGAAGCTGCTCTCCCATTCTCAAGTCCCAGCAGGAGCACACACAGGGAAGTAACTGGCTGGTGCTGAGGACCCCGTACCAGCAAGGGCTGGCTGCTTCCAAAGGACAGCAAAGAGCAGCCAAACTGGTTGGCAGCTCACAGATGACAACAGCTAACCAGACATGTCCTTGCATCTACAGCCTACAAAATATTTACTTGAATAAAACAGTTGCAATTGGTTGAAGCACCCAGAAAATGGTCAAATACCTCAGTTGTACCTCAATGCTTGGTAACACTAATCCAAAGAACTGGCTTTTACAGCTAAGTGGAGAAAAACGTTGGCGTTTTCCTCACGCCAACTTTTATTATTCTATTCCAGGAGGAAAAGTTCCTGAAAATGACAACTGTACTGTGACATTTTACAGAATGGAATGTTCTTTTTAAAAACATCACAATTCAAACTCCTACTTTTCATTTTATTCTCCGTGACATGTGACACCGTGCAAGTCTTGACTATAATCTTAGAGCCAAGAAATCAGAAGAAAAATCATTTGACAAAGGTCAGGGGAAGCAAACAGGAGGTGTTCCTCTCTGGGAGGTTTCTAGGCTCAATCACAGACACATCTGTCACACTTCCAGGAGCCTGCTAATAACTGGGTGCCTGGGATGGTTTGGTGTCTCCATCCCCACGACTCCAGCAGCTCATTTTCACTGATGTGCTGTTATTTTCATTTACAGATGAAGAACAAAGCAGACAGGCTGTAATTACCCCAAAAGAAAGCTGTGGATGAATTAAGGCTCCATCTCCCAGCACCAGCATCATATCCGGTGAGCCAGCACACTTCTCTTGGCTGGATAACAGCTGGGAGGAGGTAGAAGCCAAATAAAAGCTTCCTTCCAGGGAAGTTTTGGACACATACTCCCTTTAGCACAAGGCCAGCAATGCCCAGAGGTGCCCCTCTCTGATGCCCTGCTGTAACTTTTGAGGCTGGCAATGAGACAAAGGAAAGACACACCATGTGTTTAAAGAAAACATGTGGAAATCTGCATTATCCATGTGTTCCATGGCTGGTTATATATACATGCAAAGCCTATCACAGCTTTGCAAACTCAACCTGCCTTTCCCTGACAATGTTAAAAATACGTTTCCCAAAAAACCCTACCCCACTACAGACAGCACTAAATATAGGCTTTAATTCAAGATTTTCCTAGCACCTCCTGGTTATTACGAATACAAGAATCTGAGCAGCTTGCAGATAGGCTTTAGAGGTTTTGTCTCCTCTAAAAATAAAATGATTGTCAGACACAACCGTATTAAAAGCCATAAATACCCAAAAATCTTCATTCTGCAAGTAAATTGCACCTCGCTGCAGACAGGAATACAGCACACTTTTGGCAACAGCAGGATTTAGAAAGTGAAGTGCTGTTTCTTCATTTGGAAGGACCATAAAGTCTCTTGTTACAGCAGGCTGAGACACAACCCAGGAGCTGAATAACCAGGAGATGAAGAAAGCTCTGAAGATCAGCTCTCCCAGATACCATTTCCTGGTCAATGTCATTCAGCAGTGGGAGGGAAGGGATAAATCCACTCAGCAATCCCATCTCCGCAGCTGCTCCCACAACAAAACAATCTCAAGCTGAAAGTCACTATGAACTTGCTGGGCATCGCCTGCGATTTCTCAGCAAACACAGAAAAGGGAAGTTGATGGATGTTCCTCTTGTGAAAAAAGGCACTTGGAGCTGCACTACAGCCAAAGCCCAGAGTGGTGGGAGGATGTGAGCTATGCCCCAGCTATCAGGCAGCAGATCTGCAAACCCATCCCCTGGCACGCGCACGCTCAGGCAAATCAGTAACCCCGCGCTTCCAGTCGGACCCACCGCGCAGGGAGAGGCTCCTCTTCCCACACAGAATCCCAAAAACCTGCTAGTGCCCTGACAGCACCCATCCTGCCCCATATCCACATGGGCCACTCGGAGCTGCACCACTCTGCACCAGGGACAGCCTTTGTGGCACTGGGACAGTTGGGATCCCGGGTCCAGGACTCAGAGGAACAACCTCAGCCGCTCAGGAGAAACATCCGCAGTGACGCAGGAGTTTGAGCACGCAGCCCCTCACAGAGCTCTGAAAGCAAACAGAGCACCCCACCGGCCTGGCACCTCATCCTATGGGACGCACAGCTTTTGCCAAGGCTGACGAGCCCGTAGAAATCTCGTTTTCACACTTCTGGCAATCCTAATTCCCCCAGAGAACGGCCTCACAAACCCAGCTGGGGTCTGTGCGCAGCCACAACAGCCAGAAGCAAGCTGCAGCCAGAAAACCCTTTGGAGATAAAATTCTGAACCTCAAGGAAAAAGATTAGGCTTTCTGTTCCATAAAAATAACTTCTTATTTCCCAACAAGCCAGCAGAGGGCACAGAAAGACTGCGGCGAGAGCCCTCTGCTCTGTCACTGCGAGGGTGACACGAGATGCTCCCGGTCGTGGCCCTGGGACAAGCAGGGACCTCATCCCATGGCAGATCCCTCTGCCAGCAATAAACCTGAACCTTATTTCTTGGGTCCTAAAAACTCCAAACTGATACCTGAAATACGCATTCAGGTGCCTGTTTTGCAACCTTTCCTAGTGTCACTCCAAAGGAGGTATCAGATCACCCACAAACCCTGTCCGTGGATGCATCAGCTGCTTTGGAACCCCGATGGAAAGCTGGAATTGCAAATTGCATGGTATCAAAGCTGCTTTCCATCTAAGCATCATCTCAAGCTACTGGAAGTGGTCAAAGACAACTCCTGAGGCTATGCCTGACTTCTTGCAGCAGCAGTTTCCCTGTTGGGATGCTGTGGTGTTTTTAGAGGTGGGATGAGGAAAATTCACTTCAGTGGAGACATGGAAAATGGAAACTCTGTCCAAAACCTGGTAAAACCTCCACATCATCTTTTCCTCCATTTCTCGTATCTCTCAGAGTAAGGATGGCACTTTGATTCCAGAGCTGCAGCAGCGTGAATGGAGTAATGCATTTCCCACTGACAGCTTGTTTTGACCTTTACTGTTCTTCCAATTCTTCAAAACATTTTATCTGCACTGTTTCACAAATTCCCAGAACACATGAGAATTTGGGATGGGGTCTGAAAGCAACTATCAGGAACATGCTTTTCCACTTTTATACAGCAGCTCTTATTAAATGCTGCTGCAATGCTGTTTCCTTTAAAGCACCAGGATCAAATCCTACCCAACTACTTGACCATAACATCTCTCAGCTCCTGCCCAAAGACATTACAATTTTAAAAGACAAACTCAGGAAGCAAAAAACAGGGGCATTAATTGCAAGAGATTACAGCTAAACAGAGTAACTTACTGACAGAACTAATGTACAGATCCCCTAAATCCCACTCCAGCATCCCTTGTGCTACAGCAGCCTCAGCCTCTCACACCATCTCCCCACAGGAGCCCCCACGGGAACAGGCACTTTAATGCTTTTTGTGGGATAATGTTTAAGTTGTTTGGGAAATGCTTTCTGCCCTACACTGCTCACACACTGTAAAACTGCTGGGGAACTTGCTCACAGCAGCTGGCCTGGCCAAGCCACCCCATCCTGGCAGCACCTTCTCCCTGCCTGTGGCTGAGCACTTCCCTTGAAATACAAATCCTGCAGTTAATCAGAGCAGCCTGGGCTGGAGGCAGCAGGGCCAACGACTGTCCTGAGGAACAGGTGCCAGCAAAGAGATGGATTGAGCCCTAAAACAGTAAGAGGCTGGGGTTTGCTGCTACCGTCACGCTCAGGCCGCAGTTACTCCTCTTCCATGTTTATTTTTGGTAAAGTGTTTCCGAGTGCCGCTCCCTGATGGGAGATAGGCGAGCAAATCCCTGGGGTATCTCAGGTCATTTGTTACTGGAGCTGCTGGCAGACTCTCCAGGGCTCTTCCTGGCCAGGAGATCCCTCCTTCAGCCTCCCTGTGCTCTGCCTTTGATGCCACCACCAGATCGCCGTGCATTTCCAAACCTGCAGCAGGGGTTCCTGGGGTGCTGGAAGTGTCCACAACCCAGCTGGGGATTGTTTGCCATCCCTCCCACCCTGCTGTTGCTCCTGCCCAGGAGGCAGCCAGCCCTCCCTGCGAGAGGAAGCTGCGGCAGCCCAGAGGTCGTGTGCTATCGCCACGCTCCGCGGGAACTCGGGGGAGGTTTCCTGCCCAGTTATCTCAAGCACCATATTTAAGTTTCTTGGTAATGTTTGTAAGCTGCAACAGCTGAGCTGGGGCTTAGGGCATCTCCTGTTCACACAGCTGAGCTGGGAAAGCACTGGGACTGTGCCCTGAGAGCACTGGGATCAGACAGGCAGCCCTTGCCCTCCTAGCGGGGATGGAGCTGCTCTGGGAGAAGGGTGCCGGTATTTCCCTCTGCTCCACTCCATCCTTTCGTGCCTCTCTCACCTTGCTCCTGCCCAGAATACTTTCAGCTTGGTCCTCGTGAAGGGATATCAAACCACAGCCCTCTCAAGGTTCCTCCTAAAAATGTTTCTTCCAGAAACCCCAAGAAGTGACCGAGCACTGCTCACTCCTCTGGGGTGCATGGGATCACACAGAGCACTCTGTAATTCTTTGTATTACACAAAGCAGAGCAGAAAAACAAAACCAGGAATAACTAACAATACTACTGCCTGTTTTAGCTGAGAGTCAGAAGTTCAGATTTTTTCCCCCCAGCATTTCTAATCTGCTGCCAATTTTCAAACACTTCCCCTCTTGGCTCAGGAGCTACTGTGACCCCTTTTACAACAGGGAACAGCGTCACCACTTCTGGAATATCTCTTGTCTCTCCAACCCCAAAAGGAAAAGAGAAAGTTTCTTCACAAATCAACCTGATTTTTCTACCTGGCACCTTGACAAAAGAAGAAGTCCTCATGCCAGCCCCAGCTAACCAGCAGGTACCCGAAAGAACCTTAAAGCTGGGCTTCGCACTGGCTCCACAGGACTTCTGAGGTTTCCCAGCAATACTCTGGACAAGGCAGATTTGTAACGCCCAGAACCTAGTCCAAAATGCAATGTCCACTAAAACATTTTCAGGATTTTAAGGGCTTTGAAAGACTTGCTTGTAGCAGACAGGAATGTCCTGCCGTGATTGGAGCCACCAGCATTGCCCACCTCTCATTCATCACCCACCCCATCACTCTTACAGCTATTTTAGGTAAGAAAACACAGAGGTCAAAGTGCAATTGCTGAATTCTGTTTGCCCACAGAGCACTTAACTCTCAATTTGGCAAAACCCTGTCCTAGTTTGGACAAATTTGGAGGAGAATATCCTCTGATAGAAGTCAGGTTGCAGTCACCCCAAGACAACCCCTCTTCTTAGGAGCTTCTACTTCAAATGAACTTAAATGCAAAGAGGAAAAAAAACTAAAGGCGGTGTCTAGAAACACATAAACTGCTACACCCTCTTCGAGAGACACCGATCCACACAAAGGGTCACATGAGAAGCAGCTCTGGAAGTTTAACTAAGAGCTCAGACTGATGTAAAAGCTGTGTCTACTGCCACCATCCACAGAACAACCTCCTTAACTGGAAATCCCAATGAGGGATGTAAAACAATGCTTTCAAGTGCAAACCAGCTTCCTAAGATGTACAACAGCGTGGTCTTACTGCAAACCTTACAAAGTCGCTCATACCTTTCCATTTTTGAGCCGTCCGGAGGAGACAATCCTGGAGACGTGCACTTGGAAGGGCCTGCACTCCGTGCTGCAGCTGAACTCTTCCACTCTGTCCATGACCTCCAGAGAGTTTTGTTCCACAAATGACGTGGTTCCCCGCTTTTTAATGCGGCCCCCAGGCCGTTCCGAGCCCTGCCTTTTCACTGTGGAACACTTCAAAAAAGTCACTACAGAAAAGTCAACATCGGCAACTGCGGAACAGCCCATGTCCCCAGCATCCAGAATATTCTCAGGAACGTTGCGAGAAGGTGGCAGGTCCCTGCCCATGACCTGACTCTTCTCCAGAGCACTGAGAGTGTCTTGGATCTCTTCAGTCAGAGCCTCAGCTGCTGCAGACAAGTCACCATTGGCAGCTGGGGAATGGTCCGAGTCCACAGTATCCAGCTTATTCACAGGCTGGTCAGGAGAAGGTGGCACATCCCTGCCCCCAACCTGCGATGCCTCTGGAGAACTGCCCGAGTCCTGAATCCCCAGCTCACCTCCCGACAAGTCTTGCAAAGGCAGCTCAGGATTTCTCAAGTCCTGATTATCCAGTTCTGTCCTTGAAATTTCCTGAGCCACAGCTGGAGATGGATCCACGTCTTTAGCAATCACTGGAGCACACGCCACGTCCTCAGTATCAAGTTTAGTCAGTGATGTCGGTGGAAGGTGGGTCTGAGCCTCAGTCACTGCAGGAAAGGCGCCATCGGCAGCTGGAGAACAGCCCAGATCTGCAGCATCCAGATTATTGACAGGAAGATCAAGAGAAGGTGGCAGGTCCCTGCCCACGACCCTCTCCAGGGTACTGCCAGTGTCTGGAAATTCCAGCTCGCCTCCAGACAAGTCTTGCAAAGGCAGCTCAGGATTTCTCAAGTCCTGATTATCCAGTTCTGTCTCTGAAAGCTCCTGAGCAACTGCTGGAGACAGATCCATGTCTTTAGCAACCACTGGGGCACAAGCCACGTGCTCAGTATCAAGTTTAGTTGGTGACGCCTGTGGGAGGTGGGTCTGCGCTTCAGTTCCTGCAGAAAAGTCCCCACTGGCAGCTGGAGAACGGCCCAAGTCCACAGTATCCAGACTAGGCACAGGAAGACCATGAGAAGGCGGCAAGTCCCTGGCCAGGACCTGGGTCTTCTCTGGAGTAGTGCCCAAGTCCTGACTCGGCTCAGCCAGAGTCATCTGTGGAAGTTCAGCCAGATCCTCAGAGGGGTCTTTGCTACTCAGCTCAGTGAAAGAGCCATCTGCAAGCTCTGCCAGGTGGGACATGGATGGCTCTGGCCCAAAGCGGGAAAGCGACGTTTCATTGAGCCTGTCATTCCCACTGTCCAGGCCGCAGGAACCAACATCTTTCAGCCCTTCCATGGTTCTGCAGTGCTGCACGGGCTCCTTCCCCGCTAAACTCTCAAAGCTCAGGTTCTCCCACGTGCCCGAATCCGGGGACTGCAGACAGGCTCCCACCGTGCAGAACGCCTTTGCGCTCTCGTTCTCGATAACCAAGCCCTCTTTGGGGGAGGCAACATCCTGCCTGCGGCCTCGGAAACTCCGCTGAGGCCTCTTCTCATCGGGGGAAAATGCCCTCGAGGAGCCTCGCAGCCGCCGAGCTGCCTCGGCCACGCTGGTCAGGAACCTCACAACACCCCCAAAGTGAGTGGCTTTGGCGGCACCGTTTGATTTTTTCCGCTGGCTGAGATTCTCCTCACATCTCGTATCAAAGTCAAAGTAAGAAGCAGAATGATCAGTTGTATTTTCTAAGTTCTGGAAATTGGGTTCAGCCCTTTGATCTGGGAGCTTTGAATTATCTTTGCCAGCTAATGAAATTCCTTTCAGATAGCTCCAGACATCAGAGCTCCTTCCTCTCCTGCTCTCCTGCGGGAGCACAGCACACCTCTTTTGATTGTCCCCTTCTGTAATTGCAGGACTCTTCATGTGCTCAAAATTCAAAGACTCGCTCTTCCTGGCTGGTATTCTGTGGCAGTTACCATCATTATCCTCACCGTGTAATCTGCCACTGATATCCCTGAGACATTTGCTTTCAGCGGCATCAAGTTCAGGAATGCTGATGTTCAGCTCTATGTCCTCAAAAGAAGAGTCCAAATCCTCGATGTACCCCGCGTACGAGTGGCGGGAGGGCCTCCGGCCATCGCCCAGCTTCTTAACCCTGTAGACAGCTCTCTGCCCGCTGGAATGAAGCTCCTCCTCAGGGTCACACACATCCTGCACTCTGGACGCCCTCAAATCCACGTTCTTGGGCATCCTGGAGGATCTTCCCTTTTTTGATGACCGTACCCTGTCCATGAAGGATGGCTTTTTTAATTCTGAGGCCTCAGGGGTAACTCCCAGCAGGATCATGGACTGGGGCCTGTCTTTATTCGTAGAGAGTCCTTTCCTTCGCCTGACGAAATTCCAGATCCGGCTGCCCTTGGTCGTCTTCTTATACCGGTGCGTTTCCTCCTGCTCGCTCGGGATCGCGTCGCCGGAGGCGCAGTGCTCAGCACCGCAGGCCTCCAGGGCGTCCGTGCTCCCTTCCTCCATGTTTGCTTGGAAAATCCTGCTGGCAAATCCATTGGGAACGGTCACGGAAGCAGTACGCTGGCGGCCCTCTAGAACTTCCATCGCCCCGGCTCACAGGCTGGTACCAGGAGTCACGGATGCATGGTCCTCGGATTGCTTTCTTCACAAGACTTTAAGGGAAAAGAACAAAGGAACGCAATTAGGAGCAGAAAGCTTTTAGAAGACACATTTCTCAAAGCGTCACAAGTCAAATCTTATCCCAGTGGCACTGGTGGTTTTCCCCATTGATTCCAGGGAGGCTGAAATTTTGCTTCCAAACCGTATAAATTTTAAAGCTACTTAAATCTGATTTAAACGACTGAACATTTAGTGACCACAAATAAACTTCCTGCACTAATAAAGTTACCACAAAGTATGCTCAGAATCCCATGAATCACATCTTCGTTTTCCAAGTCGCAGAGACTCTAAATGCAGCAGAGTTCACGGCAGAGAGGGAGAGAGGAAATTCCAGTGAGTGTCCCTGCACATGTCACTGTCATCTCCACCATCCCCATCTGCCAGGAACCGGCACCATCCTCTCAATAATTCGGTCTCTCCAGGCAGGCATTCAAAGAAAAGCCAGGATGAGCCTTTTCCTGGAAGCAATGCAATTCTGAAATACTACAACATCAGAAGACTCATGGGATATCCAAGCCAGGTTTTTCCTACTGTAGCGATGGCACCAGCACGGGAATCCCTCCTGGAACCAGTCTGCTCAATGAAAGCTGCTTGGCCACCACTCAACGCTACGCAAAACGTGTTCCCCTCAAGTGAGCTCCAGTAAACAGGATTAAAAATACAATTCCCCCACACAGAGCAGCAATGGAAACCATTCTGAACCACCTGTGGGAATACAGCTGAACTCCTGCTCAGATCCTAGGGCAGATGTATTCCAGTGGAAGGGAAGCTTTATCTTGATATTACAGCTTCCTGGGGCTGCATCTGCTGGTCCTGGCTTTGCTGTCTACGAAGCAGAACTACATGCCAGGCACTCAACAGGGTTGAATTCCCCCAATTTCTAAGCATACTCTTAAAAGGAAGAAGGAAGAAATAGTGAGCCCCCAAGACACGGGTCTGACAATGGAGAAACCCTCCGCTTTCCCCCGAGCAACGGGAGAGCCACATCAGCACTGATAACAGTCCCCATGTCTACTGAAAACATTTCAGCTTGCTATTTCTGCTGAAACTAAGGTTATTAATGCAGCAGCTGCTGCCCCAGGCATCTCGTGATCCTTGCATTCAGTCAAATAAGCCTGTTTCTACCTTGCCACCACATCTGTCTCCAACAAGGGATAACCCGTGAGACCCCTGCACACGGCAGAGGCACCACGGAAGCAGAGCACGGCCAACAGAAACAACCAGCATCCCACTTTTTTACGGACAACAGTCATCTGGCTTTCCACGAGCCCTGCCACAGGGGCTGTGCCAAGCATTTTTGGCATCAGAGGTGCTTAGGGTAGCAGAAATGAATGTTTGCTGCTGTGGTGGGCTGCCAGATGTCCACTCACTGTGCCGCCCAACCGAGGCAAGGCGGGAAATAAGATGAAAAAGCTGATGGGCTGCTATAAAAATACGGTGATCCCATCCCAGTCACGGTCTATTTGATTCATTGCCAACCGATTTGTATAATGAGAAATAAAGATAAAACTAACACAATGCCTTACCCCCACCCACCATGGCTCAACTTTCCGTCTTCTGAGGGATCTAACTCCCACCAAGGGGTGCAGAAGGATTGGGAACTGGGAGAGGTATATGGTTGGGACATAATAGTTGTCCTTCCTTCTCGTACTTGTCCCGTGCTCCTGCGGGGCCTCCGCAGGCCACAGCTCCAGTCAGGAGAACCCCCTCCTGTGTGGGGCCTCCGCTGGCTACAATTCTTGCCAGGAATCACCTCCACAGGCTACAGTTCCTGCCAGAAACATCCCCCTGCTCCTGTGGGGAGCCTCCAGAGGTCCCATTCCTGCCGTGTGGAGCCATCACGGGTCCCACTCCCATCAGAAGAACCTTCTCCTGCACGGGGCCTGCACAGGCCACAGTCCCTGCCGGGGATCGTCCCCCCGTTCCAGCACCTCCTCCTCGCCACCTTCACCAACCCTAGCGCTCACAGTGCTGTTCCTCACCATTTTTCATCCCCCCATCACTCTTCTTGGCCATTTTTGCCCTTTATTAACCACGTGACGCGCTGCCAGCGTTGCTGCTGGCTCCGCTCGCGGCTGCGATGGAGCCGCTGGTGGCACCGGCTGTACCCAACACACCCCGGAGCGAGACACAGCCTAAACGTGCCCTGCCAAAGAGACCCCACAGGTACACATCCTGATGGAATACAGCCAAACACACCCCACAGCTTCACATCCTGATGGAATACTGCCAAATGCACCCCACAGCCACACAGCCTCACTGGATACAGCCAAATACAACCCACAGCTACACATCCTAAATGTACCCTACCAAATACACCCCACAGCTTCACATCCTGATGGAATACAGCCAAATGCACCCCACAGCCACACAGCCTCACTGGATACCGACAAATACACCCCACAGCTATACAGCCTCACCGAGAACTACCAAATACAACCCACAGTTGTACACCCTAAATGTACCCTACCAAATACACCCCATAGTTACACATCCTGATGGAATACAGCCAAACACACCCCACAGCTACACATCCTAAATGTACCCTACCAAATACACCCCGTAGTTACACATCCTGATGGAATACAGCCAAATGCACCCCACAGCCACACAGCCTCACTGGATACAGACAAATACACCCCACAGCTATACAGCCTCACCGAGAACTACCAAATACAACCCACAGTTGTACACCCTAAATGTACCCTACCAAATACACCCCACAGTTACACATCCTGATGGAATACAGCCAAACACACCCCCCAATTACACATCCTAAATGTGCACTGCCAAACACACCCCACAATTACACATCCTAAATGTGCACTGCCAAATACACCCCACAGTTACACATCCTAAATGTGCACTGCCAAATACACCCCACAATTACACATCCTGATGGTACAGGACCAAATACACCCCACAGTTGCACAGCCTCACTGTGAACTGCCAAATACACCCCACAGTTACACACCCTAAATGTACCCTACCAAATACACCCCACATTTACACATCCTGATGGTCCAGAGCCAAACACACCCCACAGTTACACATCCTAAACGTGCACTGCCAAATACACTCCACAGTTACACACCCTAAGTGTACCCTACCAAATACAGCCCCCAGTCACCCAGCCCAACCACACGCTGCCAAACACACCCCACGCAGTCACACAGCCTCTGGGGTACCTGCAGTTACACCCCAGAGCTACCCAGCCCCAGGACAGTGACGATGCTCCACACGCTGCCCCGCTCTGCTTCAGCCATCTCTTTATTCAGCCTCTGCTACTCGCCACCATGGAGGTTTTAACAGAGACCCTCCTTCCCCAGGCACTTTTGGGACCTCAGCACCACCTGCCTCCATTTAAACCCTGCAGCAGAAATTCACGCAGGAGCTGTGCTGCCCTGGGTCCCTGCAGAGACCACAGAAGCTTTTGTTCCCAAAAAACCAAGGGCTGAGCAGGACAGTTCCTCCATCTGGTGCCTGAGGAGGAGACCAGCTCCTCATTTCTCAGGCCGTTGCTTTGGGATGCGAGTTATTCCCAGACATTCCTGCTGCAACTTAAAGACTAACACACTGGAATGGGTTGGAAGGAGTGGGAAATAAAAAGAAGAGTGTTTTAGTCTTTTCAAGTCATGCAGCCAACTGGCAGCCAAAGACAGAAATCACAAACGGTCCCTTTTTTTTGTTTGTTTTCTCTCTCCAGTTTTATGTTTTATTGGTTTTGGCTGGGAGGATCCTGCATGAGGAAAGAAGATTCAAAGGGAAGAGGCTTGCCTGTGAAGTCTTTGGAGGGATGCTAGCACAGAGGAGACAGGCTGTTCCTCATGTGTCACAGAGCCCATAACAAGGGACAGATCCTGCACAGCCCTCCCCAGAGAAGCAATAGAATCCAGAATCACAGGGCACACGGGTGGCTTTAAAATTAAATGTGGAGGGGTTTAATTATTTTTTTTTAAGCAGCTTTAAACCAGATGTAAATTAGAGCTGCCACCATGGAGCCAGACCCGAGCACTCTAAGCAGAGAGGAGACCCATTCTGTGACCAGTGCTTGATGCCTCCTCTCCATCACAGCATCACCTGAACCTCTCCTCATCTTCAAAACCACCTTGCTGGTGTTTGAATTCCCCCCAGTCACACCTGCAGGACCACACTCACTGAAACCACAGGCTGATCTTGGCAGGAGCCAATTCCCAGCACAGCCTCCTCCGTGCCCACCATCCAGCACTGCCCCAAGTCAGCTCCAGCCCCAGGACTGGCACTGCCTCACCCAGAGCAAAGCCTCCCACCACTGAGGCAAATTCCAGCCAGCTTCCCTTAGCCTTCCCTGAGCAGGAGCCAAAATCTACTAACTACGCTCCACGGCCTGCTGGAGCCGCCGAACGCAGCGTCCGCCGCCGTGCAAGCACCTGCAGCAGCTGCCCGGGGGAAACCTGTGCTTTCCATCAGCCAAGCAGGGCAAAGGTGGCTTTACCAACCAAACCACACGGCTTTGGGGCCATTAAGGCCCATCACGACAAAATAAAATTTGAGTACGGAGGAGAACAGCCCTGAGAGTATCTGATGAACCCTTACTCACCTTTCTGGGGTGCAGGAGAAAGAGGTTCTGAAGAAACGCTTTGAGAACAGCTGTTAGCCAGAAAACTACACCACTTATCAACCACATGTTTATTTTTCCCCTCCTTGAGCTGCAGTTGCAGATGTCAAGTCGTAGCAAGTCACCACCCAACAGCTGAGCTGGGACTACCATCACTGAAAGCAGGGCTTGAACCCCAGAAAACACAAGGTAACACAATTACCTTCCACCTCTCCCACTACACCTCAGATTACCTGAGCCCTAGAAGGGTGGTTCAGCCAGGTTCGGAGACCAAAGGCTTGTGTGTTTGCTCTCCAAAACACACAGAATCTCAGCTGGAAGGGAAGATGGTTTTATAAATCTCAGCTGGAAGGGAAGATGGTTTTATAAAACTCCAGCTATCAACCGAACACTGCCAACAGCTCCAGTGGACAGGGGCTGTGTGGGTCCCTACCTCGCCCTGCTCTTCCCGTCACAAAAGCAGCAGCCCTTCATTCTGAAAATTCACTTTCCTTTTCCAGGTCACTGAGGGGGACAAATAAGCTGAGAGTAATAAAATCCCCAGCCAAGGGCGCCAGGTGCGTTACACAAACATCTGTATCTACAGCCATGACTCCCCCTCCAAATTCTTTCCATATTTTTTGCGTTATCCCAATCTCTACGAAAGAAACAGGTACTCTGTATCTCACTGGTGATTGCACAACATTCCCTTGGCAACAGGCTCCTCCTGCATGATACAGGTGGGAGTAACAGCAATTGTGCTCCTTTTCAGCGGGATTTAGCAGAAGCCAGCAGAAATAACAGCACGGGCCCAGGGAACACCCACTGAAGTTGACAATTCTCATACACTTAAAGGACACTGAATCAGGCCCAAGCAGTCAGGGCTGTCACAAGCCACCCCTCAGGGAGTGACACTTTCCATGGGCAATCTCCTTCTGCTGAGCTGCCCTACACAAGTTACCCACAAGCAGAGCAAAACCAGGGTGTTAAACCAGGTTAAACCACAACACCAAGTCCAAAGGCAGCAGGGTAGCAAGACCTGCAAGAAAGGAAGCATCAATTGGGAAAGGTCTGATCCAGGCTGAGCTTTCTCAAGAGACCCCAATGACGGCAAGAAACTGCTCATTTAACACCACACAGTTCAGGCTGTTTGCCCAGCAGGCACCACACAATCCCTGAAATCTTCTTCAGATCACTGCAGGTTTTGGGCAACAAGCACAAGAACCTTTTCCTAAAAAACATTTCGTGTTCTGAAGCACTAGGAGGGCGCTGGCAGAGGTTGCCCCATCCCTGGAACTGTCCAAGACCAGACTGGACAGGGTTTGGAGCAACTTGGGATAGTGGAAGGTGTCCCTGCCCATGGCAGAGGGTGGAACAAGATGATTTCAAAGGTTCTTTCCAACCCAAACCATTCTGTGATTCCAGGATCCCTTGGCGGTGCGGGATTCTGGAGAACGCGAATTCCAGGTTTGAGGCAAATTGCAAATCCCTTCTATCAAGTGACCCCAAAGAACTATTTTGACTGGGGCCCTGAGAAACAACAAACCTTTGAAGGCAACAAAGAGGAAATTGGTGGTGGGGTTGCCCTTGGGGCAGCCTAGACAGCATCACGTGCCAGAAACGTGCTCTCCACCACAGAGCTGCTGGCTCAAAGCACTGGGAGAGACCCAAGGTCATCCTGGAAGGTTTTGGAGCCGGAGGTAGAGAGGGTCTGAGGCTCACTACAGCCCGACTGCAAAGGAGAAGCTGGGGGGTTCAAACAATGTCACAAATAGTTGGTACAAAAGCCCAGCTCCTCCTGGCACCGTGACAGCCTGTGCCGTGCTGGACGTTCCAAGGACAGGATCCGCACTCACTGTGGAGCAGCAACTCCAGACACCCCTCCAAGGCTCTCCATCCCCCTTCTCTCACCTCTCAGCAGCGCTACATTTGCTTCCAAACCCACTGTCCCCCCCAGCATCACACGGCTGCAGCGAAAGGCCCGGGGCCGGCGCAGCCCAGGAGCCGACAGCCTTGCCGGGCACTGCTGGAGCTGGAATGCACCGAGGGCCCCCGGGGACACGATCTTCCACTCGGCTCTTCCTCTGCAGGATCCAAAACAACAAACAAGAAGGAGCCTTTGGCCATTGTTTTTCGGGGAAGGGGGGTGACGGGGAGAGGGCACGCGGCGCAGCCTGCCAGAAGGCATGGCTGAGCTAAGGAAGTCCTGCCTGGGCTTCGCTGTATCCGCTCCTCTCCAGGAGGGGCGGGGGGAGGCAGGAAGGAGAGAAAATAGAGAACAAATGATCATATAACCCTTGAGAGAAACCTGTCTGCTCTCGGAGAGCGTATTTAGCCCAAGCATGCAGCGCCTCTTGCTATACAAAAGAAAAAGAGGAAAGAAAACCCCGCCAGCTCTTCCGTTACCATGTTCTACCACCGAAAAAAAATGGGAGGAAACAGATGTTAAGCTCTCCAGCGTCAGGAAATTATCTCTTTCATGGCGGTACAGTTACTTCAGTGTATTTAGGTCAAACAAATAGGGAGAGAATCGTGACTTCTCCCCCTTTCTGTTTATGTCTCCGCAGACATTTCAGCCTCTCTGGGTGCTGCATCCAAGGACCAAGGGCAGAGCCGTGTTTGCCCACAGAGCACACCCTGAGGACGCAGCCTGATGACCAAGTCCCTGCCCACCTTGGCAGAGCCCTGCCAGCAGATCCCCACCCCACAAACCGCTGCAGCCCCTACAAAAATCCCGCATCCTCTGTTTGTGGGTCAAGGAGAGAGCTGGGTGAAACATCTGCAAAAGGGATCTCCAGGCCATCAGTGAGCGCGGTTACGACTTTCCGGCGCTGGGCTCCCCAAGGAGCGCAGGGCTGGTGCCCATAGGAAGTGACCATAGAATTGAACCAGCATTTTACATGCTCTGCAAAATCCCTTCCACAGGAAGCTAAAGCCCTTCATTAGGAGCAGGAGGCAGACAGGGGAGCAGTCTGAATCCCTTCCCAGTCAGGAGTGGACAGACATTATCAAAACACTGAGTTTTAGAATCACAGAATCATTAAGGTTGGATAAGACCTCCAAGATCGATTCCAACCACCAACCCAGCACCACTAAACCATGTCCTCAAGTGTCACATCCACACACTTCTTTAACATTCCAGGGATGGTGACTACACCACTTGCCAGTGGCAGAAGAGATCCTGCAGCAATGGTCTCCTCCATCACTGAGGGCAGGCTCCCAGACATGTTAACCCCAGGCAAACACGCCGCGTTCCCCGTGGCAGCAGCATCTGCCCCACACGGTTTGCACTGGTTTAAGCCAAAGCTTTTACAGTCCTGGATCCGCATTTGTGTTCCTGCTAATTCAATCTTCACCGGGCTGACGGATGGATGCACAGACTGATAGCTCCGGCCCTGTATTTATAAGGACGGAACTCAAAACTTCAGGCTGAGTAAATCAGTTCACTCATGTATAACTTAAACATTACTTCCTTCCCATTTCAGGGAGCTTTAGAGTTTGTGCGGTGGCTAAACACAATGAAATTAGAGCAGGAGACTCATTCTGCCTGCAGCCGAGGGAGAGAGAGAGTTGCTCCACTGCATCTGTCAGACAAACTGGGCTGGTGCTGCCAGGCAGGGACCAGCTCACTGCAAACACCACAGCTCCACGCTGGGGCTTGGTGGGAGATGGGCTGGCGCTGCAGGGAGATGCCAGGCAGCTGAACAGGGCACCAGTGCTGGGCTCTGCAGCACATGGAGCACTAAAACCTTACAGCGAGCCAGGAACAGCTTTATGCACGCCAGGAAGGAGAGAGAGCCGGCAGCCAGCTCCTGGTGCAGAGCTGAGCAGGAGGAGCTCAAGGAAAAAACACAGAGGCACAGAAGTCCTGGAATACAACTGGAATGAAACAACAAACATAGATCAGTTCTTGCTGAAGGTGGATTTCAGACCAAGCCTCTCACGAAGCCCACACCCCTCTGGCACTGTACCTGTGCTCAATGTTCCTCCAGACGCACCAGACCCAGGAACTGCAGACGCAGACTCACCCTCTGCCCACTGAGCCGTGGCAGCAGCACCCCTTGCACGCTCCTCCACATTTCCCCTTTTTCACAATTCTAAATTTTTCTGCTCGACAGAAAATAAAGCTGAGGTGAGTCCTGAAGAGATCCAGAAGGATCCCGTTGGTATGGGCACCCAGGATGGACAGGGACCGCCAGGAAAAGGAGGGAGCCTGAAAAAGGAGTCCTGTGCCAGGACAAGGTTGTTTGGATGCACAGTAGCTGTTTCCCCAACCTCCCCAGCTATTTGGCACCAACTGCCACCATCCTAATACAGAAATATCTGCCATTACATGTAGATTATTTAAGCTGTTCAGCAGTCAGTTGAAAGGAGTTAATTATATGTAAGAACATTTAATTACTATCCAGCAGCAGCTGTAGGTACTTTAATACCACAGTGATGAGCCAAAACACAACAGAACAGGCAGATTCAGGGGTCTACACCCATCCACACCCCGTTAATGTCAGCTGAACAATATTGAACCACTGGCTGCCATCCTTTGGGAGGATGCTGGGAAGCAACAACTTCGTGGTGCTTGTGACATTACTCTGCATTCCCAATTAGCCCGTTTAGTAGAGATGCCTCAGGAACTTTACAGCTGTGACATTTCTTTAAAATCCTCGCCTTCTCCACAAATCCCTAAGCAAGAGATCACGGCTGCCCACGGCCTGAACATCAGAGCAGAAATCGGCAGCCAGCGTTTAATTGTTTATATCTTGAGACAAAGATAGTGTCTACATAATTGTCTATTGTATCCCAGAGACAGCACAGGAAAGCTCTTCCCCTCGCCGGGAGCCCACAGGTCACACATGCTTCTGCCATAACTTTTGCTATAAATAATCCTCGCTGAGCCAAGCTCTGGGCTAGGTACAGCCCAAGACCGTGCTCCTATCAGTTTCAGCCATTAGCCCTCCCCAGAGAGTGCATATCCTACCCTATTGTTCCTGCTCAAATGTTTGAAAGAATTATTTTTTCCTTGCTTCTTTTGTTTGGGGAGTTTATTTATATTTCCTCTTTGACATGGAATTACTACTAGAAAAAAAAGGAGTGCCACCTTACACGGCAGCTCACCGATGCCAGCGCTGAGACGAGGAGAGGAGGGTCACGTTTGTAGGATATTGCCATAGTTACAGACCTCCCAATCTGGGATTCTGTGCTGATGTATGTTCAGCACATTCAGATCAGGATTAGAAACAAAGAGCTGGGTGCCAACGCCAGCCCCAAATTCACATGCAGAGACTCGGAGCACACGCAGCAACCCGTTCTGCTCAACCATTTCCAAGGATTATTTCAGCAGGTTATTACTCAGCAACTCCCTGACGTGGCCCTGGTGATGTCAAAGGACACCTTACATCTACTTCACTGTCTCACTTCCAGCCCCATTTCTACCTCCAAACGGATCCCAAGTGACCCGTTCCTCTCAGGCAGCTGCACGGGTGGAATTTCCCACGTTCTCCTTCCCCCTTTTGCTCAGAGCAGTTGGACACAAGCACAGGAGCACAGGACTGGACAGGGGCCGGCTGTCAACTCCCCAGGCACCACATTATGGAAAACCCAACCCAGCAAGCACAGCCAAAATTTTGAGTACAAGGTGAGGTATCTCCCCACCCTGCTTGGAAACTGGTGACGAGTCTCACTTTAGAGCCCCAGGTATCAGGTGCACAAATGTCTTCGCCCTCAGCAGCAAACAACTCCTTGAGGAGTCTTCTGCACTGCTTTTCAGTAAAATCAACCCAGTCTGTGGGTGTCTGAAGGTTTGATGTCCCAAACAGGCCAGTGACACCTGCTGGGCCTCTGTCCATGGCAGCATTCCGGGATATCCAGCGCAGGAAGGCTGGTGGCCTTGCACTGAATTGCCTTTAGGCACACAAAAAAACTAATCTGGTGTTTCTAGTGACTGCCACGTGCCTGGCCTGCTCTCAACCTGGGGCTTTTCACCCCAGAAAGGCACTTTTAGGGGCTTGACACCTGCCTGCACTTTACTTTTCCCTCACAAGGTTGGTGTAGAACCCTCAGGAGTCACAAGGTGCCTCCTTAGGCAGGCAGACGCCTTTCTGCTGCCTTCCCCCTCAACAGCAACAACCAAAAATCACCCCAATCTGCACCAGAGGCACTGCACACCAACCAGCAGCACACGCCGAGCCCAGGCTGGCACAGAACGATGCTCTGCAGGAATTACAGGTGGGTAGGTGACGCCTGGAACCCAAACTTGGTGGGAATGCTGCCCTTGATGAGTTACCCTGCATTTAGGTCAAACAAATAGGGAGAGAATCGTGACTTCTCCCCCTTTCTGTTTATGTCTCCGCAGACATTTCAGCCTCTCTGGGTGCTGCATCCAAGGACCAAGGGCAGAGCTGTGTTTGCAGCCCAGCCTGGTCCTCATCTCCTAACCCAAGACTTCAAATCCACGGTTTCCCAACTCCAGCCCGCCAGGACGGTCCCACACGGACACCAAACCAACCGCGCCGAGGTGCGGGGACAGCGGGAGCACAGCCCCTGTCTGGCCCTGCCCGGTGTCCCCAGCGTGGCTTTGCCCTGCAAAAGGGGCTGTCAGCTCCCATTGCTCACGCTCCAGGGCCTGCTCGAGCCGGCCACACTCCGCTGGGCCACGCAGGGAACCGACATCACATCCAATTAGCATCACTGCTGATGAGCTTTTCATCTCCTCCCTCTGCCCCCACCACGGCGATGCCTGGGCTGGGCAGGCACAGGTGGTAGCACAGCCGGGTCTCCTCTGCCTGCCCACCCTGCTCTCCCCCAAGCGTGCTCACCCCTTTTTTTTAGGGTTCAAAGCTCAGCAGAGCAGGAGCAGCTAAAGGTTCCCTTTGTCCCTGTTTATGGAACAAAACCTGAATCTTTTTTACAAGGAGCTGGGGATTGTGTTTTCAGAGTATGAGGCACCTTTCTACTTCCCCCTTTTCTATATTCTCTATATTCTATAGTCTCTCCAATGACTCCTTTTCAACAGCAAGTGAATTTATTGCCACGTGTGGCAGAGGTCGACAGAAAAGCCACAAGCAGGGGAGGATGGGATCAGTCACCCTGAAAGTGCCCATCCCCTCTGAGGTGCAGATCCAAGGATGAGCCCAGCACACCTGCAACTTCAGCCAGGCTTTGAAACACAAACAGGTTGGGAAACACGTGCAGGCAGTGTCTAGTTTCTGCAGGAAATTGCACGGCGTGGATATCCAAACATTGCTATCAGGCAAAAAACAACATCTTGATTTGCCAGCTCATGTCACACAAACCTAAATTCTTTACAGGTGACAGTGCTCAGAGCTCAGGCTGAGCAGCAGTGATACCCTTCCACAGCTCTGGAAAGCCCTGGAGCTCCACAGCAGCCAGGCACAAGGCTGCAAATCCTTGGAAAAGACAAGGATACGGAGTTCTGCAAGGACGTGCACCCCGGGGAGGGTGCAGCGAGCCGGGGCACCCCAGCGCGTGTTTCCCCAGCGCTGGGGTTCAAACCCTGCTCAGCAGGTGCAGGAGCTGCAGGAACTCCCTCCCACGCAGGCTCCACCTGCCTGCACAGGCAGGGCAGGAGCAGCCCCGGCTCCCAGGAGCTCCCCGGCACTGCCAGCATCCACAAAAACCTGCGGAGCTCTCCGCACGTCCCTCCAGAGCTGTGCCTTTCACCGGGCTGGGGCAGCAAGGCAAAACCCCCTCGGCTCCCAGGCCGTGCGCTGGGTCTTTGTGCTGACACATTTCCTTCCTGTAGTGAAATGACCTCCCATCCACGGGCTACAGCACTGCCTGGAAACCAGAACCTTTAAGGGGTCAATCCTTCCTGCCCATCCCCCTGGAGAAGCACCAACAGGGCACTCTGAGCTGTGGGCATACCCAGCCCTTTGGCTCACGGGCTGCACAGCGCCGCAGGACATCGGCACGAAGGCAGCAAATATTCTGACAGGTTACTGGTCCCAGTGACAGCACCTTCCCACAGCCGCTGTGATTCACCGCTCACGTCAGCGGTGTGGAAAAAGTGACCCCTTCTTCCTTCAGAGGAAACAACAGACATGCTTAAAAAAAATAATAAATGAAAGAATATGGGCTCGTCCAGCAGAAAACCTGAGCAAAACTCAAATCCCACAGAACCAGAGGGATCTTCCATTGACTTTAATCCCTCTTTTTCTTGTCTGTCCTTAATTCGCTCTCCCTCTTCCCCACAGGAGCAGGCAAACGAGTGCCAGCCCAGCAGTGGCACTTGCAGAACAGCTGCTATTTCACAACTACCTGAAGCAAGAAAATCAAGAATCCTGACAGAGCGTGCCAGAAATCATCTCCCTGAAGGACAAGGAGCAATCAACCCATGTTCCATGGATTTGTCCTGCAAAGCTCTTCCCAAAAAAAAAATTCTTCTTTAAGTCTGTCTTATTAAACACACTTCCACTGTAGCTGTAAATAAAGGTGAGACTGTCCAGGAATCAAAGCAAGGTGCCTGAAAAGATTACAGAGTAATTATCACTCACAACATTCCAGCCTGAAATCACAGGAATAGACTCCCCGTGTTTCCTAAAGACCATTTTCATGGCATTGTCCTCATCCTTTATGGGTGCAAAACCCCTGATCACAGAGGAGCTTTAAGGACTACAGAGAAGCCAGCCTGGACCGTGTAACTTCCACATAACCTGCTGCTTCCTCCTGTGCTCTGGACAAGGGCAAACCCTTCAGAGGAAAGAGGCAAGAACTTCATTAAGGAGCAATTATGGAATAATCTGTGTCTTAGAGAAAACTGCTTCTAGCTGTGTCAAACATGGGCTGGGTTATGCCCTGAAATGTCATTTATTTACTTCCATTTTATACAAATATTCCTACCTACTGCAACTCATTATCTTCACAGAAGTTTATTTAAGCGCTTGGCTTTAATTATTACGGCAAGAAGTCGCAGGGACCAATTCTAGACCAGAGAGAGGCCACAGAGGAGTTCCTAGGAAGGAATTCCTTGGAGGATTACAGGCACTGCTGCTGCATCCCAGAGTGAGAAGACATCTGTGGATGCTGAAAAGCTTTGGTAGAGAAATCTTTCAGCTTTCTGCAGCATTCTGTGAGAACTGCAAAGTTCTCACAGAGGCTGTGAAAACACTGCTATGGGTTTTTGTAAACTAACTCTTTATCTTGCACCTGGGTTTGTTATGCAGGATTGTTATGGTTCTAGCTTCTTTATATTTTAGAATAAGTGTTTTAGAGCTTGACTAAGCCTCTCAAGGGGTGGACGGCTGAGCACCCAATTGTCTTATGCCATTCAACACACTCTTTGCGACTCTTGTTATAAAAAGATGAATTAATTAATTAATAAAAATTCAAAACTGCTTTCCCTTCTGAACTTAGTCGTGACATTCCTTGCTGTCAGTGCCGCTCACAGCGACAGATATCAACCACTGAAGAGCCAGAAACAAAGATGTGGCTCTTGCTGCAGCAGATCCCTTCTGCAGGATCCCTGTTCACAAACACCAGCTCACCTAGACAGCTCCCAGCACCAGACCTGGCCAAAGGTCCCTGGGAGGAATTCAGCTCCCTCCCTCCTGGCAGAACCCTCACGGCTCAAATGTTTGCACTTACAAGGGGCTTTGCGGCCCCCATTTCTCTCGCCCTCCATACCCGAGGAGCTGGGACAGCCCTGCCACCCCGGGCAGAGGGGCAGCACGCCAGCCCAGTGACTAAGTGCCTTTTTTCCTGTTTTCCCTTCCTCCCAGCAGCCCGCTCTGAGGCACACGAGCGCAGCCTGTTCAACCCCGATTGTCCGGCGGCGGCCGGAGCCCTCCCAGCCCTGGTGCTGTGCTCACCGCCGGGAAACCCGGAATTATTCCTTTATCGTAAGTCACCGCAGCTGATCCAGCACTGCCTGGCACAGCCCCACGCTGCAGCCCTGCAAACCCTCCAGAGGAAGGCGTTCCTGCCCGTGGCAGGGCTGGAACAAGATGTTCTTCAAGATCCCTTCCAACCCAAACCATTCTGGGATTCTGTGTTTCTGGCGGCTCTGCTTTAGATTCAGTTTGTTCGCTCAAAATGAATTAAAAACCCAGCAGAAGAGGGTTAAAGATCCACTCTCTCATTCCCATTGGAATATATAAGATCTGGCCTCAAAAATCTGCGAAATGGTGTGACAAGAGGGGACAAGAGGAACCATCAGCTGAAGGCACCAGGGCTGAGCCCTGGGATGGTGCCCCAGCTCCAGTCCAGATCCAAGCAAAGCCTCACACTGTCCCAGCTTTCATTTCAACACATTTTAACACAAGCGCTCCGATCAAGGTCTGTGCCATTCATCAACCACCTCCTTGGGCAACTGAAGAGATCATTCATGGGAAATGTCACCCAAAATGAACCAGATCCAGCTGGCTGGGGAGAGACCCTACACAGGCTACACTGAGACATTCCTTAATTCATTTAACTAAATCTAACTTGGAAACTCAGCTGAAGGACTGAGGAAAAGTCACCCCAGGAACAGCTGCTCAAAGCTCCCAGCTCAGAGCAGCAGAGCCCCTGGGAGAAACCAGGTCCCTGCAAAAGGTTCTTATCACTTCTCTCAAACTGGAGCAGCAATAACAGGAAGAAATTGTTTTGCCAGGACTTACACCACATAAAGTCAACTCACCAGCCAGCGGTGTGTAAAATCTCCCTGGAAAACACAGACAGACAGAGAGCACAGGGTGCAGAGAGCATCCCCCAGGCTCAGGTGGGCTCCCAGGCACCCATCCCAGCCACGCTCACCATTCCCACACCGTGGGGCCACGCTCAGCCTGCTGCCATCACCCACACATGGGGCACAGAGCACCACCCTGAGCCCTGCTGCTCCTCCCAGCCTTCCCCATTATCCCGAAGTGGATGCTCCCAGTGTGACTGCAGGGGGGCACAGGGCGTGCTGCTCACCTGCTCTCACAGCTGTCAGAGCCTTTCCCCAGCTCCAGCACACAGCGGGTAGGACGTGCCCTGCACCCAGGAATGTTGTCCAGCTCCCCACAGCTCAAGGGAGGGATGGGAAGATGGTAACAGACTCCGGGGCTGCTGGATGGGAAGAACCCTTTCCCATCAACACCTTTCACCGCCCAAACACCTGGTGGATGCTCTCATCCTCCTCCTCCTCCTCTCACTCTCAGCTGCACTGCTGAGCTCAGGCAGGAGCCTGGTGCCAACCCCTGCACCAACCTGGCCAAAGGAGGCCAGAGGGTGCCGTGGTGAAGCCCAACTGCCTGGCCAAAGCTCCAGTCCAGAGGCTCTGCGGCCACCCCAGTCCAGCAGGGCGTGTGACCTCACCCCCCCAGTGACACAGCTCCCGTGCCGGGCCAGCCGCTCGCTCACATCGCTGCCCTTGTTCCCACACACAATGGGCACCTCTTACAGCCACGAGTGCCACGGGGCAGCTTTAAACCGATTAATTAATGGCTCTCTCAAACAAGCCCTGAGTGTGCAGACAATGCCAGCCCAGTGGCAGCAGGACGGGACGGCATCAGCCGGTGCCTTGTGCCAGCGTGAGAGCAGCAGCGGCAGCAGATGAGCCACAGCCACTGCCAGCGTGGCTTGTCCAGCTGAGGGACACAGGACGGCTGCTGCCAGGCTCCTCGTCCCTCTGCCAGGCACGTGGCAGCGCGGGCACGGCACAGAAGCCGCTCGGTTCTCTTTCCCGTGCCAGCTCAGCTGCCCTGCTCCACAATCCAGCACAGCCTTTCCCCCTGCAGCCTGTGCAGCGAGCATCCCAGCGTGCAGCGAGCATCCCAGCGCGCAGCTCCTGGACCCACAGGGCTCACAGCTCCTCCTCACGCCGCACCGGGACAAAGTTCCGGCAGCAAATTCCCCGGACCCACAGGGCTCACAGCTCCTCCTCATGCTGCACATGCTGCTAAGTTCCAGCAGCAAATTCCCTGCCGGTGCAGGGCAGCTCCGTGCAGCCTGTGCACAGGGGACTGGCTGCCTGCACAGGCTCCCCAGGGCTCTACCGGGGCAGCAAAAGCTCAGGCAAAAGCCCTGGGAGCTTCCAAGCTGAATGCTGCCCTGGCACGTGGCAGCAGAGGAATGTCGCGCGTGCAGCCTTGCTCTTTACCCCTGCCCCGGTTCGGTGCTTTCCCTCTTTTGGGATGGCAGCCGGAAGGGAATGAAAAACCCACGGAGAGTGAGCAGCCATCCCCCCAGAGTCTGGACAGCAAAGCTTTGGGATCCTCCCGCTCCTGCCGGCAGCCCGAACATCCCAGGCAGCCCTGCCTGAAAGGAGCTGCGGCTCACACGGCTGAGCGAGGAGCAGCTTTTGCAACCCGCAGAGCCCAGCCTGGGAAAGGCAGCTATCACTGCCAACCATCAAAGCCACAAAGATTAGTTAAGGGAAAAAGGCAAAGTGAGAGCAAACGCAGGCAGAGCAGCTCGCTCCGATGCTCCGATAAGAAACTTGCAAGGGGCCAGGTGAACAGGCGGCCCTGGTCACGCCACGAGGCTGCGCAGGTGAGAACAGAGCTGCCACGTGCTCTGCCTGCCGACACACGCTGAGATCCAGGCCACGTGTGCTGGCATCTCAAAGGCGGCGCTTGGTAGGGTCAGTATCCCCCAAACTCTGATTTTGTTTCCCTCAAAGTGTGCCTGCTCCACCCCACCCCCAGACAGGAGCGGGCTAAGCAGCAGAACGCTGCAAACTGCACCAAAGGACTGTGCCCTGCTTCATCTTCACTCCAAGTTTTCCTTAACCCCGAGGTTTCCCATATAAAACCAGAGAGGCGGGTTTGGGCAGAAATGCAGGGATCTGGGCTGAGCGTGAACTCCACACAACACCAGCTCAGAGCTCCCCGCTCCTCCGGCAGCCCCGGCCACTGCACCACATCCTTTCAGCACAGCGAGACACTGGAGGATGTGAGCAAGCCCGAATCCTGCCCTTGCCCCAAACAATAGGCTCCGCAATAACGGTGCAACCAGAATTTCCTGTGCGGCGGCGCGCACCAGCTCCTGGGAGAAAACACCCTGGGAAAGCTCTGCCACGGGAATGCAGCGTCAGGGCAGCTCCTCCAGCCTCCCGGCCGGCTGGGATGCTCCTCTGGCAACAGGCACAGCACCACGACCAAGCCCAGGCTGGGAAGCGGGGAAAAAACCACAGGAGCAGCTCGGAACAGAAGCCACGCAGCCCAGGAACGGCTGTGGATAATCCATGATCACAGCAGCCTTCTGCAACATCTGGACCTGGCTTTTCTCTCACGGATGTTTCATATCCTGCAGCGCTTGGGAAAGCGGCACGGAGCAGGCTGGGCTTTGGGAGGCTCCGATCTCCAGGCTGGGGTGAACCTGAGCAGTGCAGGAGCCCCATGGAAATTGCCCCATCTCTCCTGGAAAGGTGGCACAGGCGCAGCAAGGACAGGGCAGCCGATGGCATCAGGCACCAGAGGCAGCAACTGCGTCCAAAATGCTCCAGTGCTGACCTGCTGCCTGGAACACAGCCCCAAACATGGATAAAATCCCAAATACTGAGAAAAGCCAAGAAAAAGCTCCTACAGCAAAACAGGAATAGTGGATGATCCCAGGCTGGAGCAGGGGAAGAGTGCAAGGAGTGCTCTGAGAAGGAAGGAGGGGCAGAGCCAAGGTGAGAGGAGCTGGCCACAGCCACCACTCTCCATCGCCCTGCACCCCTGAGGGGGAGAAAGTGAAGAAACTGGGACAGAAGTTGAGCCTGGGAAGAAGGCGTTTCTAAGATTTGGTTTTGCTTCTGCACACCTTCCCCATCACCCCAGGAAGCCCATCACTCTGGATGTGCAGAGAGTTCATTTGTTGCAGAAGGAAAAATCTCAGGAAACAGGCGATGGTACCTGAGCTTGGCTTAGCAGCAATCCTGAACAACTGGGGATGCTCCAGCACATCCATGAGATCTTCTGGAGTGAGCACAACTGGCCAAGTTCGGTCCCTTACTGCTGGATTTAGCACACAAAACTCTAACCCAGCAGCCAGCACGTCAAAGAGGAAAGCAGGCAAACAGAAACAAGGGTTTCACCCCATTTCTTCCATCAGCTCACCCAACTGGTTCTCCCCAGGGGTGAAGATGAGGTTCCCACTCACACAGCAGCTCCCACCAGCCAAGGCTGTGGCTGAGCACAGGGCAGGGCCGACCCCAGCAGCCTCTAAAACACCCCCCACGCCTGCAGTGGGTAAATGCTGAAGGGCAGAGAAAGCCAAGCCTCGACCCCAGGATTAAGGAGGGGCTCTGGGTTTGGGATGGGGACAGAAGAGGCGAGGACAGAGATGGTGAGGCTGGAAAGCACACACTGCCTGCGAGCCCAAACCCAACACACACCCCAGGCAGAACACCAACCCCCAGAGCCCCAGCACAGCTCCCGGTGGGCCACAGGGAAGGACTGGATTTACTGGGCAGGACGGGGTCAGGGTGAGCAGCTCAGCAATGCGTTCCGACAGCGGGGACACAGAGCTGTGGGCTCCAAACCCTCTTTCCCAAAAGGAAGAGCGGAGAAACCTCGTGCAAGAACACCAGAGCTCAACCTACAGCAAGAAACAATTACTGGGAGATGACTGGAAAATGCATTTTTAAATGGTTTCCTTGGGGAAAAAAAAAAAAAATCCAAGGCTACCCCACAGTTTCTTATTTTAACAACTGCTTGGAGCCAGCAGGCTGCAGTGGGACTGGGAACTGGTCTCCCTGCACTCAGCCCTCAGCACTAAATGACCCAAAATTCATTTCTTAGTGTTTATTTGCACAAGAATTTTCCCCAAAAGTCCGTGGCTCCCAGACATGCATAGCTGCCCAATCCTCCAGCCCAGCTCACCCTGCCCATCTCCCCGCCACCAAAATCCTTTGTGATGTTTGCAAAATGCCCCCTTCTGGCAAATTCCAGCTCAGGTTTTCGGGTCAGACCGTGCAAATGAAGAAAACTCCAATAAATCTGTCATTTAATGGAAAATTAATACTGTGTGCTAATGTCAGCACCAACCCAGAAATAACCTCCTTCCCACTGCCATTGCAGGCTGGATGCAAGAAAGACAAACACAACAAGCTTTTCATAAAAAACACCCCACGAAAATCAAGCCTGGTGATGGTTATGCCCTGAAACAAGGCTGGCAGGGGCCACAGGGCTGCACACATGGTGACATCCCCAGCTCGTGGTGCCAGCAGGAGGAGGCTGGGGTGGGAGCAGCACCCACCCATCCTGAGGCAGAGGGATTTTATTAAATCAGCTGGTATCAGTTCAAAAATTGGGGAAGCCTTTGGGATCACAAGACACAAAGAGCTGGAGGAATACAGGCAGAGATAACTGCTCCAAGTGTCACTGGGTTGCAGTAATTAACTGTGGGGTTTTCGGCTCCTGGACTCAGCTCCTTGGGATCCTCGAGACTATTTTAGTAAGGTAACTAGAAAAGCAAACCCATTCTCGAACTTCACCTGGAAGTTTCACAGGAGTCTGCAAGCTGGAGAGAACAAAAAACCCCTGAACAGGATGGTGAGAGCAATTAGCACTCAGGAAAATGAGCAGGAACAGCAGGCAGGAGCCTCCGGCGCTTGGGAACCAGGATGGGAAGAAATAACGTTTGAAACAGGTGTGGGATGAACCAAAAACGGAGCAAAGGATCAGAAATCAACTTGTTGCACCTGTGGCTTTTAGCACAACCGCAGTTTCCAGACTCATCTTTGCAAAGCGGCCCTTTCTGCAGCACTTCCAGCTGAATTCATCACAAGGCTCCCCAGAGGAGGGGAGGCATTTCCCCCCCCCTTGTGATGATGCACCTGCCTCTTCCTCCTCCCCACCAGCAGCTTCTTCCCTTGGACCACCCCATCCCACCTGTACCAGCGATGGCACCACCCAGAGCTCCTGGAGCCCCACCTGGACAAGCTCCTGGGCTCTGGGACAGCTCCTTGTGCGGGAGGAGAGCAATGCAGCGAGGTCACTGTCACCTCTCTCAACGACAGAGCCCTCCCTGAGGCCACCGGGGTCACGTCAGTGTCACACAGGAGGACACGAAGGTTTGCTCCGAGTCCGTAACTTCCCTGGATGCCACGGATGTGGGGCAGCACAGCGTCCCCACCCCAACACAAACACCTCATCAGCTCTCCTTGCAATGCACAGAAATCAAATTAATTCCAGGAGAACGAGGTGGCACAGCAGAAATTCGGCACTCCCAGTCCCTGTCCGGTCAATGAGGGACCAAATGCCACTGGGAAGAGCCACCCATCCTCCAGCACTGGGCACCCTCAGCACAGCAGGAGGGCACCCAAACCCTCTGTGCAGGGGCTCCAGCACTTACAGTAACAGACCTAAATTTGGCACTTCTACTTTCCCCAAAGCCAAGCCGAGCCGATACGGTGGAGGGAGTGAGCAGCATTCCGTAAATACTTGATTTAAACAGTGCAGCACGTTTGGATCCAGCAGAGCGAGGGTTTAATAACCTGTCACCGCCCAGCCCGTGGGATCAGGGGTGGCCTGGGCACCGCAGCCCGGTCCCCGGGAACGCGGAGCTGGTGCCGGCTCTGTCGTCACTGCGGGGAAGGAGTCGTGCCCTGCTTTATAACAAAACGCGAGGGAGGAGCAGGGAGGTGATACCAGCCCTTAATCCCCGCATTTTGAAATCGCTCATCTCATAAATGTTCAGGTGTAAAACAAACCCACAAAGGTGGAGGTGGGAACAGGAACCCTCCAGCCAGGCTCTGTGGACACTTGAGTAAGGCTTTCTCACCGAGGCTGCCCCATCAGCTTCCCCAAGACCACTAAAACCAGTAAGAAGTGAACGCTGCCAAACACGGAGCTCCCACCAGAGCCCACAGAAATGTTCTCCTGGAATCAAACACGCCTTGAATCAGCCTGGGCGAGCAATGCCCCAACTCTTCGGGGGTTCACACGAGTGTAAACCAGGCTCAAACCGCTCCATTCTGACACACGCGGTGCAAAATAAACCCAGACCCGGGCCCGCGGCAGGAACTGCCCCGCTCAGCTTCGAGCTGGTGCTTCCTCAGCAGCTCCAACACAGCCAAAAAACCCCAACAAAGAAAGGATTCCCACGTGATGTTATATAAAAAAAGGGGGGGTTGCGAAACTAATCCGAACTTCGCGGCTTTGGGACCGTGCTGGGGCACAGGAGGGATTGTCCTGCAGGCACCTGCGCGGGGGCGACACGGAGTTATGGGGCCAGAACACAAAGAGAAGTGGTGCGACCCTTTGTTCTCATTAAAGTCGCGGCTCCGGGGGCAGCCCCAGCCCCACGCCGGGACCGGGACGGGGTCGGGGGTCCCGGTGCCAGCCCCGGTGTCGGTGCCAAGCCCCGCTCTTACCTCGCTCACCGCATGGCCTCGGCGCCGCACGCTCACGCGGTCCCGGCGATCAGGGCAAAACTCAGCGCTAGCGTCGGAAAGTTGAAATGTTTAAAAAAAAAAAAAAAATTAAAAAAGTTCTAAAATACCAAAAAAGAATAATAAAATAAAAATGTAAAAAGCGCCTGAAGTTGCGAGCTCCTCCGGGGGACTCAAGTTCAAAAGCAAAAGCAGCCGGCGGAGGGGGTGACCCGCTCCCGCCGCCCTCCCGGCTGTGCCCGGGCGCTCCCCGCCGGCCCCGGCCCGGGAGCCCCGGCAGGGCCGGCGGAGCGCTCAGGGGGTGGCGGCGCGGC
>VZTI01001917.1:586979-606473 GCA_013397865.1 Struthidea cinerea
CGCCCGCCCGGCGCCGCCCGCCCCGGCCCGCGCTGTCCCGCCGGCACCGCGGGGCTGTCGGGGCTGGGGGCGATGCCCGCACGCAGCACCCCGGGGTCGCTGTCCCCGCTGTGTCCCCACTCTGTCCCCGCCGTGTCCCGCTGCCCCCGCCCCGCTCCGGCGAGAAGAACAATCGGAGGAAGCGCGGCCGCGGCCCCGGCCCGTCCCAGGCACCCCCGGCACCCCCCGGCCGCGGAGGCTGAGCCGCAGGAGGGGACACGGAGGGGCCCCAGGGCTGTGTCCCCCAAAGGTGCCCGGCCGCTCCAGCCTCTGCTGGGGGGCCGAGACAAGATCATCCCTGAAGTCCCTTCCAGCCTTCCGTGGTGACAAGAAGACACCTTGCCTCGGGCACACCCAGACCACCCAACACCGGCTCTTCCATCGCTGTTGAACAGCCCACATGGCGGGAATTAAATTTACCTCCATTTTATCCAGGTTTCTTGTTCCCGAATGGAGTTGCTATCACAGGCTGTTACCTTCTTTCCAGCTTCTTTTGTTCTCTGTCTCTGGGAGGAAGAGCCCTTCTTTCCCATGCAAGGAGAGGAGACCTTCTGCACAGCCACAAACCCACCTGGGCCAACCCAGCTCGTTTGGGTCTGACCAGGTGCTTCAAATCACTCCTTTGAAACCACAAACACCTGGAGAAACGGCTCTGAGCTTTACCAGCCCGTTCCCCACAGAACCATGGAATCATTAAGGCTGGAAAAGCCCTCTCAGACCATCGAGTCCAACCATTCCCCCAGCACTGCCAAGGCCACCACCAACCCGTGTCCCCAAGTGCCACATCCACGCATTTTTTGAACACTGAAAGCTTAAAATGACAAGGCAGAGCTTTCCCACCCTGACCACACGTCCCCCTCTCCATAAATCCCTACAAACCCAGGCGTGCTCTCCATCCATGTTCCCACATGGATAAATACGAGATCACACAAATAAAAGAATTGCTTTTAAGAAACAGCCTCTATAACATTAAAAATATTACAGGGAAATGAAATAATTATTTAGACAAGGTTTAGTGGATTTAATTGCTGCTCTTCCATCGCGTGTAATTGGTGTTTTAAGTTATGCTAACAGTGTTTCCCATGGCGAGGCAGGTGTGTGCCACAGAACGAGGCTGTTATTAATGGGATAACCACAATTAAGTGTAATTGGGAGCATCATATCAATCACTCCATGGAGCAGCACAAGCGCAGAGCTTTCCACCTGTTTTTCCGATGGTTTCAATGATGCACCAATGCAAAAAAAAACCACTTGACATTCACCAGAGGCAGCAAGAAGCTCCTTAACTGTCTGTGCCATTGGCCCATTTGTGGGGAGTTAACCTGAGGGCCAAAATTCCATCCCAGTTCCTCCCAGGAACCAACATCTGATGGAACAGCGTCGTGGCAGGGCAGCGTTTGAGGCCGAGGAACCTCCCAAGGAAAGCTCAGCCCTGCAGGTGCCACACAGGGTCACATCCAGCCCCCTCCCCATCCCATAAACAAACACCACGGGCACCACAGAGCTGCCGTCCTGGGGATCAGACACCTGGGGCTGGGGAAATGGGGGCTCTGCTCCAAATTGCATTAATATTCCCACTTGGAACATTAAGTTGTGTCATCTCCTGTTTTCTTCCTCGTGGGAAGCAGCTAAAAGCTCCCTTTTCCAGGAAAGGTGAAAATCTGAGGGGGTCACGCAGCTGCGTAAGCTGGGCTTGAAGAAAACCTTGGGATGCATTAAAAAAAAATAGAAAAAGAAAAATCACAATAAGCACAAAAGCCAGGGGCAGCAACACTGACGTGCCCAAAGGGATGAAGGGAACACCTCACAACCCCCAGCCCTTTTTTCTCCCTAAACCCCAGCTTTGATGATGTATCAGCCCTGAAATTTCAAACACAACCCACCAGACAGGGCCTTGGGGTGGCCTCTCCTGTCACCATCCAGTCCCTTTCTCCCTCCTCACCTCTCCCCCAGCAGATGCTTTGCTTCCAGTGCCATCCAAGGACATAACCCCCCCCCCAGGGCCATCCAAACACGACTCCTCAAGTATCTCTGAAGTGCGAAAAACACAAAACAAAAATGATAAGGAGTTAGCAGCCTCTTGGAAACCCAAACAGCTTCTGCAGCGATGGAGGAGTCAGAAAATGTGATTAAAGATGATTAAGGCATCCCCACTGCTCCCTGCGGGGGTGCCTGTGGGGAGCTCAGCCCCACAGAAGTGCAGCTGCCTTGCCAAGGAGACCTCAGGCTTCTGCAGGGGCTCAGATTTACAGCTGGGAGGGTTGCAAAACGCCCCGGGTGAGAAGAAGTGGGTCTTGACAAGCCTCTCCTGGTAGGTGCCCAGGGGAGGGGCTGCCTTGGGGTCACCCCATAGCCCGGAGTCCTTGCTGCTCTCAACCCGCTGTTGGTCTCACACCTCTCCATCCGCGATGTGTGCACTGAAATCCACGAAAACACGAGGTCGTGGACTCATCCATCCTCATTTTGAACTCAGACCCCATGACCAGGTGCTACAGGCCCCTTCCCCTGTCCCGAAGGGTTCGGCACTTCCATACTCCCCATTTATTCCTTCGCTTTTAACCTTTATTAGGTCCCAGCAGTTTCTCGTCTCCTTTCATTTTCTATTACATTTAGCTCAAATAGTTGCAGCTGAGACAGGACACCTGGGCCCAGCAGCCTCCCACCACAGCTGGGCATCGAATCGGTGGGCACGGGCTGCAGTTTTGCCTGGATAGCAGCTGGTGCCATGCCCTGATCCAGGCAGGGAGTCCCAGGAACTCCCCTCGAGCCCCCACCATGGCACAAGGGGCTGCTCGGGGAGAGAAACACCCCCCACCCTACCCTGGGAGTCAAACCCAAACGCAGCCTCCTACAAACAGGCAATTCCCCACCTCGTCGTTTTTCTGGTGCTCCCTCTGGCTCTCAGGATGGACAAACACCTGTGACTGGGCAGGGGAGGCTTAAATTCAGGTGGTGGTGGTGTGGGGGCTCAGGGGAGGCAGGCACTGGGTGGCTTAGCCAAACACCCCCTTTCAGAGCCTACAATTAATTCATTAAGTGGCCCTTGGGCGGGTGTGGTGGCCCTGAGGAGCTTGGGGACAGCTGCCCTTTAGCCACCACGGCTGTGATGCCGGGTGAAGGGCAGTGGGCCGGACACATCCCGGTGCCCAGCAGCAGATTTACCCCGCGTTTTAAATAAAGCTCAGCCTTTTGGCTCCAGCCCCACTGGAGGTAGTGCAGGGGGACGTGCCCTCAGCCCGGCAGGGCCACCCACAGCAGGAGGCAGAGTCTGGTTTTTCCTCCGTTTAACGTTTTGATGGCTGGAGGATGGGGCAGAGAAAGCTCTGCTCGTCACCAAACCACGCTCATTAACGCCTGATTGGTGCTGTAATGAGGGCTCGTTGTGCTCCTTGTCCCCTGCACCCACCCCGTGTTTGTTCAGGGGTAACTCCTTGCCCTGGGCCTCGCTTATTCCTTCTCTGCAAGGGTAATTTTTTAGGGAGGGGAACGAGCCCGGGAGTACACTCCTGGAGCAGCACAGGAGCTCCCTCAGCATCGCCCACACCGCCAGAGCAGGGGCAAACCTCAGCAGGGAACAAATCCAGGGTGGCAAACCTGGAGGATGAACTCCCCATGGCGAGAGCTGAGCGTGGGGCACATCCCTGGAGCTGCTCTGCTTCCAGGAAATTCTTCCTGCTGCAGTTCCTGGCTCCTTTTCCATAACTCAGCAGAGAGTTTGCTGGATGTTTCTTGGTGTCCCCATTTCTCTGGCCTGGCTTTGCAGGACTGAAGTGCTGCTCCCTCTGTGGAGGTTTCTACACGTGGAGCATCCGCTGCAGGGGTCTCCTTCCATCCCAGAGCATGTCCTGGACTCCAGCTCCATCCTTTGGCTCTGCTCCCCCCAGGAACGCGTTGAGGAGCATCTTGTATTGACAAGAAACAAACAGCAAACAGCCCCAAGAGTTCGCGCATCCCCCAAATCCGCCCCAAGCCGAGGAGAGACGGAGCCCGTGCTCTGCCCCGAGCCAGCCTTTGGGATTTGCAGGAGAAGCTGCTCTGTGCCGAGCTGAAACCTCGAGGTGTGCTTGAGGCCAGAGCCGGGGCGACCGCCCCGAGCCGCCGGGAGAGCCTCCATGCCCCGGGACAGCATCCACCCGGGACAATATCCACCTGGAGAAGGGCAGGAATAAGGCAGAGGGGTGGGAAGGGGGCTGAGGGGCTTCAGCCCGTCCCGGGGGCTGCAGGAAGGGACTCGTCGGTGTGGGAAGCACGGCAGGGCTGAGTCACGGAGCATCGCCCCGGCCCCGCCCAGTCCGGGCTCCACATCCCGCACGGGACTGGCCCCAAATCCACAAGGAAAGGTGCCTTTTTCCCCCTTCACCCCAAGGAACAGCCCCCTCCCTCTTTCTAAGCAGCTCCAACACACCTTAACCCTTCTTTTCCCTCTTGTATCCCCAGAATTCCCATTCTTTTTCCCAAAGTGGGTTCTCCCAGGAGCACCACCCAGCCCCTGAGCCCAGCCACAGCCCGGGCTGGACGAGAATGACAGGGAGCAGCAGGCCAGCCCCGAGCAGCAAGTGGGAAAACAAGGAAACATTTCCATGTATTAACTTCACTTCCTCCGTTTCCTCCGGCCTGGCAGCCTCACAGGGGGTTATTAATAGCACAGGGTGGATGAGAGCCAGGGCTGGGGCTCCAGGATCCCAGTGCCTGCCCCGACACCCCTCTGTGCCCGGGAGGGGATGATCCTGGTGGGATCCACTCTCTAAACTCACAGCAAATCACTCCTCTGTGAGATCCACTCATCGATCCACATCTCCTGCCACTGCCCTGCAAACACCTCTCAGGAAAACAGCATTGAGGGAAGAGCAGGGAAACACCCAAACTCTCCCCGTTTCCCCAACCTGGGATTCTGGGAACTGCGCTTTTAACATCGAACCGCTGCAATCTCGTTAATTTCTGTTCGGGGAGGAGGAAGCTGTGCTCTCCCGCATTTGCAAAGCAAATAGGGCTGGCAGCCAGCAGGGCAGAAGGAGCAGAGAGGGGGCAGCCAGAGTCACCCCTCAGTGCTACGATGGGACCCAAAGCCCCATTTCCCCGCCTCGTGTCCATCCTTTGCCGTCCTCCCTGTGGGGACACGTTTCTCCAGGGACACCCTCTGGCCACAGCTCATCCCGAAGCCTCCGGGCAGGGGATGGCATTTGTGGGACCACCCCCCGGAGCCGGGCTGGGGATTCGAGCTGGAGAGCCCGAGCAGGAGCCCCCCGGGCTCTCCCCAGCCCCGCTCCCCCGTGCCGGGGGTGCCAAACCATCAACCCGGTTCGGCAGCTCTGCCCGGGCCAGTCCCAGCGTGCTCGCTGCAGATGGGCACGGTCTCCAAAGGCAGGAGCCGGGAGCAGCCCCGGGCAGATTTCTGCAGCCTGACTCACGCTCTGCCACCCTGGAGCGGCTCCGGGATCCGGGCAGAGCCACCCGGACACCCTGGGACAGCTCCGGCCCGGCCACGGGAACACCGGGGGCTCCGGACAAGGGCACGGCCAGCACCAGGGAAGCTGCAGAGAGGTGGGAAACACAGTGGAGTTCTGACAAAGAGCTCTTTTATCTCCGGATCCCGCAGAAATATCCCCCGAGGATCCGTCTCCTCCGTGGGCTCTGCAGTGGTGCTGCTCCAGCAGGGAAAGGAGGGGAGAACGGAAGGTCCCAGCACCCTGCAAAATATTCCAGCTGGTTTTAAGCCTGAAAGAAATAATTTTATTTATCCAGCCTGCTCTGAAACCACGGAGTTTCACCTACTGCTGCCCTGGAGATGCTACTGGAGGTAAAACCCACGCTGGAGAAAACCCCTAATTCCAAATGAATGGAGAATCTCCCACCCACCTTGGAAAGCGCCCTCAGGTGCCAAATACCCTCTGCAAATCCTGTACCTCGTGTCTGGGGAGGTTCCTGCCCCGCAGCTCCCAGCCCTGGCTCTCCCCTGAGCAAACTTTTAAACACCGCAGCGGCCGCACGACCACTCCCAGCCAGACCTTGGAAGGGTTTCCTGGAGTCGTGGCAGCTCCTCCTGGAATGGGAAGATGGAGTCACAATCCCCAGGAAAGCCTGGTGGAGGCAGGGAGCTGCTGAGCTGCTCCAGCACCATCCGGGGTGGTTGGAGGTGGTGGATGGAGCTCCTTCACCCAGCAGGATGTTCTGCCATCCCATCCCATCCCTCCAGCTCCCGCAAACCCCAGCCAGGGGCCAGATCCAGCAGCCGCAGAGTGGAGCTGCGGTGACTGACACAGCCCGTGGCACAAATAACACCCCTGGAAACACTGGCTGCACAGTTCCCCGCTGCGGTGCCATTTCTGCAGTAAATGGTGAGGAATGCTGCCTCCCTCCCCTCCCCTCCCAGCCACGACCCTCCTATCCCAGAACCTGGTGGCTCTGAAAAGCTGCAGTGTGACCAGGAATGACACCAGCTCACCCCGAATGAGCATTAATTCCAGAGCCAAAAACCAGGGATTTCTTGGCCAGGCTGTGCTCATTTACCTGGCTCCGCCTCCCAGCCTCCTGCTCATCCACTAAATCCCTATTATTTGCTTTTTAAACCAATTTAAACAAATCCTTCCACACACCTGGTTGCAGCAGCAAGTGGGACATTTGAGGGCAGCAGTGGTGACACCCACAGCTCTGGCCAAGGCTGGGGACTGGCCCCACGGTACCTGAGCAGGACAAGGGGCAATGCTCGGACATCAAATCCTCGTTATGATTCCCCAGCCCCTCGGTGTCCCCTCCCATCCGTGCCGAGCCCGCCCTGCCTCAGGCGCTCCCTGTCCCGGCCCGCCCTCCCTTGGAAAACAGGATTTTCTCTTTTATGGGCAGCACGGAAAGGGAGGTAAACACACGAAAAGCTGGTGCCTGGCAGACGGCAGCTCCTGCCCTGCTCCCGCTCCGCTCCGGGACATCCCAGGACAGCCAGGGAATGCAAACGTTCCTGGGTGAAAGTTGGGTTATTTCCACGTGTGGAAATGATAGGATATCGGGAAGGAATTCCTGGCTGGGAGGGTGGGCAGGCCCTGGCACAGGGTGCCCAGAGAAGCTGTGGCTGCCCCTGGATCCCTGGCAGTGTCCAAGGCCAGGCTGGACGGGGCTTGGAGCAGCCGGGGACAGTGGAAGGTGTCCCTGCCCAAGGATGGGCTTTAAGGTCTTTCTAAACCAAACCCTTCTGGGATTCCGGGATTCCAGGAGCTGCAATAACGGAGCTCTCCCTTAGAGGTCAGCCCAGCACCAAAACTGGCCCGAAATTCCCCGGAGAGGGATGAAATCCCTGCAAAGGGCTGGGATTTGGTTACCAAGGCCCTTCAGGGTGGGCAGGGGATGGTCCCCAGCGCCTGCAGCCCCTCCCCTTGGTGTTGCCAAAGGGTATTCCCAAAAGCTGAGCTCTCCCGGATGCTCTCCTGCTCCTTCCCGTGCATGGGCTGCTCTGAGCTCTGTGTCTGCCCCTGCTCAGGGGAACCCCCTGCCTGGGGAAAGCCTGGCTACACCTCCAGATTTTGGGGACCAGGATGATCTGGTCCTGCTGCTGCTGCTGTGGAATTTTCCATGCCCAGAACAGCCAGGACAACCCCTCCGAGCTTTTCCTCAGGGCTCAACTCCTGCATCCCTTCTCACAGACAAATACAACTCAACAAAGAGACCCAAAAAACAAATTAAAAATCCCCCAAAACCCCTTCACTGACAGCTCCTGCATCAGAAAGAAAATTGCTCATCTTTCTTTGGTGTTTGTCTTTTTCTTCCCCAAATCCCTCCAGCACTAAACAGATTTCAGCATTGTTCTAAAAATAGAGGGATTAGAAATAATCCTCCAGCATGGAGCGACTGCTGGGAAGTGGCACCAGGGGCTGGTGGCTGCCCTGGGGGGTTGGACCTCAGGGCTGAGCTGTGGGGGGACCAGCCCAAGCACTGTCCTCATCATCAACGCTCCACTGCCAGGCTTTTCCTGCCCCGTGTGCAGCGGGAAGGTGGTGGGAGAAGGAGAAAACAACCCAGGGATGAGGTGAAATCCACCTCCTGCATCCCTGTGCCAATCTGGGCTTCCAGCACCTGCTGCTCACCCACATCCATCCCCGCCAGGGCTGCCCCTCGCTGGGGGCAAAGCCAAGGGGATATTCCCCGGGCACCACAGGGCATTAAACACCCCCAGGCATGAGCCAGGAATCCCCTGGATAACCCCATCCCTGCCAGGGAATCCCAGCTTTGCCATCGTCCTCGGGAGAAAGTGCCCTCACAGCTTTTGCAGGCTCAGACCTCACAGCGGGATCTGGAAAGGCACCCCCAGGGCTTTGGGGAATGCTCCTTAAGCCAGGAAGCACTTGGGATGCAGGGAGGGTGCTTGGAATAACAGCCCAGCGATGGGATCACCACTCCAGAGGGGGAATTTGAAGCCTGAATTTTGAGTTCATGACCCAGGCACCCCCAGGCACCCAATGCTCACCCCTGCCCAGCCTTGCCACAGTTTTTTGTCTCCTCCGGCTGAGTTTTCCAGCCTTTTCCAGCAGTGCTGCCCCAGCTTCACGTGTCATTTTTCCCAGCTGATTGCCTTCCCATGTTTAAAATGAAGGAAAATCATCAGAGCTCATCCATCAGCAGCTGCCGGCTCCTGCCCTCTGCCCTTGCCCTGCCTGGGCTATTTTTTCCCCTCCCTAAATCCAATCAGGGACGCTCAGGAGGAGCCTCATCCCGCAGGAGCACTGGGCTGTGGCCTCTGCCCCGCGCTGGTCCCTCTCTGCAGAGGTGGCCCCAGCTGCTGCCTTTGTCCCTCGCTGTCCCCACGACGGGGAGGTCCCAGCAGAGGGTCCCGTGGGAGGGGTGTTGGGGACAGAGCAGGGATGGAGCTGCCCCAACCCCCGGCTCAACCCTCCTCCCCCAGCTCCTGTCTGGGGTAAAAGGCACCAGAGCTGTGACAAACAGGGGTGCCACCGTCAAAGCTGCTCCTGGGGCTGAGGAACCTTGTTTAACCCCAAAGGAGAAGCCACAGCCTCACCCCTCTGCACCAGAGTGCTGGGAGCTGCTGGAGGCTTTTCCAGTGGGATGAGGGGAGTTATTCCCAGCTGGAATGCAGCAGGAAACAATATAATGAAATAAATATTAAAAAATACTTAAAGGTATATATATTTAAATACTTTAAAGCATATATTCAAAAATATAAAATTATGTATATTTATATAACAGGTATTTAAATTGAGACCTTTTTTTCACTAAATCAGTGCTAAGGACANTATTAATAAACTAATTAATAAATATTTAAAAATATTAAAAAGCAACCTCTGCTCGAGGGGAGAGCTGGGTTGGGGCAGCCCTGAGCCCTCTCCGTGGGGTCACAGGGGGAGGAGATCTGCACTGGGATGTCGGAAAAGCTCCTTAGGTGCCTGAAGAGTATCCGAAGGCTCAGAGAGGCTTTTCCAACTGGTGCTCAGCCACATCTGCTGGTCCAGGAGCAGAACCCGTGGCCGTGACAGAGCCTGTTTGATTCTAAAATGAAACAGGGATGGAGTCAGGCTGGGAACGGGAAAGTTCTCCACGGTGCAACACTGGGGAAGGCCCAGGCTGCAGAGAGGGAGCTCGGATGGAAACTCAGCATTCCCAGAGGAGCTCCTGCCTGAGGAGGTTCGGGACAGAGGAAGAGCAGCGAGAGGAGGAGGAGAGGCTCACAACCCCCAGGGCAGAGCTTTGCCCTCCCCTCCAGCTTGATGGATGGCCGGGAATCTCCAATGGATGCAGCGGGAAAGGACAAAGCCTCCCCAGGGCATTCCCGGCTCACTCGGGGCTCATCAAGGGCGCAGCTCATCAGGCTCTAAAATAATTACAGCTTCTCACAAATTCAATTTCTGCCCGGGGAGGGCAGGAGGGGAGGGCAGGACTCTTCTCCTGGGTCTTCCAGTGCATTTTGAAATCCTGGGAGGCACTTGAGGAACACATCCAGCAGGATCCCAAATCAAAGCATCCCTCCCGGCCCTCCTCTGCCATCCCAAGGGATGTCCCAGCCAGGTGGGGTCCCCTCAGTCTCTGCTCCCTGTCACTCCCCTCAGCCCTGGCACTGCTGGAGCCCAAAGAGGGAAAATCTGCCTCTGGAGCCTTAAAGGATGGGTTTTTCCGGGGCTCATTTAATGACATGGGGTTGGAGGAGCCTTACCCTGTTCCAAAGGATCTCTGTTGCCTTCTCCCATGGAAAAATCCACTTCACTGGCAAACCACCAACAGATAGGAGAGGAAGGGAAGAAAAACATTAAATCAAGGGTAAAATAAGCAGGAAAACACCAAACCACCAGTGAAACCCACCGTTCTCTAAAAATCTGCAGTTTATTCATTAGAATTCAGTGAAAGGAACATTCATTTTAAAACACAATCAATACATTAAAAACTTGAAAGGACTAGTAGCGATGAGACCAGGAAGGAAACAAAAAAACCCCAAATTCAGACAGGCTGGTCACCTGGGAGGAGCTGCCAGCCTGGCAGCAGGATGGGGCAGCCAAGGACAAGGGCTAATTCCTTATTTCCTTACAACTGAGAGGCTTTTTGGGATTTTCATTTCTCACTTCACCCAAATGGAGCTTTAGGGTGACTCGGTGTGGATGAGAAGAGCAGGAGGCCCCAGCTGGAGAGGAGGGAGCCCAAAATTCCAGGGCAGAGGGACTGTGGGAGGTGGGTCTGAGTGCCCCAAGGAATATTTGATGAGAAACCTTCCCGTCCATCCCTGTGCCAGGAATGGGGCAAACCCAATCAAGAAAAACTTTTAAAAGCACCATTAGGTGACAAATTATTAATGAGAAGACATAAAAATCTATGCAGAGCCAAATCAGTGGCGATTGCCACCTCTGCTGGGGGAAAAAAGGGGGAAAAACCTGGTTTTGGCTGGATTTTAGCATTCCAGCAGCTCTCCTCTCCTCTGATCCCGAAGTTCAAGGCAGTATCATTCCAGGGAGATGCTTCAGTGATGCAGGAGCACAGGGCTGGAGCTCCCTGGAGGAGGGAGGAGGAGAAGCTGGGCAGCCCCGCTCATCCCAGGATTATTTAAGGAGCAATCCTCAGGCACCAGGGCGAAATCCCAGCTCCCAGCCCAGCCAGGGAGCACCAAGGGGAGAGGAAACCTGTCCAAGAGCATTTCCAAGCACCAACCAACAGCATCTCCTGCACAGGGATTTAAGAAAAGCCCCAATTTTGGATAAAATAACATCAGCAGACAGCAGGGAAAGCCTCAGCTGAAACCTGTGGGCTTTTTACAACACTTGGAGGGAGAAATCACCAAAATCCACAAATTCAGATTAAAAACAACACTGAAAAGCAAGGAAGGGACAGCTGAGTGTGACAGAGGAGGGTTAAGGACATCTCAGGTGTGTGCAAAGTGTGTTGGTGAGGGGCTGGGGGGGGCTGGGAAGAGGCCCCAGCACATTCCTGGGGGAGCAGGGTGGGATCCGGGCACGGCAGCAGCAGGAATGGCCTTTTCTCCATCGGAAAAGCAAACCACACCACTTGGAAAGACAGGACACACGAGTAAAAGAACAGTCTGTAAAATTTCCCCATGATTATAAAATGCAAAACTATACAAAAATAGAGAAAATCGACCGTTTTCTTATGTGTATAAAAACAAACAAAGCAAAGAAAACCCCAAAGTCTCCAGAATGCAACACAGAACCTGTTGGCAGGCTGACCCCAACGGCAGTGGTTTCATCACAACTTCACAGCCCCATTCCTCACTTCAGGCGAGGCCTCCCCTGCAAGGGACAGGCGAATTCCTCGAGTTTTTCCTCAGCATCTTGGCAGGACCATCTGCTGCTCCTGACTTTTCGGCCTGGTTTCTGGTTGGGAAGCCCTTCTGCAGAAGAAGCCTCAGGGACCACCCCCAAACGTGAGCTCCTCGGGTAAGGCAGTGTTGGACCAATCCAGCTCCAGACCAGGTTTGTTCCTACGGATCCCGAGTGGGGTTTTTTGGGAAGAGTGGCTCATCAGGCAGTGAAATCCAATCCCTACCGCAGCAATCATTTACAGGCTGAGTTACTGCGCTGGAAATTCTGATTTCTTTGGGTTAATGGGGCAGAATCTGCCAATGCTCCAGCGAATTAGTGACTAAACTGCGTTAGGAAAACTCATTTGAATTCCAGAGATATTTGCCTCACTGAATTCCCATTGAATTAAGAGGAGAAGCCTTTGGTATAGAGTCAGATTATCAAGCCTTGGCTGTATTGCTCCCACTGAACCTCCCCATCTTGTACCTACACCCAAGCCCAGGATTCCTATGGACACCTTGGAACATTCATTTAGCACCGAGACATTCCCAGCCCTCAGCAGGACTTTGGCTGAACAAAGCTACAGAGCCTGGAACCCAAAGATGCCTTTGGTGAGACGCTGAAAGGAAATAAAACAGGGATTAAACCCAGCCAGGGGTGTGAGGGGGTGACAACAGCCCCGTGGTGTCCCCAGCAGGGTCTGCCCATGGTTTGTGTGCTGGGAGTGGGGTGAGATGGGCACACACCCGACCCTGTCCTTGCTCTGGGGAGGGATATCCAATATTCATTAGCAGCTGTGCTAATGAGGGGAGGCAACCTCCCAGCGAGGGCACCTTCCCCTGGCTCACCACAATCTCCTCTCCAGGTGTGGCAGTGGCACCAAGAGTCAGGTTTGTCCCAGGAAACCCTCTCCGGTGTCCCAGAGGGATGAGGGAGAAGAACCGTGGCACAGCAGGTTCCTGTGGAACTCCCCGCAGCAGGGCTGGCAGGAAAATATGGAAAAATTCAGATTTGAGCCCATGGATGCACGGATGGATCTGCTCTGCCTCAGCAGGAAAATCACATCACACACAGAGGCTGAACCAAGCCCGGCTCTGCCCTTCCCTGCTCCTTCCCAGATATCCAAGGGCAGGGCAGAAGGAATCTCTTCTCAAAAGGAATATCAAGACCTCATTTTGCTTGGGGGGAAAAATCCCAATCAAACCCAAACCAGCTCCTTGTGCCTGGAAATCCAGGGATGGCAGGGAGCAGCTGATGGAGCCACATCCATATGGAACAGGAGAGCAGCAGGAGGTGACCCAGCAGGGCAGGACCCAGCAGGAAAATCGAGTCTGACCCAGGCAGAGCCATCCCTCACTCCACAAATGTGGTAAAACTCCAGTATTTCCACTTTGGGATGATTTTTTTTGAATGCTACAAACTCTGCTGCGAAGAAAAATAGGAAAAGGGCAATGGTGGGGGGGAATAAAAATCACTGGTAATGGAATTCAATCAGAACACAGAGCTTGGACAGGACAGGGAAGCAGCTTTGTGTCATGGACTGGGGGTTTGGGATCACGGAGGACAGAGGGGATCAGCAGCCTGGAACAGATGTCACAGGAGCTTGTAGGGTCCCCCCAGCCTGTGTCCCTCCTCCACGTTCCTTCAAAGAGGCAAAAAATTCCAAACCTCCAGCAACTCCCAGCTTTTTTGTTCCCTCCAGTCAGAAGGAGGAAGCCCAAGGTAGCTGCGGTCCATCCTGAATTGCAACGAACACAAAACTTTGCTCCTGTGGGTTTATGCAAAGAAAACAACCATAAAATAATAAAATTAAATTAAAAAGCCACAAAGCTTCCTTTTGAGAAAGTAACAGCATCTGCCACTTCACAGCTACAGGCACGATGCAAATTTAGCTTATTTCAGAGGCCTCATCCCTGCCCCCATGGCCCTGGAGAGGCCAGGAGCCCGGGACAAAGCACGGGAAAGGTTTCCACCAGGAATTCTGCACCGTGAAGACCACAACAAAGAAGGGACCAACACTTTGTTCTTCAAAGGGACACCATGGACAGCACATCTCTCTGAGCAAACTCAAACTAGACCTGGAGAACGTTATCAGCACGCACACAAAAGCTCCTGCTTTCCTCTGGGGCAAGGAAAAAACCAAATAAATAAAAATGTTGCTGCAAAGTTCCCCTTTCCAGCTGCCTTGCCCCGTCCTCGCTCTGGAACAAGCGGCACCCTTCCTCCCAGCTCCCCAGACTGAGCCCGAGGTGGAAGACATTCAAAGTGAGTCTGAACCAAAACATTTCACCAAAAAGAGGAAAACAGCCCCATTTCCCTCAAAAGTCTGCCCAAGGCTTGTTCCCCCAGCCCCAATCCTGCACAAACCCCAACCTGCCACACCAGCAACGGGTCCATCCCCACCTTCTGCCAGGGGCTGCTGCTGCACTTGGTGTTGGAAAGGGCTGGAAAACCAGAAAGTGCCTCAGTGGTGATGGAGGAATCCTGGAGGCAGCTCCAAACCCTGCCAGAACATCGGCAGGGGCGAGGCCATGGATGGCTGCAGGAGAGGAGCATCAGCCCAGCTCAAATAAATTCCCCCCCCAAACTGCTCCCGGTTTTCTCCCTCCCTGCCCTTTGCCCCCCTTTCACCCTGCCCAGAGCAGCCTCAGCATGGTGACACGTTGACATTCCCGCACCCCTTGGCTCGGTGACATGGTGACATTCCTGGAGATAGTTGGCCTTGGTGACACGGTGACATTCCTGCAGCTACTCGGCGTCGGTGACATTGAGCACAGCACTGCGGCAGCCGCCGTGCCCCGGGGTGGCCCTGCGCTTGAGGGGCTCGGGGCAGCGCTCCGGGCCCTCGGTGTCCCCGCTGCTCCCGCCGGGATGCTGTGGCACGCCCTGGGCGATGCCCACGGGTTTGCCCTTGGCGCGGTGCTCCGGGGAGCAGGTGAAGGTGAAGCTCGGGGGCAGCTCGGCTTCTCCCAGGGGTAACAAGCGGGACAGCTTGGGGACATCCCCGTGGTACCGGTAGGACCCAGCCGCCTCGGGCTGCAGGGGGAGGTTGGAGGGCCGCAGCGGGTGCCTGCTCAGCTCTGGATCTTGGGGCCGCCTCTCCAGAGCCTCCCCGGTGCCACCCCGGGAGAGAGGCAGGAAAGGGGACACGGTGTCTGGCGGCTCCGATGGCTCCCAGACGCTCTCCACGGCGCCGGCCGGGGCGAAGCCCCAGAACTCCATCTCGCCGGGAGTCGTGTCGGTGCCGGGCTGGAGGTGCCGCAGGCCCGGCCAGCTCGACCCGCCCTCAGGAGCCACCAGCTCGCCCTCCTCCTTGCTCCTGCTCCTCCTAGCTCCAGCAGAGTCCTTCCTGCCGGCCTCGCGCCTGGCCCAGAGCCGGCAGGGCTGGGGGCCGCTCCGGGCGCCCTGTGGCTCGGCCAGCTCGAACTCCAGGCTCTCCGTGTCCAGCGAGCGGCTCCTCCGGTTCACGGAGAGCGGCGTGGGCATGGAGGGGCTCAGCCCGTGCAGGCGCAGGTGGCGGGGCAGGCTGGCCACGCCCCAGTTGCAGCTCTGGAAGGAACCCGGGGAGAAGCCCGGGGACATTCTCTCGTCACATTCAGCCAACGACTCTTTCTGTCCGTAGCCATCGTCAAAGGCCTCGGCGATGTCCTCGCCCGCGGTCAGCTCCGGGTGCTGCTCGCACTCCCCTTCCCCGTCCTGCTCCACGTCCACCACGTCGAAGGTGACCATGGTGGGGAGGGCGGGGAGGTTCTGGGTGAAGGACGAACTGGAGGCTGAGCTACCCAGGCTCTCCGAGAGGCTGGAGAAGAGGGTCCCGCTGCTGGCGAACTCCACCAGAGCCTGCGAGAAGCTCACGGCGTGTTCGGGCTCGCTGCCCACCTGGGGCTCGCCGGGGCTGGGCTCTGCTCCGCCGCCGCACTCCTGCTCCGGGAGCCTGAACCCAGGGAACATCCCTGCCTTGGCTGGGGCGATGCTGCCGTGGATGGAGTCCCCAAACATCCCACAGTCCAGGTCTGCGTTGAACCCTGGGTTGTTCTTTGTGAGCTGAATAAGGCAACTTCCAGGGGCTTTTTGGCTGTTGTAACAGTTTTCTGGACACAGAGTCCCTGGAAAATCCCTCCACTCTGGATTTTCAGCCCTAGCCACTGCAACCCCACCATTGACAGCCCGGGTCGGGGTGTGCGAGGCCACCTGCTCGCTCCCAAGGCCACTCTGACTCTTGCCAATGGAGCCAGCTGCTCTACTTTTACATTCAATGCACTGCTTTTCCCGGGGACACTTCTCCTTGCTGGACACATCCAGGCGTTTCAGGACCGGCTCCCTCTGCAGCTCCCAGTACAGCAGCTCCTTCTGAATGGCCGCAAGCCCCTCCTCTTCAGTTTCCATCAGCCCTCTTTTCTGATCCATCATCTGCTGGATCAGGCTCTTCTCCGCAGGGAGGCAGAAGTCCATGAAGTAGCTGAAGATGCCCTGGCGTGGGACTTTGCCCTCGAACAGGGATTCCTCCCCGTGAGAGGGGCTCATCAGGGCATCAAACTCGTAAAGTGCATCTCCGCTGTAGCTGTCCCGGGGCAGTCGGTCCTTCTTGAGCTCCTCTCCAGCCTCATCCTCCGGCCCTGGTGTGGTGGAGTCGTAATACCCCTCATCACTGTTCGGGGCAGACTCCTGTTGGTCACTCTGGGGCGTCAGGAGGTCAACACCGTCCATGGCATCCCCCATGTAGGGGTGGGCATCGGCCTTGTGCGAGGCGTGCGTCTCCAGGCTGCTGCTCGACACCTGGGCCCCGTAGCTCCTGTCCCCTGGCACGCCGCCGTCCCACACGTGGTGCAGGTACTCCTCAGCCTCCTCAGGGATGGCCATCTCCTCGCCGCCGCCCTGGTAGGTGACCAGGCAGGAGCTGCGTTTGGTGGCGTCCCGGCTGCGCTCCACCGAGATGCTGCTCTCGGCGATGTCGGGCTCGGCGATGTCGTCCCCGCACCCCGTCAGGGAGTCGAAGCTCTTCAGGGAGGTGACATCACCCAGGATGAGGCTCAGCAGGTCCCCAGAGTGCAGGCAGGGAGGCTCGCTGTCCATGAAGTCAGCGTGGAAGGCCAGCAGCAAACTCTCACGGTCAAACTCGGCGCAGGCAGCAGCCTCAGCCTCTGATTTTGTATCTGGAACGTCCCCATTCCCTGGCACGGCCATCGTGTCACCCTCGGAGCTGCCTCCATCGGCCATGGGGCAAGCGGGCTCAGCCTCACCACAGCCGGGGTCTCCCCCCGAGCCCCCCGGGCAGGCCGTGGCCTCAGGGACCGGCCCTGCTCCCCTGCCCTCCACAGCCCCTCGGCTCTCCACTGCCATTCCAGGAGCATTCCCGGCCTCCTCCGTGTCCCCGTTCCACTCAGGGAGCTCTGCCTTCTCACTCTCAGCAGCCTTGCTCTTCCGGTGGCGCCGGATGCTGTTAAAGAACCCTTTCAGCCCTTTTTTGGGTCTGGGAAAAGAGGATTTCTCCCCGTTGGGCTTTTTGTCACAGCCCTCGATACTGCCAGGGGGAGAGCTGTCCTGCTGGCCCAAATCCCCCCTGGCACCGGAGTCCACGGCCAGCTGAGCGCTGCGGGAGCTGGGCAGGGGGCCGAGATGCCCATCCCTGCTGCCCTCTGAGGGGCTGTCGGGCTGTGTCCCACTGCCCTTGTCACAGGCAGCACTGCTCAGCCCATCGTGGGTCTTGCACTTGCTGAGTCCCTTCTTGCCGCGGCCGCCGAAGAAGCTGGGCAAGGTGCAGATGCTGCGCTTGCCCCCGAACAGCTTGAAGGCCGTTTTCCTCAGCTTGCCGGGGGGCGGCTGCTGCGGCTCCGCTGTCACCACCGCGCCGTTGGCGCTGTCGGGAGGGGCGTCCCCGCCCTCCTCCCGCCGCTGGTCCCCTCCGTCCCGCTCCTCCGGGCTGCCCGTTTCCATGGCAGCGGGGCGGGTTTGGATCTAGCTGGAAGCGGCGGCTTTGGGAGCTCGGCGCTCCGGGAGCAGGGATGGACACATCACCGCCGACCTGAGGCACAGGGAAAGAGCAGAGGTGAGGACACGGCAGCGCAAGGGGCAGAGCTGAAGGCACCGGGGTCTCAGGGCTCCATCACCAGCCGGAGGAGCCTCCGAGATCTCCCTCCACTTCCAAAATTCAGGCACCAAAATGTCGCTTAAATTTACCAGTCTGCCAGAGCAGGAAAACCACTCATCTCCACTGGGTAGAATCCCCGGGGACAGAATCCCAGGTCTGACCCCTGCACCTCCTTGCTCCAAACCCTTCAGCTTCCCAGATTTTTTGTCTCCTGGGTGATGAGGTTTGGCTACCTTTAAGTGAGAGCTAGTACCTCCTCCCAAACCCCCTCCCGGCCCTCATGCCAGGCTCCAAAGAGCATCCTGAGGGAGGCCAAACCGGGACACAGCCCTCCCTATGCACGTGTCCAGGGAAAAACCACTTTGGTTACTACCCTGGCTTTTTTTTAATAGAAGATTTCAGTTGTTTTTAAAATAATCTGTCCAGTGAGAGAGAATCGCATTAAAAACACCCACTGTGAACCCCCTGATCAGATTATCCCGGAAGCAGAGAGGTAGGTTTGAAATTTGACCCTGGATTGCTGTCAGGAGCAGGAGAAATAAAACAATTATAATCGTGTTTCTTTTGCAGAGGTGAGGGTGGAGAAATTAAATGCAATAAAATCCTAATGTGCTCCCAAGCTGTAAGGCCCCGGGCTGAGCTCTGACTGACAGGAGGCCAGGAAACCTTCCCGAGGTGTTTAGCCAGAGATCCCAAATTAAAAATACATCCAAACGATGCTCTCTGCTCCCGCAACCCCACAGCAAACCCGCAATTCCAGGTCTATTTTTATTCCTCAGGTCTGGGTTGCTTTGCCTCTATATTGATCCGGCAATCGCTGCCCACAGCACAGCTGGAACTGGACGGGCTTTACGGTCCCTCCCAACCCAACCCATTCCATGATTCTGGAATTCTGGGATTGCTGATAACCGCTCACGTTCACCTGTCCCGCTGGAAGCAGCAGCTGGGGCGTAGCCGGCTGGCACAGCCGCCTCCCCACCGGCAAACTGGGCTTTTCCAGCTCTGCCAGAGCCCACCACGAGTCCCAGGTGTCTCCAAAGCCTCTGGAGAGACCTGGATAGAGGGGCCTGGGAGAAACCCCCTCACCTGGATCTGTGCGGGGCTGCTGGAAAATTATGGGGTGAAATGACCCCAAACCTGCACCTGGACAGGGGCTGCTGGAAAACAGCCGGGGAAGGGCATGAGGCAGAGCCAGGATTTCAAAAATTCCTTTTGGGAATCATTTCTCTCCAGCTCCACGTCAGCAACAGCACTGCTGCGGAGGGGAGGCTGGAGAAGAATTAAAAAATGCAATAAATAAAAACGAAATAAAGAGAAATAAAGGGCACCGAGGGCAAAGAGCCACGAGCAATAAAACATGGAAAATAAGGTTTAAAAGCAACAAAAAGCAGCACCGTAACAATGAAATGCAGCGTCTCACCCGCAGCGGTGACCCTCAGGGACCCCCGGCCCGCCCAGCCCTGCACGGGGACGCTCCCTCAGCCCGGCCCTCCCCGCTCCCCGCGCCGCGCTCCCAAACTTTCGGCAGGATCCGCGAAAACGCGAGGGGCGGGGGTCGGGCCCGGCCGCGAGGGAGCGGCGCGGCGAGCGCGGGGAGCGGCGGCCCCGGGCCCGGCCCCGTGCCCA
>VZTI01001917.1:607975-638089 GCA_013397865.1 Struthidea cinerea
GAGGTCACGGACACGGGGCGGTCACGGACACGGGGGGGTCACGGACACGGCGAGGTCACGGACACGGGGGGCTGGGGGGGATCTGTGACACTGCCGGGCTCAGGGGTGTGACATCGGGTGCGATGCCGGGGGGCGGTGGCATGGCCGTCCCCGCGTGACACCGCGTGTTGGCCGTGGTCACCTCCCTGCGTGTGCCGTGTCACCCACGGGCGTGTCACCTGCGCCACGCCACTGCCAGCCACCCACAGTCCCACACCCCCCTGAGCAGCCCGGCAGTGAAGACCCGTCCCCATCTTGGGGACCCCCAAATCCCAAAAGCGCCTCAAATCCCCACATGAGGGTGACAGCAAGGATGCCACGAGTGGGAATCACGCGGGGGCCTGGTTCTGTCCCCAGGAAGGGATGAGGGAAAATCTCCTGTCCCTCTGCCCTCCACACCCTTTCCCAGCCCTTTCTGCAACCATCACCTAAAGGTGTAAAATCCCTCAGTAAAGAGGCAAACCAGGAAAATCAAATCCTGCTCTGTCCTCACTTTGCTGCAAACCAGGAGCTGAGGGGTCCTGTTCTCTCCCCCTTCCCAACTTTCCACACGGGCGCTGCTTTCTGGAGACAGCTCATCAGCAAAAATGAACTGGTAACCACAAATTCCCAGCGGTGTCACAGATTTCAGGGATTCACTCCCAGGGGTCGGAGCAGGTTTTAACTGGGGTGCTCGGAGCCGTGTCCCTGAGGGCAGGCCGGGAATCACGGCTGGTGCTGGAGGTACTTGGCCAGGACTGTTGGGATCTCCAGCTCTCCGAGGGCGGCCGGGCGCCCGGGCTGCTTCAGGAGACGCCTCATGGCCAGCCGGGATTGGGACAGCAGGGATTTGGGATGAGCTGCGGAAGGAAAATCACACGGTCACCTTCAAGACACACAACCCTGCTGCCCTCCAGCCCGGGGTTATCCAAAGGAAAGGACATGGATTGACCAAACCAGACAGGGTTGGGACTAAATGATCTTTAAGGTCCCTCCCAACCCAGACCATTCCATGATCCTATGAAAACTCAGCCTCGGGGCTGGGGCTGGGGCTGTGGACTCGGGCGCAAGCCCCCAGGGGAGCTGGGCATGGGGAGGAAATCTTCCAATCCCCACATAGAAATAGGAGCAGGATTTCAGACTTGGGCAGTACAGGAGAGCCCAAACTGAGCAGCAGAAAGGAGAGGAAGGGTGAAAAGCAGCCTGTAACCCAATGAGTGAATGGAAACCCAGGCTGTGGGAATCATGGAATCACGGAATGGTTTGGGTTGGAAGGGACTTAAAGATCATCTTATTCCATGAGCAAGGACACCTTCCACTATCCCAGGTTGCTCCAAGCCCCATCCAGCCTGGCCTGGAACACTTCCAGGGATCCAGGGCAGGGCTGGAGTGGCCACAGACCCACACAGCCAAGCGATGCTGCAAGGGGAACTAGGCTGAAGGAAAACCTGGGTAAGGCAATTGGGAAGCAGGGGGAGAGGGAATCAGAGCCAAGCTGTGCCCATTCCATCCCGGGGCATGCAGCCACGTCACCTCTGGCCTGCAGCAGCAGCTCCAGCCCCTCGCTGCGCGGGGCCGCCCCGTCCCGGGGCAGGTTGGGCAGGTACACGTTGGCCCCGAAGTCGATGAGCAGCCTGATGAAGTCGCTGCGGCAGCCGTGCCTCAGGCACGTTTCCAGCAGGGTCTTGGGCTCGCGGATCTGGGCCAGGACGCCCTGCTCGGTGCAGTTGTAGTCAGGGTCGGCGCCGTGCAGCAGCAGCAGGCGGAAGCACTCCAGGTGCCCGTAGGCGGCCGCCAGGTACAGGGGCCCCGAGCAGGCCACCGAGTTGGCCGCCCACTCGGGCAGCCGGGCCTGGACGTTGGCCTCGGCACCGTGCTCCAGCAGCTGCCGCAGGATGTCCACGTGGCCGTCCCTGGCGGCCAGCAGCAGCGGCGAGCAGTTGTTGTAGACGCTGCCCACGGGGCTGGCGCCGGCCTCCAGCAGCACCCGCACGCACTCGCGGTGGCCGTTGCTGACCGCCACGAAGAGCGGGGTCTGCGCCTTCACGTCCAGGCTGTCCACCTCGGCCCCGTGGGCCAGCAGCACCCGCAGGCTCCGCACGCAGCCCCAGGTGGCCGCCAGGCGCAGGGGGGTGCTGGGGACGCCCCAGCCGCTCCTGCGGTTGATGAGCCTCTTGTACCTGTCCTGGGACAGCAGCCTGTCCAGGGCTTCGTGATCGTCCTCGCACACGGCCCGGCTCAGCTCCTCGCTCTCCCCGCTGTCCTCCTCGTCATCCCTGGGCTGCAGCAGGGAGAACATTTTGTTGATGTCCATGAGGCTCATTTTGTCGGGTCTGTGCTCCATGTGCCGCTTTCATGGTAAAGGATGAGGCCAAAGATCTACAGGACAGCAGAACCAGCACCACCCCCGGGTTAGAAGCAGCCCCTGACACCAACAGCTGCACTTTAGTGTAAGGTTATACCCAGCATAAGGAAGATTCCCCAAAAAATGGACAAAGAACACTGGATAAGGATGCTGCTGATGTGCCCATGGCCCTGGCACCACAGTGAGGAAATCCACGTGGGCAAAGGGCTGAGGGAACAATGGGCTCAGTGTTGTAGTGGGTACGTGGGTCATGACCTCCTAAAATCCTGGAATGGTTTGGGTTGGGAGGGACCTTAAAGCTCATCCATTCCTACCCCTGCCATGGGCAGGGACACCTCCCACCGTCCCAGGCTGCTCCCAGCCCCAATGTCCAGCCTGGCCCTGGGCACTGCCAGGGATCCAGGGGCAGCCACAGCTGCTCTGAGCACCCTGTGCCAGGGCCTGCCCACCCTCACAGGGAACAATTCCTGCCCAATATCCCATCCATCCCTGCCCTCTGGCACTGGGAAGCCATTCCCTGTGTCCTGTCCCTCCATCCCTTGTCCCCAGTCCCTCTCCAGCTCTCCTGGAGCCCCTTTAGGCCCTGCAAGGGGCTCTGAGGTGTCCCTGGAGCCTTCCCTTCTCCAGGTGAGCACCCCCAGCTCTCCCAGCCTGGCTCCAGAGCAGGGGGTCTCCAGCCCTGGAGCAGCTCCGGGGCCTCCTCTGGCCGCGCTCCAGCAGCTCCCGGTCCTTGTGAGGGATAGATCTAGCGAGGGATTTGGGGGGAGGAAGGCTGGGAATGCCGAGCTGATCACAGCGGGTGGGACTGGACCCTGAGAGCTTTGCTGGGCTCTGGCCACAGGATGTGGCCTCAGGGGCCGAGGGACAGCGGGGACAGGGACGGGATGTCCGGGCTGGCACCTGAGCAGCTGGAAGCGCTCGGGATGGGCAGAGGAATTTCTCGGCAGCCCTGAGGCATCTCGGCTTTCCTTGGGAGAGGCGGCGGAGGCAGAGCTGGGTCTGACCTGCCCGGGGAGGAGCCGAGGCGCTGCACCGAGCAATTAATTAGCGAAGGGAACAGTTAATTAGCCGAGGAGCCGCACGGAGCAATTGGCCCCGTTCCGCAGCTGAGCCCGTCGGTGCCGGGGCGGCCACGGGGGACCTGTCCCACATCGCCCACGGGGACGCGGCCACCAGCTCCGGGGGACCCCAGCGAGGTCCCCGGGACACGTCTGACGGCAGCAAAGCCCTGCTGGGCTGCCACCCATTAGCCCAATTTACAGAGAAATGGGGGAAATTCTAGCGCTGCTGCTCTTCATCGGACACTGCTAATGAGCTCTGGGGTCACCCCCCCACATGGATAATGCGGTGGGGGGGTATTGCAGATCTGAGTCCCAAAGACAGTTGTGTTCCCAGTCATATCCCAAGGAAATGGTGTGGAAAAGTGAAAGCGTAACGTCTCCTGAACGCACAAATGGCATCTCCAAAGGGAGGTTCCTTGGTCAGCCTGAGCTCCTGTGTGGGGGCCTGAGGGAGGTTCCTCAGCCAGAAGAGCCCAAACCAAAGTTCACGGGCTCACAAAATGGTTTTTGGCTTGGAAGAGAACTTAAAGCTCATCTTGTCCCATGCCTGCCATGGGCAGGGACACCTTCCACTGTCCCAGGCTGCTCCGAGCCCTGTCCAACCTGGCCTTGGGCACTTCCAGAGCCCCAAAAAGAGGCTGTGACAGAGCACACAGAGCACACATTTGTCCCTCTGGGTCCCAGTCCCCTTCCCTCGCCCGCCCAGGTCCCGGTGCTGCCGCCTTACCTGGGGCGTGGGGGATGCTCAGAGCACCTGAGGTCTGCGGGGTCCCATGGGGAGTCCTCCCGAGGTTTAACCCAAAAATGAGGAGTGAAGGAGAGGATCTGGCAGGGCTGGGATGGACAGGGCTGTGTGGGGCCGGAGCTGTGGAGCTCACAGCTGAAATGCCACAGCGGGACCAGGCCGGGGCTAATTTTAGCCCCTCTGGGGTTTTATCTTACCACTTCCATTCTTGGAAAGCTCCCCCTGGGTAAATATAGAGAGGGCAGAGGGGTGGGGGGAGGCTGGGACAGGTGCTGGAGGCTGCTCGACCCCTCTGAGCACACACAAAGCTCTTTGCTGGATCCTCACAGAAATTGCAGGGAACGGGGCGGTTTGGGGTCCCTGCCAGGGCAGCACCGGCCTCAACCTCACCGTGGCTGCTGCCAGGCACTCAAATTCCTTCTCAACCCCTCTCCTGCCCTCCTTCCCCCTTTTCAGAGTGGCACAAGTGGCCATTTGCAACCTCCAAGATGATTTATTAAACACCAGAAGGACAAAAGGTGCTGAAGATTTCCCACCTGAGCCACTCTCGGCTGCACCTGCCAGAAGGAACCACAGCCAGGGCTTCCCAAAGCTAAACAGGACCCAGGAAGGCAGGAAACCTCCCAGGGCAAACAAAAGGAGTGGGGAGCAGCACTGGGGCCTTATCAAAAGCTGTCAGCTGGGAAGTGCAATCCTATTTTATCCAGCTCCCTTTAAACCTTTCCAAACTCCTCAGTGGTGGGGCAGGAATGGGCTGGCAGTCTGAGGCAGCCTTATCATGGTACGAGATAACAACAGAGACCCAAATTATCCAGCAGGAAAATCCCCACTGCTGCGAGAAGTGAAATCAGGGTGCTCTGTGAAATGTGTGCTGTCCCTGTGTCCCAGCACAGTCCTGGGTTGGAGCCTCCCCATGGAAAGCCTGGAATGCAGGAAAATGGTCAATATTGATTCGGTTTCCACTTTCGGCTTCCTCAGAGTTTCCCTCTCCAAATTCAGTCAAAAAGAGATTATTGCTTCCCACAGGTCAACTCCCCAAAGGCAGCAGCAGGAATGGAGTGGTGGATGTGGATGGACCCTGGAGCAGGAGTGGGGAGATCGGGGTTGTTTTCACTGAGAGTCAGGAAGCTGCGGCCACCATGGGGATGCTGCAGCCACAAAAGCCAAGCCTGGCTGGGAAGCCCTTCCACAAAACACAGAAATCAAAGCAGCCATTAAAAAGACAGAGTGTTACAAAGGGAAAAAAGGGAACGCAGACAACAGAAGTGTTAGAAAATGTGAAATGTAGGAAACTCGGAGATGAAAGGGAAACCCTTGGATGGCAAATTAATGATAAACTGCTTATTCTTTTGTTGCTGCTGCTGCTGCTTAGCTGTTAACCGAGGAAGATCTTAGGAGCAAGAGCAGCTCTGTGGTGAGGAGCAGATTAAACCCAGTCCTAACAAGGCAAACCCGAGAACCCCCCCAGCTGGAATCCCACAGGGACACGCTCCCGGAGCTCCCGCTGCAGGAACCTGTTCCATCCATCCATCCCACGGGGATATTTCCAGCAGCAGAGCCAGATCAACCCCACCAGGAGCCCGGGGAGCAGTGACAGACCAGCCTGACCCATTTGGGATAAGCTGCCCAATGCTTCAAACTCCAGGGAAGGACGAGGAATCGGGAAAAGCTTCCACCTTCTGCCTGAGCTCAGGGCCCGAGCCAGGGGCTGACCCAGCCTCTGCTCCGGGGAAAGCAGGTCCTGATCAGCTCCCTGTTAATTGGGGAAGAATTAGAGGGCAGAAGGGTATTTAGTGCCAGTCAATGAGGTTTTTTGGGAAGGTAAATCCTGTCCGGAGTTGCTTCCATTAAAGAGATTATCGTTATTAACGCAGCTGAAGGGAGCTAATGAGCTTGTGGATTTAGCAGTGCTAAGCACTTAAAAGTTTAGAGCCAAACAGTCCCAAATAAATGATTTTGCAGGGATTAGGGATTTACTAACAGTGCTCAAGGTCGGGAAAGCAGAGTCGGGGAGTGGGGCTGTTGTGCCTCCTGCCTTTGGGCCGGGAGTCACTGCCCCAGCACAGCTCTGGGCTCTGGAATCGCCCTCTGTGCCACCACATCTGCTCCCAGCATTCCAAAACTCAGCCCTGGGGGTTCTCCCTGCTCACCACGCAGCACCGTGATCCAGGTGTTAGCCAGGAATTATCCAGGAGAGGGCACGGACGCCAGCTCAGCATCCCTTGGCCGCACCACACGTCCCTCCCAGGGCCCTGCTGATGGGAACTCCCCACTTGTTTGGTGCATCAGCACTCAAAACACGGAGTCAGAAAGGAAGGAGGAATCCAGCGACGTTTCTTCTCCTCCATGAGTCATTCCTTGAGGAATTCTGGCAGTATTGCAGCCCCAGGAGTTCAGCTCTCTGCTTCCACTGCCTTTGGGGAGCCCCTTCCCTTGTGGAAAACGGGATAAAAGGATGGTGTGGGGTGGGAGGGACCTTAAAATCCGTCCTCTCCCACCCCTGCCATGGGCAGGGACAGCTCCTGCTCTCCCAGGCTGCTCCAAGCCCCATCCAGCCTGGCCTTGGACTCTTCCAGGGATCCAGGAGCAGCATCCCACAACTCTGCAGGTCCATCCGTGGGGTTTTTGGTTATTTATAGATGTTTATCAATTCCATTCACACGGGATCCCTTCCCTCTCTCCCACAGCTCCAAGAGCTGTTGTTGAGAGAGGTTTTGTATCCCCCCTATCCCCCCCAAAGGGAAGGAAACCACAAATTCCAGAACACTGGAATCCACGAGCTGTTTGCAGGCAGGAGAAACTCCAATTACCACACCTTTTGTCCAAATTTCCCCCAAATTAAATTGCAGTTTTATCAATCCTAGCCAGTGTCGATGCTAATAATCCAATTAAATGCAAGGCGAGTCTAATTGAGTAAATGAAGGATTTCACTGGCAGCACTGAGAACATTTAAAATTAGCAAGAGGCCTGTGAAACACTCAGGGACTGAGAACACCCCAGTGCCAGGCCCATTTTATTGCCTTAAAGCATAGAAAATACCCATTTTTACGGTGGGAAATCTTCATCAGGTGCTGGCTAATGGCTCTGGAGTCTGCTACTGGGGTTCACAGGGAAGTTTTGTACCTGGAATCTCCCTCCTGAGCATCTTCCCATCTCAGCTGAGTTTGTCTGCACTTAAAAAATTTAACACCTCTCTATCCATGATGAAAAAGAATGGGATAAAAGAGGATTTTTCCAGGACACCAGCAGCAGTTGGGCTGTGGGTTTTTCACTCTGAAGCCATCAGAAAAAATTCTCTTCGCTGGATCCACGAAGGTTGGACTCAGCTCCTTCCAGAAGCTCTGGCTGCTCCTCGGAAAGCTCTGGAAGTCAGCCCGGAGACAGCCGTGGCCAGGTGGGTGAGGGACAGACAGCTCTCCAGGAGCAAGGGAACACCGAGGAGATACTTGGGTTTAACAAAGAAAGAAAAAGCTAAATAAAAACCCTTCCAGAGCAGCACAGTTTGCAGAAGACACCAAGATTTAACACAGTTCCATTGGTTAGATTCCTTTTTTCCCCTGTAGTTATATTCCCTTTTTTCCATTGGTTAGATTCCTTTTTGGGTTGTTTTTAAGATCCTGCACCCCCCCAAACCACGGGGATCACCCCGTTCCTGTGCTGTAGAGGGGAAGTGGCTCCACACTCACTTTATTAATTAAGATCCTTTCACTGACTTCACCTTTCCAAGTTTTTCTGAGTTAATTCCCAGTAAACAGAGCAGCCAGTTCCTTTAAAAAGGCAAGGTGTTTATTTGTGTAGGGAATAAAAATACCTGCAATCCAAGTGAGACTCCGTGGGACAAACACAGGGGACAGACACAATTCTCCTCTAGACAAGACAGGGTTCAAGCAGTGCAGGGACTGAACTGCCCCCCAGAACCATCGGGGCACGTTCCAAACGGGGCCTCATCCCCCACAAATGTCCCTCACCAGTGACACAGACAAAAACAGCAACACGGACACTCCCAGCCAGCACTACACACGGTTTTAGGGACATTCCTACAAGGATCAGCTCGGGGATGACAAGGAAAATCCAGCTGGAGGATGGGATCCAGTGCTGAGTTACTCCAGTAGTTTCTGCTACATGAACTAGGTGGAAATACAGAGAAATGATAGAAAAACAACCCCTTGGCCCTGCCCTGCTCCTGCAGCTCTCAGCAGGACACATTAATTAATGTCATTAGCAAACCTGACCTAACCAATGGCCCACCTGCCTGCCTGGCCCCAAAACACAGGCTTGAACATCCCCTGCTTCCTCAGCTAACTAATCAAGTGCTGGCTGATAATTAAAACATAAATAGGACATTCAGAGCAGGTTCTTCCCCAGGGAATGCCTGGATGTACGTGAGGGATGGATGGAAACCAGGAATAGCTGGGATAGGTCCCTATAAAAACAACCCCAGCCCTGAGCACGGAGCAGAGGGGATGGGGAGCAGAGGAAGACACATTTGGAATTCTCCTGGTCACTCCTGGCTCCCAGCCAGGAAATTCCTTTGGGGGCTGAGGCTGCCCAGGCCTGCCAGGAGCTGAAGGGCAGCAGTGCCTGGAACAGGAGCTCTTCCCTTTCCAACGCTTCTCCGGGGGTGCCTCAGCTTTGGGAGCACTTCCCAGGGCTCACCGCTTCCAGAGGCGATGGAAACAGCAGCCACAGGGCTGCTCCACACCCACATTCCCACCCGGAGCCCCACGGCTGCACCTGGAGATCCTGTGGAGCTCTGGGCACCTTCAGCTCCTGACAAATCCCACTCTGCAGGACTGGGGAAGCTTCCTGAAGCTGCCCAGCTCCCTCCAAGCCCATCTCCACCTGCTCTCCATCCCAGTCAGGGGGGCTCTGGATCAGAGCAGGTGGATTTTTATTCCAAGGAATTAACTTGGAAAGGCAGTCACTAAGCACAGGAACAGACCAGGAATAAATCAGACCTAAAAGCTTTCCCAAACTGCTTTTCCTCACCCTTAAAGAGGCCATGGAGAACTAGAACTATGGACAACCCAATTATTCCCACTTTTTCCCTGCAGAGCAAACAGCCAACAATTGGATTTTCTCTCCCACAGGTGACAACTGCAAAAGAAAACCCAATTTAGTAACTTCAGTAAATTCACATTAAAAACATTTCAAGTGAAGCTCCACGAGTCCTTCTTGAACTTCTGAGTATGACAGGCACTGGCCCACTACAAGGTTACACCTGGTTGTAGCACAGGAGACCCTGGGAACAGGCAGGAAGCCATGGAATGTCCTGGTAAAGCCATGGAATGTCCAGGAGAAGCAGGAGCAGCTCCAGAAAAGGGAGAGTTTCACACGAGCAGAGCCCATCTGCAGCAGATCAGATCCCTCTTCCCTCCCAGTTCTCCCAGTCACAGGAATCCAAATGGAAAGAAGTTGCACTGCTCCAGATAAAAGCAGGATTTCTGACCTCACAAAGCAGGGATGCTCCCCTAGGAAAAAATAAGTTGCAGTAACTTTGCCCAGCAGCAGCAGCAGCAGCAGCAGCAGCAGCAGCAGCAGCAGATTCCCACGTAACAGCTTCTGCATTCCTTTCACACTTCCAGGGAGCAGAGAATCCGGGCCCTGCTGCCAGCAGGACACTCCAGGAGCAGGGAACACGGCTTTTCTGGGAAGCAGATCCCACCTGAGCTCAGCACACACTGCAGTGCTCTGAGCAGCTCCTCATTTTTGCTCTTCAAACAGCCCAGAGCCACCAGCAAAACCAAAAAGGTTCTTGTTCCTTGGTTTTCAATCCATGAGCTCACGGAAAGAGAGGAAACCCTGGAATCTTTTCCAGCTCCTAAATTACAGCACCAGCATGAAAGAGTTTTAACACACTGCAGCCTTTGCCTGAGCCTGTACACAGAAATCCAAGAGGTTTAAAAGACATTAATTTGTGGCTTTTGGCTCCGTTGTGCCACTGGAGTTAAAAGCAGCAAGGTTACTCCAAGCTTACACCACCTGCAGTGTCTGAGTAAGCCGGTTACTGTTACTACACACCTGTAGTAACACTGGAGTTTTGTGCAGACATCAGTTTTGGGAACAAGGAAAGATTGTTCAGCTCCTCCATTGGCAATTCCAAAGGCAAAGGAGCCTTCTGCAAGCTGGATTCGTACAACAATTAACCATGGAAATCTTTAAACCCTTCAGTAGCCAGTCAGAACCCTCTCCAGTTCTGTATCTCGAACGAAAATTAGGGAATGTATTAAAAATATTAAAGGAACTGATGATCCATAGAATAACTGGTCCTAAGAAGTGCCTGTCCTGGCCTCATGTCCCATTTTCTCTCAGAATTTGGGGATGGATGTTGCCCAGCACCCCCTGGAAAGGAAAGACAGGGCTGATCCATCAGTCACGCCTGGGCCAGTATTCCAAGTGATCACGAAATTAATTTTTAATCAATCACCTCTCGTGGCTCCCACTCCTTCCTTGACAACAACTCTGTTTTAGTCTGACAAACCCTCAGTATTAAAAACCTTCCTCTTTGCCATTCCAGGCAGTGGAGAAACTCTGTGCTCTCCTTTTCCTTGGGTCTTTGATGTGCTTAATAAAACAGGTATTTTCTCACCCAAAACGAGCCACTCAGGGAGGTTTTGGTTGGTTTTGGGACACTGGACTAACCCAGTGATTTCATCATGGGTTAAAAGCACATGGGCACAGCTATGGCATTTTCTGGAGTTATTTTGGAATGCTTCTGCTTTTATTGGAGATTGGGAAAGCTCAAATATTTTCAGTTGGCTTCCAAATTTTTTATAAAAGAGAAAAAGTGATTGGAAAACTGAATGGCAGCACCTAATTTAAGTAAGATTGAAAAGAGAGCAGAGAAGCACCCTGAATTGAGCTGCAAAGGGGGATTCTGTGCAATTTAGCACAGAACAAGGACTGCGGCACAGCTCTCCTTGGGGGAGTGAATCCTCCAAGCCCCCAAGGCCACACCACAGTCTCAGAAATGTCCTCAGGCCCTGACCTTGATAAGCAGCACCCTGAGCTCATCAGGAACACTGGCTGCTCCCAGGGCTGGATAACAAATCCTGGCTTTAACCAACAGCCCTGCAGCCTGATTTTCCTCGCCCGAATAACCCAAGTGGAACATTTTTGTTACTGACCTTACAAAGGAAGATACTGACCCAAATTACAGCCAGTGAAAAGTGACTCTGACTAAAACCAACTCTCTTAGGACTCTGTAAACAGGGAACTCAGGGGGAATTTTTCCCAGGGATACACCTGGACATGGTCCTTGGGGCTGTGCCAAAGCACTGGGAATGCTGCTCTCCTGGATTCTGGAGCACTTTAGATTTGTAAGTTCAGCCTCTAAGGGAGCTCCTGTTGTGCTTATAGGAAACTCTGCATAAAACCCTTGCTCAGTTCCTTGCCTGCTGATTCTCTGCTGTTGAGTTTCAGTGCTGCCACTGACTCTGATTCTAGCAACCCTTTAGGCCTGACCTGTTGGTAATTCCAGGGCTCAGTCTGGCAGGTTGCTCCACTCTGAGCCTCGTGACTCAACAGGAGGATCTCCCTCATTGCTTTTCATCCTGATCCTTTTCCCATTCCCAGCCTCCGCACTGGCTGATTTTAGTTTTAGATTGCTTGATTTTCTATTTTAGCTTTTCTCTGTGTGCTTTAAACATTTAGTAAGTAACAGAGTGAACCTTGCCAATGAATTTGGTCACACTTTTTGATATCAAACCTGCTTTTGCTGATGCCTCTCCCAAGAATTCTTTGGGTGACCTTCAAACACTCCTTTGTGACACCAAATTCCTGGGGATTGAAGTCCTTGTTTCTTCTGTTTCTTCCCAAGTTCATTGCCATGAGAGATACTGCTCACGAGACAGACAAAACATCCCTAAAGTTCCAGGAATTTGGACATTCCCTCAAATCACTCAGCAAGTGATTTCATCATTTTAGGCCCCATTTCAATGACAGAACACAGCCCATCTGTAATTGCTGTCTCATCAATGATTCCAGCTTGGAACAGAGTTACTCTCTTGCTTCAGTTTAACCAAGATCATAAAGTAAGAGAGAAAAATTCCACATAAATGTTCTCCTGTCTTTCCTCATTTCCAATCCTGCCTCTTATCACAAATCCATGTGCTCCAGGCTGCCTCTGTGGCTTGCTGCACTCCTGGCAGTAACGGAGGTCCGTGAAAGCTGATTCTTCAAGAGGTCAGCTTGGAAAGAAGCTACTGAATTCAGGGGATAGGCAAAAACACTGGAGAAGCTGCAGCAGGAGAAAACCTCCTCAAAAACACTGACTACAGGCAGGAGCCAACACCACACTCCAAACTCCAACACAAAAACAGCAATGGCCTGGCTGGACACTGACACGGTCTCAGAAAAGGCACAGGGGGTTTGGTTTTGTGTAACAAATATGCATAGGAAACAAAACATGAATCAGTTCTGCTACAAGGCAAGGGTCCATGCAGAGATTCATTCACAGCTAAGAAAGGTTGGGGTTTTTTTTTTATCATTTGAAGACAGGCTGAAATTTTTTCTCGTTTTAAGATGACCTTGGACCACCACTGAGAACAGAGGGATTTGCATCTTTCCTCCTGCAGTTACAAACACTGCCCAGCTCCTTGAGGAACTGGCCAGGATTTCTTCCAGCCTCAAACACCAGCGCTGGCAGGCAGCCCAGACCCTCAGAAATACACGTGTTCCCACTGAAAGCCAAGTTCTCAGGAATGCCAGGCAGCCTCCTGGCAGCTCTGCATCACCTGAGCTGCAGGAGCTGTGCCCAACGGCAGCTGCTCCCCCAGCCCTGCACACCCCTACTCACACTCAGCTGCAAATGGGGGCTGCACCAGCTCCCCAGAGCTTCACCCAGCAGCTCCCAGAGCTCATCCCTGGTGCTGAGCCTGCCCGTCCCCCATGGAGGCTCTGAGATCCCGGAGCTGGGCTGGGCTCTCCTTGTGCTTCTGGTGGCCCAGGGAGGGGCCATTGCTCAGCACGGGGGCTGCTCCCTCTCCACAGTCCTGAGGAGGAGTTGGGGCTTTGGCAGCAGCAGGTCCTGCCTTGGGTGAGGAGCAGCCTTCGCTGGGCAAGGGCCCGTCGAGGAAAGGGAGTTTCTGCACAAATAAAAAGGCATAAAACAAATAATTAATACCCAGATGCCAGAGATGGAAGAAAACCAGGTGTCAACACAACAGCCCTGTGGCAGGGCCTCTTTTCCAGCTCTGCATTCCAGCACGGAAGTACCTGGACACAGATCCATGTCCAACACCACCACCAGGAATGCCTGGACACAGATCCCCACATACCTGATCCAAACATCAGTGTTTCATTAATAAAGCTGAAGTTTTCAGCATTCACATTACCCTAGCAAAGGGCACTGATATTCTTCTCGCTGGTGTATTTTAGATACTGTATTTTAATTTGTTTGAGGCTGTTTGGGGTTTTTAACACACAGAGCTTTGTCACCAAACCCCTCCTTTTTTACCCAGCCGGTTGCAACAACTCCTCAGTGTCCCAGGTCAATCCCAGCTCCACTTTCCAAACCCACCGGGGGATTTGCAACCCTTTGTGCCTCACGTTTTCCAGCTCGGATGCGTTGTCCTCCAGTGTCACCTTCTGGCTCATGCAGCTCAGCAGCTGATCCAGCACGCACTGCTTCGGGTGCATGCCCTTGTCAAAGCGATTGTACATCCCACACCAGAACCTCAGGAACAGGGAAAAACGGGCATCAGCTGTGCATTATTGCCAATATTTTCAATAAATTGAGATCAGTAATTGATTTTCAAACCTGCCACAACCCTGGACTATAAAATTCAGTAGCAGTGGGCAACTTTTCTTAAAGTTAAAGAACCTGGCAGTTAATATTAGAATAGGATGAAAATACATTTTTATTTTTTACAGCAGATTTACTGGAAGCTTGGGCAGTTTATCTTCCAGTCCTTGGTTTGCCCAACCTCCCAACTTTTATTTGCGCACAAAGCACTTAAAATCACATTTTCATCCCCCCCTCTCTCAGCAGGGCCCAGGAGTGAGGCACAAACAAAGCAGAACTCCTCAGATCTGTTGTGACACCCTGGGCAACGAAACAGACCTGAAAAACCCTGAACTGGGCACCGAAATTCCTGCTGGAAAGCCCTCCTTAATATACATTGAAAAGGAGGAAAAGAGGAACTTTTTGCAACGTTTAATGTGACAGAGCAAGCAGTCAGGGGGTGTGTGTGGTTCTCTCTGAAGTTCTGCTTTTCCTTGCCTTTCCCCACCCTCTTTCTCAACACCAAATTAAAAATATTATTTTAAATTACAGCGCCCGGCTTTATTTAACCTTTGCACTGTTCCTCGTAGTTTATGCCTGAGGAATGGAGGGGAAAGGTAAAATAAGCCAAGCTGATCAGTGCAAATTTATTTGATTTAACCCGAGTTATCAATCTACATTACAATGAAAGAAATGTCCCCCTCCTTCTCCTTCTTAACTGAGCAACTTACTGGAAACTGAAAGGTTGAGTGTTTGGTTGAAGCTCCTTGTAAGCTGTAAACCCTCTGTACAAAGGATTTCTCAACTCCTGCTTCCTCTGTAAGAGGAAAGGCCACAGAGAATGGGTCTTCTCAAAGATTCTGGCAAGCACAAAGAACACCTGATCACTAAAAAAAGCAGCAAGTGGATTAATAACTGCAGGTGTTGGGAGTAGAATGAGATTAAGGGAGCTGAGAATTATTTTTATGCTGGCTATGATTGACTTCATAAGGATACATCACTGAGGAATTAAAATGGACACTCTCCTGTCCAGAAGGGATATCTGCAAGTTATTATTGTGATCCAAACTGAAACATCTTTTTTGGGATATAATTCATATTCTTTTGGGAAATAATTCACATTCTTTTCTCATGATGGTGAAAGAGTTGAAACAAAATAAAAACAAAATAACAGATGTCACTCCAAATTATAAAATATATATATATTATATATTTTTTATATATGTGTATATTATATATTATATATATGATAGATGGTTATGTTCTACAATCTCCAACTATACAAAGCACACCCATCCTGCCCCTTTTCCAGACACTCCAAGGGATTTGTGGCCTGGTGGCTCCAGAGACTCCCAGCTCACCTGAGTTCCTCCCGCTCCTTGTGGCAGGTGCCCAGGAAGTTGCCAAACTGGCAGGAATAAACGTGGTCATGGATCTCGAGCAGGAAGCGCTCGCTGAACTCGAAGGAGCAGGGGAACTGCTGCATCAGCTGCCACACACACTCCACAAACTGGGTGAACACAGGGGACACCTCTTTGGGGTCCCCGTCCAGGTGGCCACACCTAGAGAGGTGCAAAAACCAGGGTAAATCCTCTGTCACCCACCACAAAAGGGACCCTCGCCAGAAGTTTTCTTCCAGGTCAAGTTTATGCTTTGAACTTGGGAAAGCCCTGACAAAGTGGCCGAGATCTTCTTCCAGGAGATGGCTGCAGAATTAACAGGTCTTGTTGGAGCATTCTGGATGGGGCAGGCTGCCCAGAGCAGGGTCACCATCCCTGGAAGTGTTCAAGAGATGTGTGGATGTGGCACTTGGGGACATGGGTTAGTGCTGGTGCTGGCTGATGGTTGAGCTTTATGATCTGGGAAGTCTTCTCCAACCTTCATGATCCTGTGATTCCATGATTAGCACTCCTCAAATAATATAATTGTGCAGGTGGGAAAACACCCAGAATTCAAACAATGATTTTGTAAAGCAATAAAAGACCAGGGATGAAATAACAGCCTTAGCAGATACTAACTTTATGTCAACAATGTCAGTGTTTTCCAAATGTTTTCTCTTTTTCAGTCTTCCATGGGATGCCCTAAACCTGCAGACACTGTTTTGGTTTCACTCCCCCCGGGGGAACGTGCCCCTCTCACCTGTGTGAGAACTTGTGGCCCATTGCAATCCACTCCTTTTCTATCAGGACCTGCAGGTTCAAAACAGGGATTAAGAAAAGAGCATTACTTTGGTTAAAAAAGCAAAATGAAGCCTTTGATGTTAAAGCCTAAAAAAGCTGACAACCTGCTGACCCTATTGCTATAAATATATCCCCAGAAATCAATGGAAACAGGAATTGTGATTTATAGATTATCCAGTTACCAAGGCAATGGCACTGCTGGAATCAGAACTCCTTTCCAAAGTACCATTTTGAGGGAGTTTCCATGTTGTTAAAATCATGATACATAAATATATTGAGCTCAAAGAATTAACAGCTTAATATTACACTGTGCTATTTAATTTGGGAAAGAGTACTGTGATATTCAGCAAAACAAATCAGCAGCTGGAGCTCAACAAATGTTTAACAGACAAAAAGAAATATATGAAGTACAGCTGTGTAACGAGGAGTGCAGGATGAAATCAGAACTACTACGTGGTATTTTTTCTTTTAAATAGATGCCTGTAGTTACAGAAAATTATAAGGAAGCAGTGTATTCCTTACAGCTGCCTCACATGACTGAAGCTGCATCCATTATCACTTTGCTGGATCACATCTAAAGATAATTCCTGCTATCACCACCCAGATTAAGAGAAGGAAGGCAGAAACCCACAACAGTTCTTAAAAAACTTCATTTATGCTGCTTTTTGAGTTCTTCCATTCCTTGCACTGCTGATGAATTCATTTAGGAATAACCCTGTCAGGGGGGTTGTGCCTACAAACCATTGTCTCAGAGGACAGACAAGGATGTGCCTGTGTCACTGTCACTGCTCCTAAGATAAATCCTGGTTCGGAGACAAAGCCCAGGCAGATGTTTCATGTGCTGATGGAATTTTAACTGTTAAGAGGCTGCAGTATAATCCAGAAACAAAAATAGAAACAATAAAACCAGCACGGGATGCAAGGAAACAGTCCTGGCACTGGAAGAGGCAAAAATCTGCATTGTTCTGATTTCAGGGATTCTTTCAAGGAACTCTCCTGAGACAGAGCAGCTCTTCAGGTATTTAACAAGAGATGACTGGAAAGAAACATCACAGACTGCCCTGAATTCATGCAGGGATGGCTGCAAACGAAGAAAAAGCCTGCACTAGAGGCAAACAGCCAAGTTAAAGTGAAATGGCTTTAAAAAGGGTGTGAAAGGATGCAGATTTGACTGATGGACAGGGGACAGGACCGAGTTCACCCAGTTTCAAATCCCAGCAGATGAGAGACCTCCAGGACAAACTCCTCCAGCACTTTTTGGTGGATTGCTGCCAGAGCTGCATCCTTTGCTGAAATCTCTCATTAGTGGCTCCCATGTAGATGTTGCAGGATACAAGGATTTGGGAATTATCAATCATCTGCTGCCTTGCTGTTCACAGCAATTACAGCTCGTTACAGAATCAAAGCTGCTTTATATGGGTCACCACTGCTTGGCCCAGGAAACGGCCTGAGCCACTTCAGCAGGGCCTGTTTGCACTGGAAATGCAGTCCTTACCATGAAGCCTTTGAAGGTCCTGTAGAAGGGGTCCAGGAGGAGGCCGGCCAGGGAGCAGACCTGGGCCGTGCGGTCCCAGCCGTCGGAGCAGTGCACCAGCACGCTGGCCCTCTCCTCCCTCACAGCCTGCCAGGGACACAGCACAGAGCTCAGGGAAACGCTGGCCTTCACCTGCATCGCCCCAAAACCCCAGGGGAACGCTTGTCATCTCTGCTCTGGCCCATGGGAATTCCATCCAGAGAAGCCCCAGCTAGAACAAAGTGCTGCAGCAGGCTGGTAAAAAACCAGCCCTGGTGATCTCTGGAAGGCCAAGGATTCCCAGGCTCTTCCTCTGAGGAAACAATTTGGTGCATGAGTAAAGAATAATAGTTGGACACCCAGGGATTAGAACTTCCAGATAAATTAGAAGAGCTGATCCCAACTTCCCCCCATCCCATCCCTTAGGGCAGGAGAGAAACATGAAAGAGTTTCTTGCTTGTGACATGGGAGAACTGTGAGAGAAAACCAACATTTACTACTCACTACCCTCACCACAAACTTCCTGCACACCCTTTACTACTCCTTAGTGACTTCCTTCCTTCTGCCTAACCTGCAAAGCCACCAGCCCTGCAGAAACAAGTAGTGTGTTGAATAATCAGAATTACAGCGTGTACATCACAAAACCAGGAGAAAACCAACTGGTCTAAACCATCCCTCAATTAAAGCAGAGCAGGGGGATGAATAACAAGCACAGGGTTAGGAGTTGTTTGTACTGCTACACAGAAAGGTTTATAAAGGTAATTTATTCACATTTTGTGATTTTATGTGTTTCAAATGAGTTCTAAGAAAGCCCAGTTACAACACAGGACCTGTATTGGCCCAGCAGCTGCATGACCCACTTATGTGTTCTCCAGCATTTGGAGTGCTGAGGCCAACCTGAACAACACCTTCTCCCCAGAGCCACCTTCCCAGCCTTGCAGCAGTCCCTAACACACCAGGAGGCATTTCTGAATCCAGCTGCAGCCGGAGAGCAGCTTTACCTTGGCCAGAAAGACACCTGCATCCATCACAGCCTTGATGTGCCGTAACCAGCCCGAGTTCTCCAGCCCCGTCAGGAAATCGCTCATGGAGGGGGACTTCATCTCACACACTGGGAATAAACACAGAGGAATCAGCTGGCACCCCGGAGCAGCATCCCTTGCACCTCCTCATTATCTCTCCGAAAGTTTTAAGTGCTAGCAGCAATGTCCCGTCTTAAGGACGCACTAATGGTTGTATATCTAAAATTCATAACTAAAAAATTGCTGGTTTTGTGGGAATTTGGGGCTCTGGAAATCTCCTCCTGCTCTTTGTTTAAAGGGTAACTCATTATTTATTCAGCTGTGTTTTTTGCAGCAGTGAGCTGTTACTTCGCTCTAAATCCCCATCACATCTACAACCACTCACTCACTCCACAAAGATCTGAAGTTATTTCTCCAATTTAGAGACAGAAATAACAAGTCTAACCTTGAAGGCAACTCAGCTGCTCTAATGAAACCCAGCACAGAAAATACTGAGAGTAATAAAGTTCAGAACACTCCATAAGCCCCAGTGAATGAGATTTTATCACTGCTGGAGAAGAACATGGGAGCAAAACCAAGTATTTATTCTGCCTCTTCTCCCACCACAAAATCACTCTGCCAGGAAGAGGCAATTGAGGACTCAGAGGTGTGATCAGGCCACTCTTTTGGGTGTGAACAGCCCCATTTTTGTCCAAGGTCACCATGGATCGTGCAGGGCCACCTGGGAACGTCAATTACCCAACTATTTTGAAACAAGAGGAGCATTATGGTGGTCACTAAAACATTACACTCCTACTCTGGAAGACAGCACTGGAATTGCATCGCAGAAAATGAAGCACAGGCACCAAGCAGGAGGATTTGCAGCATCCCCTCTGCCCCATTCCACAAGGAATGGCAGCACAAGGATAGCAGCAGTGCTGGAAACCAGGGAGCAGAGCTCTGCCATCACCTTTATGAAACTTCCCCAAAATTCTCTTAGTGAAACTCTGGGCCTCACTGCCCTCTTAACCCCAAAGGTTCAGGTGATTCTTCTGCCCTGCTTTGCATTCTTCCCTATGATCACAATGAGCTTAATTACTCTGCATTTTAATATATTTATGTATTAAAACATTCATTTAAGACATTTTAAAGAAGTTTGGTTCAAAGAAATCAGAAATAAATGAAAAGTTAGAACAATGTGTCTATGAGATTCAAGTCTTTGGAAGATCATGCCAAAATCATATTTCAAATCAGAAATAATGTTAATACTCCAAATATGGCAAACCCCAAAAGTATTTCTGAACAACCTCTGTTGGTTTTCTTTCAATAAGTCAAGAAGCAACCATGAGACTGTCTTAGCTGTAAAATGTAATATTTCTCTAACCTTTTTCTATTAATTTGGCACATTCATTAAGGAATGTTGTTAGTATTAGTTGCTATTTTTGAACCACAATAAAAACAAGAACAAATAAAACGTCAAGCATTTTAACAGCATTGATACTTTCAGCCACTTGAATGCAGCAAACAAAGCAAGATGCTGACTTTGCTTCCCTCACAGCACATTTGTGCTGGAAGATCTGGATATTCAGCAGGAGGTTCTGTCCAGGAGGGGTAAGAAAGACAAACCCCTCCCCGGGTTGTACCCACCTTCCAGCAGTTTCTGCAGGCTGCTCCTCATCACGTGGATGTTCTCTATGCCAATGAATTTAAAACGAATGTTTTCATAATTATCTTCATTCTCATAGCCCTTCCCAGCAGCTCTGTTGGCCATGGCATTCAACTGGCAAATTCAAGGGACAGAAAAGAAAAGAGAAAATCACAACACAATTCAGAGAGGCTGCTTTGCAAGTCCTTTTTCAAAAATCTCCCAAAAAATGTACTGGACAAAGCTGTTACTCAGCTGTACTTCCCCACCTCCCAGACAGTTCTTTCAGCTGTTTCATTAAAATTACTGCAGTTCATTAGTCAGAGGCTCATTAAGACCCTACTTAGGGTAGTATCAACCCCCAATTTCTGCTGTCATCAGAGACATTGAGCCTGCCCTAACTGTGAAGTTACCTAAGGAAATTCAGAGAGGCCCAAGGGAGCAGAACTAGGAAAGCCATTTTTAACACGGACATACATACATGGTGGTACAGAAATAGCAAGAGAATTCCCAAGCTTTTCACAGACATACATGCACAGAGGAAATAAAGCCACCTGAGGGAAACATAGAAACATTCGAGTTGAGCACAGAGAACACAGCAACTGCAGGAGAGAAGTAGAAAAGAAGCCAGTTGCTCCATCAACCCCCCAGGCCAGTTCAAGAACTACCAGGACATCTTTGGTGGGGCGGAAAATAGAGCAGCTCAACCCCCCCTTGTCAATTCGGGCAGATTTTGTGAGAGGAGAGAAGAGTCAGCTATGGTACAGACACCTTTAGAACTGTAAAATAACCCCAGTGCTTCAGTTCTGCCAGAGTGGGACAGGTTGGGTTAGAAGGAGAAGCGTCACCAATTATAAATTCTCCCCTTGCCACCAAATGCTTTAGCACAAAATTGCCACCAGTGATGGATTTCGGTGGCACAGCTCAGCCACTGGAAGCTGTCTGTGCCAAAGGAACACACAGTGCCTGCTATAAATGCACACATCACTGCAGAACAGGTGATCTCTAGGAAACGTCACACTAAAAGCCAAGATACGCACTGGAACAAGACGTGAAACACTCCCTGTTTTCCCAAAAAAAACTTTTGCTTTCTTGCCCTTGCCATAGTTTAACTAAATTTGTAGCTTATATAAAATAACTGCAAGATCTGAACAGTGAAGCAGGTTCTCAGAAAGCTCCATTTTCAAATACTCAGAGCAATTTAAATCTTTGCATTTAAATAATTGTGTTCTGTTTGGCTTATACCAGCACTCCTAATCCATATCCTTACAAGAGAACCATCGGAATTGGTTTCTAAACTCAGTTCCTCAAGATGACAGTCATTAAAGATTTCATTTTGCAAATATTTCCCCTCACATAAACCCCTCAGCTCTCAAGTTCTAGCCCCAAAGAGTGGGGCTGAGTTGTATTAAACTCCATCATGAGAACATCATGAGTGTTATTTTTAAAAGGGAAAAAAATAAAAGGGAGGGATTGCTTTTCCCAGTCCCACCTCCTCCCAGATCTGCCACCAAAAGCACTTCAACCTCGTGGAACTGAATCCTGAGGCTTCTCTCCAACTCCACTTCCAGTTCTCTCCTTTATCCTTTAGGACTCTGCAGGAAAATGCTTCACTGTCCCAGCCAGTTCCATCAGGTCATCCTGAACACAAACCTCAACCCAGGACACTCCAGGAGGGCAAGATCCTTAGGAGCACTTCACATTCCAGTTGTACACCCTGACCCCACAGTCCCGCTGCAGGACCGCCCCAGAACTGTGACAGGATGAACTGGAAACAGCACTGCTCATTCAGACAAGAGATTTACAAGCAGTCCCAAGCCCATGGAGGTACCTTTGGCCTTGTGTCTACAACATACATGAAGGGGCTGCCGGGGTTGGCCTCTCGGATGGCCTGGAGCATCTGCTCGTCCTCCAGGCAGCGCGCGCTGAACCCGGCCAGGGGCTGGCTGCAGCGGCACAGGGCGGCCTGCAACACACACACACACACACACACACAGCATCACTGCTGCTCCCACAGCTGTAGGTGCTAAAAAGCTAGAAGCAGAGAAATTCTTCAGCCTTTTCTCAATATTCTGTGAGCAGACTGTCTTTCCTATGCAAACTAGTTTAAACAAGGTCACAGTTCCATTAACTTCTTGCACCCGCAGGCTGTTTTGCAAGATTGTTGTGGCTTTGAATTTGAAAATATTTTGGAATAGGTATCTTAGGACTTGGCCAATCCTCTCAAGGGGTGGATGGCTGAGGAACCAATTACCTATTGCCACTCAACACACTTTTTGCAATCTATCCTATATAGTAGTCAGAAAATTATTAAAGAAAAGCTTCGGCTTCCACTTGTTCATGAGCCTGGGCTCTGTGGCGTTTTCTTTGTGCGCCTCGGACCTAACAGCGACAGCACAGCCCCTCCTCCCGCCCCAAACCCCTCTGGGCTCACAGCTTAGCTGTCCTGTGGGCTCCTTCTGAAAAGCTGCTGCTGAGGTGGACACACGGGAATGCTACGGCGCCATTCCACAAAGCAAGGACTTTGGGAAACTGGAAGTGGTGAGGCTGAGGAGGCTCAAACTGCTCTGCCTGATGGTCACTGCCCCAAATGTCAGCAGTTCATGGAATCCCAGAATGGTTGGGTGGAAAGGACCTCCAAAATACCTCATTCCACCCTCTGCCATGGGCAGGGACACCTTCCACTATCCCAGGGTGCTCCAACCTGGCCTTTGATCCAGGGGCAGCCACAGCTGTGCCAGCCCCTCCCCACCCTCCCAGGGGACAATTCCCTCCCAATATCCCATCTGATCCTGCCCTCTGGCAGTTTAAAACCATTCCCACTTGTCCTGTCACTGTGCCCATATAAAGTCCCTCTCCTTCCTTTCCATGAGCCTCCTGAAGGCACCGGAAGGCAGCAATTCCTCATGTTTTCCATTTGGTTTCTATTTCCAAACCATTCTTTTGAGTTTTCCTTATCAGTTGCTGCTGTTGCACACTCAGAGCAGCACTGGGTATATTTTAAGGAAATTTCATTAGTTTCCAGCACAACTCCAGGCAGTGCCCAGGTCAAGGCATGCTTCCTCAGGAAAACAACAGTTTGGCTGTGACAGAATTTTCCTAACATCAGCATCTAAAACACTGCTGAGGCAGCAAAGTTACAAATTTACATTCTGGTCTTCAGTGGAAAAAAAAAAAATGAAACCTTCACTTATTCTGAGCTAGTGGGGATTTATTTCAGGGTGGTTCCTCCTCTTCAATATTAAGAAAATCCAGCCAAGTCAACATATAACTTGATAAAACATTATTCAGTATAGATAAACAGGAGATTAAAAAGCCCCACATCAGAAGGAATTGCTGAAAGCTGATTAAGAAAAAAATTCCCAACAGGAAGCTTGGAGAGCGTGTGCTTTTTGCAGGGCTCTGGATGCATTCCAAGTGTTTGCCTTTAGTTCATTCTGTGACTCAGAACGAAAGCCATTAAGAGAAGCACAGCTCTCAAAGGCCCCAAATCTAATAATTATCTTATTCTTTCCTTTCATTAGAGGGGAACTGGACACAAAAAGGGGAACCCTTCCTCCCCTCCAAGGCAGCAGGCAGAGAAGCACTAACATTGTTTTCCTTGTATAAGTAAGAAAGCACCGGAATCCGCCCTCGGCTCCTGAACCTTGAACTTCCCATCACCACTGCCTTGGTGGCAGCTCGAGGCACCACGATTTCAGGGGGGTACGTGCTGCAAACCTGAGGGAGAAGAGATAAAAAAACCAAGATATTGCTACTGAGCACTTCAAAGTTCATGAAAAATTCATCTTTAGCTTAGTAGGTTATGAGGTATTCAGGAAAACAGTGCAGGAAACAATCAACTCTGCAGCTGAACCTAAAAACTGACTGCACAATGCAGAGTAAAAGGAAGATCTTTAAATGAAGAAATTTGATGGAAGTTTCTAATTCAGATTCACAGAATGGTTTAGGTTGGGAAGGACCTTAAAGCTCATCCCATCCCACCCCTGCCATGGGCAGGGACACCTTCCACTGTCCCAGGCTGCTCCAAGCCCCATCCAGCCTGGCCTTGGACACTGCCAGGGATCCAGGGGCAGCCACAGCTGCTCTGGGCACCCTGTGCCAGGGCCTGCCCACCCTCCCAGCCAAGAATTCCTTTCCACAAAAGGAGAAAATAAGAACAACTATACTTGAGAAGTTCTCTCCAAATCTTATGCAACTTGAAAGGCACTTCCAGCACTCAGGTGGAATCCTCGGAGAGCAGCTTCATCCCTTCTCCTCAAACAAGCACAGTCTGCAGCATGGACCTCACAGATAAGCCGCTCTCCAAGCCTGGCTTTACATTAGGCTTGACAAATTTAAAACACAGGCTGGAAACCCTGAGGAAATCCTAAAGCACTGGGGAGTTCCACTGCAGCAAGCAAAGCCTCAGAGTGATTAATGATTTGAGATGGCCACATTCAGGTGCCCTCAGCAGCTACTGGAAACAGCACCTCTCACATCAGATCTCAATTCAGGCCTCCACAGGCACAGGCAGGTAAAACTGGCAGTCACCTCTGACAGCACAGGCTTGTATTTCTTCAACCCAAAGCTTAAAGTGAAGAAAGCTACCAGGGGAAGGGAGTGGAGAGCTGGGGGAAGGGATTCAGGATTATGAATATGTTGGTGTCTTCCTTGTAGTCTCTTGCTTTGCCTTTTCAACAGCCAGGTCTGACTGTACACAGCCCCAGAGGAAATAAAAAGGGAAATAACGTGCAGCAGGATTTTGAACAAGCTTGCTGACAAATGCTTTTGTTTAATGTTGTTTAGATGCAAGTTGGCCTTTCAGGGAAAATAACAGCAGCAGGCACTTCAGACTGAAATGACAGAGAGCCCTTAGATAGCAGAAGATCCAACTGAGAAAGCAAAAAAAGGTCTGCTTTCCACTGCTGTTTTTTCCTTCCTTCCTTCCCTAGTCCCTCTCCACTCTGCCTCATTCCCCACCCATCCAAACTGCTGCCATTTCCTTCTCTCCTCCACATCTGTCACCAGCCAGGTGGGACAGGCTTTGGAAATACCAAAAGCAGCTCAGGGTACTTGAGGCTTTGCCCAACAGATGGGTTGACATTTCTGCAGCAAAACAAGGCTCTGGTCCCTTGCCAGGGGGATCAAAGCACAACGAGGTGACTCTGCAGCTCTCCTGGAGCATCATTATCTGCAACTCCACATCAAGATGATGTGCTTTGACTCAAACAGAGCGAGCTCCTTGCTCCCCAGAGGCAGCAGCAGGGCTGTCATTAATAACAACAAGGAGATAGTGCAGTAAGTGGCTCCTGTGGGCAGGAATTACCTCATAGTCCTTATTAATATCCGTTATTTCCCAGTAGTCGTTGGGAATTCCCATGCGCTGGTAATCCAGTTTCAAATCAATCAGTTTCCATCCCATTTCCCGGTTCTCTTTGGACATTTTAGGATTGTAAGAGAAAGCATAAAGTTCTTCGGGTTTCACTGGGAAGGAGAAGGAAAAAAATCAAGTCAGAGATGCAAAAACATCCAGAGAGGCCAAAACTTCTGGAAATCAATAACCGAGTGCTACAGAGGAGTATTGGAGATACTGAAAACTTCTTAACCTCATATTTATAGGGTTTTGGCTGGGGTAGTACCAAGCGCTGACAATTCATCCCGAAATCCTCAGGAACTTCCAATACTCAGTTCCCAAATGCAGGGAGATACATTAATTCTAACAAAGTGTTTTAGGCCAGGTTGGAAGAAGTAATTTCTCCTAAACCAATGATTTCCTCCTGAATTCACTGCAGTAAGTGTGTTAGGTGAGATTTATATCATAACCATTAATCCCCACATGAAAACATGGATTAGGAGATCTGTTTTCTGTGGAGAGTTCGTACAACAGCCCCTGCACACCTGTAAGGCCATTGCTCACCCAGAAATTCTGAGACTGGAAGACTTGAGGGCTGCGTGGGATATTGCTGTCAGCCCAACGAAGGCTTCAGGCTGGCTCTGACAAATGCCCATTTACCATCCCAGTCTCATTCCCTCTCTTCACAAAATGCAAATCCAACCAATAACTCATCCAGCTGATTCCCAAGGCAGCTCCAGACACAGAGGGAAACCTGTCAGAGGCTGATAAAGCAGCTGGTTACTGGGCAGGTAACCCAGAGCTGTGCAAATCATCAGTAATGATGTGCTCTGCCAAAAATCCATGAAGGGAGCACACTCACAGACATCTTCAACAACAAAAAAAAGCACTGTTAAAATCCAGAAGCAGAAGAAAAGAAAGAGCTACAGCATTTACACAGTTAAGTAGAGAACAAAGGAAACTGGTGTGAGCCCCTGCAGTGACACCTCCCACGCTTCAGGGACTACCCAAACCTCTAATTTTTAAAACCTCAAAGAGCAGTGGCAGCTTTTAAGTGTAACACCACAAACCTGGCAGCTACAGCATCAGAGGGAGAACTTCAGAACTAAGAAAACTCCAAAGAGCACAAAGGGGATGCTGGGAATAGACACAAGCCTTAATATAAATTAAAATAAAATCCAAACTCAGCAAACCCCATTTTTCCTACAGGATTTCCAGCCCAGTCCTGTGTGAAGGCCAGCAAGAAGCTGCCTGGTGCCATTAATTCCCCTCCCTCAGCCTGGTGACACCATCACAAGTTGCAATCGCAAATGACATCCTTGCAATAACACAACTCCAAATACTGGTTCTAGCACCCCAAAACCAGAGGCTGCCACAGGCAGAAGCCAGGTAGGAATTCAGTGGAATGTTGTCCTACAAGAAGAGCCTGAAAATTCATCCGTGCTGGAATAAAAAGCTGGAGCTAGAAGAGAGCACAGGCTTTTGAGGGTGTCTGGCTCACACTCTAAGAGTGACTCTGAGTCAGGGCAGGGTGAAGCACAGGCTTTCACAACTGAGCAAACACCGCAGAGCAGCCTAAATGTGCTGCTGGAAACACAGCAAAGATGCCAATTTGTGGGATTCTGGAATTCTGTGAATGCCTGGATCAGCTGGAAAGGGAGAACTGCACACAGCCAACAGCTGGGTGACACAAGTGACCGACAGTGGTCGGGTTTGGGATATGAACTCGGCACAGCTCGGCTCAGAGCATTCCAAAGCTTCCCAGGCCAGACTCCCATCCCCAGTACCTGGCTGGGAGAGCTTGAGCAGGGAGGTGAACACGTCGTGGCAGTCCCTCTCCTGCCCAATGACAAAGTGAGCCACGTGGAAGTTCTTGCAGTGGATGAGCAGGGGGTACCCGGCCGTGGTCAGGGGCAGCTTCTCCACGCTGGAGATGTGGTGATGCAGGATCTGGAGAACGGGGAATAAACATCAGCTGTCACTGATAAAGCTGAGAGCAGTACAAGCAGATATGAAACCTTTGTAACACAATCAGCTGTTTGTGCTTCCTGCAGCTAAGGAGCAGCAGAAAATGAGTTTATTTGTGATATTTATCAAACATAAACTGCACCCAAAACCCAGGGAACTAAAGCAGGACTGAAAAAACACAGATGTACATAAATTGCTTTCAGAGGCAGACGTGCAGCTCCGTTTACCTGGTGCACTTTGCTTTCCTTCCACCCCCATATGAAATAAATTCTGTCATTCCCCTTTTACCTTAGAATCAATAAAATAGGCTCGTTTCAGTGCTAATTCTGCACTTCTAAAAGCTGCAAACTCCTGTTTACTGGTTTTGTATATTGAGTTTGAGATAGGAAATTACATAAGTTTTTTACATTCTTTGAATTGACACTAATTCCATGAGTGAACTCTACCAGGTCACATCACCATTGTGCTCATTTCCTTCCCAACCAGCTGCTTCGGGGAAGCATTTGCTATCAAAATGCCATAAAAGACCACTACAGCTTCGGAATTCCCAAACCTGTTTATTCTGGAAATGAGAGCGTTACGTTCCAGGACACAGGGACTGGCTTCCCACTGCCAGAGGGCAAGGATAGATAGGATATCGGGAAGGAATTGTTCCCTGGGAGGGTGGGGAGGCCCTGGCACAGATTTCCCAGAGAAGCTGTGGCTGCCCCATCCCTGGAAATGTCCAAGGCCAGGTTGGAGCAAGCTGGGACAGTGAAAGGTGTCCCTGCCCATGGCAGGGGTGGAATGGGACGATCCTTCAAGTCCCTCCCCATCCCATCCATTCTGTGATCTGACGGAACCCTTCCAGGTGTGTTTCCGCCCCACCATACCCATGTTTCCTTCCTGACTTCAGCAGAGGCATCCACGTAGATCAGGTGCGTGGCTGTCAGGTACAAGGTCCCGGTCGCTGCCTTCCTGCTGGCGTAGCGATCCAGCAACTTCACATTTTCAACCTGCAGCAGGAACACGGGACGAAAACACTTCAGAATCCCACAACGGCTGAGGCTGGAAAAGTCCTCCGGGATCATCGAGTCCAGCCTGTGCCCAATTCCCACCTTGTCACCCAGCCTACACTCAGTTGTTCCTAGGACACCTCCAGGGATGGGGGCTCCAAACCTCCCTGGCAGCCCCTGCCAAGGCCTGACCACCCTTTCCATGCAGAAAGTCCTCCAAGTCCAGCTTTGATGGAAGAACCACCTAAGCACCTGTTAAACTCCATCCATTCAACTTCTAATACACAGCTCATGAAGCGAGACAGAAAAATACAAGAATTTAAGCCCCCCCTGCAACAACAAGTCAGCTTTACACCATAAACTCAAATTATTTCTCCATGAATTAAAGCCACAAAGGTTAAGCAAACAGCCATGGTTCAGCACCAGCAAATCCTAACAGGATTACTGGATTTGCAGCCAAGATGATCCCAGTTTGTTACTGTGCAAGGCTGCAGAAATAACAAGACAAAGAACTGCAAAGGAAAGACTTGTCTGTGCTCAGGGTGATCAACACGTTGCTCTGCAAGGAACAGCCCTCTCCAGTCTGACTTCCCACTGCTCATTCCCTGTTAGTAGCTACTTCTTGTAACTCACTTCCTGGCCTCCAAGTGAATTTCATAAACCACACCAAGCTAATTAATAAAAAACAGCTTAAAAAACATCAGTGCAGACACAATAAAATATGTTACAACTCTGGATTGATTTTCTCCTGGCCTATTTGCTGCCTAATGAATGCAGATAGAATTTTTCTTTCGCCATTAAGAAGGAATAATGGGAAAAAATAATTAGGTGGACAATGAAAACAAATGTTTTAGCAGCAGATGATAGATTAGCTCTGGGTATTGAATGCATGAGCCCTCTTATGCTGGTAAATAATGGAAAATCTCAGGAAATAAACTTGGAGAGCAGAGGCCTGCGCTCAGTGTCCTCTTAGCAGGTCATGTTTTTCAGCAGATATAACTATTAAATATAATATTGCCCTTTTCAGGGCACTAGAGACATGCAGGACCAGCAGAACACTGCAGGGCAGGGGGTATGGAGCATCCCCAAACTAACGTCTTAGAAAATTAAACGAATAGCAATAACCTTCCTTACAGTAAAGGATAAAATTAAATTATCAACTGCTGCCTGAATAAACGCAATTCCTTTCAGCACAGCGTTCCCAGAATCTCCTGCTTGACTTAATTCAGGGGGGAAAAAAAAGCACATTTTGACTCACTCACTGGGACCGGGAGGAATCTCCGCGCTTTGCAAGAAAGGAAACGTTCCAGAACCATCCCCAGACCACCTCGGCACCAGCCCCCCACTGAAACCCCCCTCCCCACAGAGCGCCGGAGCCGCGAACACCTCGGCACCGCGGCTGTGATCCCCCCACCCGCAGCCCTGAGGGCGCAAGGGCCGTTCCGCGGCGGGGGAGCAGAGGCAGGCGGCGGCGGGGAGCGGGCCGGAGCCCCGGGCGGGGTTACCTTGGGGGTGCTGATGTGCTCCATGGCCGCCCGGCCCCGCCGTCAGGGGCCGCCCCGCCG
>VZTI01001917.1:638195-689765 GCA_013397865.1 Struthidea cinerea
CCCGGAGCCCCCGGGGTGTGCCCGGAGCCCCCGGGGTGTGCCCGGAACCGGGGATGTGCCCGGAGCCCCGGGGATGTGCCCGGAGCCCCCGGGGTGTGCCCGGAACCGGGGATGTGCCCGGAACCGGGGATGTACCCGGAGCCCCCGGGGTGTGCCCGGAGCCCCCGGGGTGTGCCCGGAACCGGGGATGTGCCCGGAGCCCCCGGGGTGTGCCCGGAGCCCCCGGGGTGTGCCCGGAACCGGGGATGTACCCGGAGCCCGGGGTGTGCCCGGAGCCCTCGGGATTTGCCTAGAACCCGGGGTGTACCCGGAGCCCTCGGGGTGTACGGGATGAGCCCGGAGCCCCCGGGGTGTGCCTCCAACCCGGGATGTGCCCGGAGCCCGGGGTGCGCCCGGAGCCCCCGGGATGTACGGGATGAGCCCGGAGCCCCCGGGATGCGCCCGGAGAGCGCTGGGAGCCCCCTCATCCTCCGCAGGATGGAGCCTCTTCATCCTCCGCTCCATCCTCCTCCGCCCCATCCTGCTGTGGTCCCGCTACCTCCCCGTGTCTTTTCCCCTCCCAGCACCGGCGTTCGCGAAGCTCTCAAGGAATATTTCAGGAAAAAACCTCCTTTTTCCCCTCAAAGTGTGCGGCCATCAGCTGTGCCGTCTCGATAGGCAGCAGGCTGACGGCATCCTCCCCTCGAGAACGGGGCTGGAGGCACATTTATCACGTTAATATTTGTCACACTTCCCACAGCCAGCAACACCTGTTAGTCCTGTTTGCCGTGTGTTTTTAAATTCCAAATTTAAATATCCAATCCGGATAAAATCCGGATGCCCAGCCCGGATCCCGGGGAAATGCTGGAATCGCTGTTCACTGCTGCAATGAGTGTTGGTGTCTCACAGCCCCAAGGGCAGCAGCTTCCCAGCGGTTTGTTCCAACGCGAACTTTGAACTGCCGAGAAATTCCCTTCAGGAGCCTCAGAATGCACAGGTTTTAATTGTTGGTGAACTTGTATCGAACCTGAAAACGTACATGTTTTAATTATTGGTGATCTTGTGCCCAGCCTGAGAATCGACAGCTATAAATTATAACATAAGCAGAATCCCAGACTGGTTCGGGTTGGAAGGGACATTAAAGCTTCCATAAAGTTCCAATCCCTGCCATGGGCAGGGACACCTTCCATGGGTGTTATCCCATACTCTGTAATTTCTACCACTCGTACAAACCCACATAGCCTCAGATCAAGGAAAGAGGAGACACACGGGCTGTAATTCCCGGTGTGGAGCAGCACAAGCCCCTCCTCTGCAATTAGTGGGGGCAGCGCTCGTTAATTAAGGCTTTGTGCTCCGCGTGATCCAAAGTCGTTTTTCTCCTGGTAGCTTCTCTTGGAGTTTGCAGAAGGATGGGGATGGCTTATAAGGTTAATAATAAACGGCGTGGGGATCACTGAGGGGGCTTTCCAGCACTGCACAAAATGTAACTGTGGAATAGCAATGCTGCTTCCTCCTCTTCCCAAAGGAAAGTGCAAATATACAAGGCAGAAATAAAAAACGAGGGAAGAAATAAGGATGTGGAGATGAGAAGAGCTTGAGGAACAGCTGCATTGCACAGCCAGGCACCACCACCTTCACAGCTTCCTCCCAAACTGTGGTGCCACAGGGATCAGTCTGAGCAGGAATCTCAAGGAATAAAGCGAGCTGAATTCTTCCAGGGAGCTTTTCCCAAGTCACAGATGGGTTGTGCCCATCTTCTGTCTGAAATCTGCATTTACCGAGCCTGAGGACATCAGGCAAAGGGAGGTGTCAGAACAAAATAAACAGAGAATGAGGCCATGGTGTCGAGCTTAGAAAATGCATTTTGAATGTACGTGAAGAAGGTGAACTCACAAAAACCCACCCAGATCAGAGATGAACAGGACTTAAAAGGGGCTATTCCACCTGTCCTCCATCTGCTTTTGTTGGATGGATGGATGGGTGGATGGATGGATGGATGGATGGATGGATGGATGGATGGATGGATGGATGGATGGCAGAACTGGCACAGTGCAGGGAGTGTCATGTACGAAGCCACCAAGGCACTGCCCCATCCTTGACTGAACTGGTGAGTACAGCTCACAGCATCTTCAGGATACACACTTTTGCTGTCATTTGAAGCCACATTTATTCCAGAATTTCCCTTTTACTACAGGAATCTGTAACTCTTTTGATCCTGCTCTGAGTTCCTTACATTGACTTTGATTCTGCCATTCACCCTCATGCTGGATGGGCTTTGTACTGACAGAAATGTGATTTTCTAAATTTATTTTGCAATTTGCAGATCAGTTTGAAGTTCCTCAGCTTGCAGGAACGAGTGAGCTAAATTGTAGGTCTGGTCTGTTCCCCACCAAGCAATTCCTGTAATCTCATTTTTATTACTCACTCCCCACTTAGGAAGTGTTAAACAGGTAGATAAAATCTAACACAATAAATCCCTATCAACAAAGCAGCGAAATCTTGTGTGGTGCAGATGAAAATGACATTTTTGGGGGAGATGTTTGAGAAAAGAACAATTTATTGTGCTATTTTTACTGTGAGAAGGGTGGGAGGGGGCATTAGCAGACACCCACGCTGAGTGCCAGAGGGGCTGTTGCAGAGTCTTGTCTACAAGTGTTACCAAGAGAAGGCTGCCAAAAATACCCCGAGATGATGAGTTTAGATAGAATCCCACCCCCAGCGCCTGCCCAAACACTGGCTCCTGTCATTTGGGAAGCAGAGAGCACAAGGAATGTGCACGGGGTGCCAAGGCCAGCTGAAACATCAGCGGGAATTCGGCCTTCGGAGTTCATTTTCTGAGTGATAGTCAAGAAAGAGCTGTCTCAAGAAGAGCCTCAGGGAGAACAGATCCTGCCCATATTTTAGAGTTTTGACTGTCGCAAAATGATTGTGAAGTATCTTCCCAGAGAGGGAAAATACACAAGGAGCTTAGTTCGGGGAATATAAGGCTGCTGAGAGGAATGAAAGCAGAGCTGGGCAGGGGCTCCTGCAGACTTTAACCCTGGGAACTTCCTTATTCCCAAGGGATTTTTAAGTGAGTTTTGCTCCGTGAGGTGGTGTCAGGGTCCTTGTGTGAGGTGTTGCACATCCCTGTGTAACCTGGGCTAGGGAAGGAGTCCCTGCCCACAGCAGGGGCTTGGATGAGCTTTAAGGTCCCTCCCAACCCCAACCAGACTGGGATTCCGTGATTGTAATTACAGCCTGTGCTGACCGAGCCAGAATTATGCAACTGCAGGTTTTGAAAGTAGCTTGTGATACAAATCTGTGCTGTTTCTTCCACCTTCTCCTGCTGACACCCCTGGGCAGTGATGATTTTAGTGCCACAGGTCTGGGGCAGTGCAGTGGTTGTTGATGTTGTATTTCCACGCCATGGGACATCCAGGGATCTGCTGGGCCAAACACAATCAGCTCATTCCTTGTGCTGCTGAAGGAGTCCCACAGGTGCTGCCTCTGATCTGATCCTGCTGCAGTAACTCAAAATTCCAGCCCCTGCTCTCCCTTCCAGAGGTTTTACACCAGGCAGGAGGCTGTGATTGCAGCAGCCCGGAGCACTCAGCATGCAGGGCCCATCCCTCTCCTCCTCTCAATTCCCTGCCATCAGGTGGAGCAATCAGGTGTCCTGGGTATTTTTAGCCTCCCGGGTTGTGCTCCTTTGCCTTGGATTAATGACCTGCTCGCCACGCTGTGCTGGGGCTCTGGGACAGGCCCCCACCCTGCTCCCAGGCAGGAGATTTCATTAATTAAAGCAGCACTCGCAGAGATGGAAAATCACTGAGGAGCTGTGAGGGAAGCAAAGGTTTGGTAGAGTTGGGTTTTTTCCCCTCGCAGTTGCTGTGGCTGGATGGTTTTAATGGCAAGAAAATAAAATGTCATCTTAGTGAGTGTGGTGGAATCACCTGACACTCGTGTCCACTTCCAGCAGAGTCCAGGAAGGGAAGTGAAGAACACAGAGTTTCACTGTCACTCTTGGGGCTGAACTGAATGTATGAACAAACAGCTCACACAGGAACTTCCTTCTCTTTTACAGTGAGCAGCCAGGAGTAGGTTGTGAAGATCCTCAGTGTCAAAATTATTCTACAAGATTCTTCTTGTTTCTTGTCCTGCAATTTGAACTGCACTTCTTGTTTCTAACAGTCTTAGAATTCAGTGGCGTGGTTTGCACCCCCTGAATGGAAGCAGCCTCCTGAACATCCCAAGGCATGCTCACAGAAATTCTCCTTGCTGTCTAAACCTGAGCAAACAGACATAAATCTGCCTTTCCCAACGAGACAGCTCCCTGAGAACTGCCTGGCATGAGCATTCATGGATTGGGAGCGGGAGGGAGGGCTGGGCAAGGCCAGAGCAGATGTGTTTACAGTTCCAGACAAATCTCTGCAGCTCGGGCAGTGCAGTGTGTCTGTCACTGCTGCAGAACACAGCCCGTCAGTCTCCAGCCCTCCCGGATCCCCCAGGACACAGAGCTGCTCTCCTCGCCCCGCTGCCAAGTGGCAAAGTTGTCTCCTGGAACTCTTTTTTACCAGCTCCCATTGCACACTGGGCTCCCAGTTGGATTTAAGCCCTGCATGGATGAATGAGCCAGTGACAGAGCTGGGAATAATTGTCGTCCCCTTGGCACTGTGCTGAATTTGGTGTCTTCTGTCTGCCACTGACACCTCAAAAAAAAAAATCCCAGATCGTGTTGAAGCAGCTCCAGAGCAGAGCAGGTGCCCTGTAAGGGTCTGATCTTCCTCCAGTGCGAGACCTGAACTACAAACCACAAGTGATCCAGTGCATTCCCAAGACTGAACAGAATTTCCTCTGCAATCCAAACATGTTCCAGGGTCTTAAACTCTTTGTTCTCTGACCCAGTCAAGCTTGTTAGCAGTGGCAAATTTATCCCTAACTGCTTTTCTTTGATGCAATGGAGTTGTTCTTTTTTTCGAGACAGGCATCAATCCCTAGTGACAAAGGGTGGATTATCTGCCTCTCAGCAAGCCATTGAAACCCATCCCGGGGAATTCGGATGTGGGCTTGGGAAAGCTGTGGAAAACATGCCAAGAACTGCATCATCCAGGAAGGAGAACAGGGATGGGACTGAAACGCAACATGGTTTGAGGATGTTCACAGCATCTGCAGAGCTGAGCTGGTGTTTGGCAAGTGCCAGAGGGACAGAATTCAGGATTGGAGCCAGGCTCCAGCTTTACTTGGCTGCAGACAGAATCTGCTCTGGGCTTTTCCCCTGTCATGCTTAGGAAATTGTTTTTTCCCCTTTGTAATGAAGCTCAGATTTCAGGATCTCTGCATGCTCTCTGTGTGCAGGATATTTTAGTGAGAAAATTGGCTCGGCCTTTTCCTCAAGCCCAGCTTTTATTCCTAGGTAAACAGAAGGGCTTTTGGGCAGAGCTTCTTGTTAGACAGCAAATTAAGGAGAGGTGTCCCTGGGGCTTGCAGTGGGAAAAATACTTCCGGATTCTGGATGCTGTCTCTCCAAGAGCCTCCTTCTCCATGTTGTGGAGAGTCAAATCTGTGGGTTTGACTCTCTTGTTTAATTACAGTTCTAATCATCTTACTCATGCTTCATTTCCCACTCTAAATAAAAGGAATTTTAGGCTGTGTTTCCCTTTTTTCTTCCAAGTGGCTGAGTAAATTTGCCCCTTTTTGAGAAGTGACTGATTATTTTATTGTGAAATTGTGCTCATCCAGCGCCCATGGCTGGGCTGAGTCAGTGTCAAGGGAGCACCCAGGGGGACAGAGGGACAAGTGCAGGGTGTTTGTCACCAGCTGCGTGTGGAGGGCTCAGAGTGACAAAGGGCAGCAAGGTGACTTTGTACTTACACAGAAAAATCAAACACACTCTGGTGAAACCTTTGCTGGCTTTATCCATGGGGACAATGGCAGCTTCCAGGGAAGGCAAACTGCGTGTGGGTGTTTTTCCTGCTGTCTCCAAGGACAGCCCGCTCATCCCTGATCCAGAGAGCTCCCTGATCTTTCCACAGTCAGATGCCCATGAGCCAAGTCTGCCTGTTCCAGAGGTGCAGAGTGCTTTGTTAGGTTCCATTTCCCAGGAATATCATCCCAGAACTTCCACGCCATCTCTGCTCGCTGCTGACAGGGTCAATTAATGGAAGTATAATATTTACCTACATTAAAGTCTGGGAAATGCACGAGGAAGGAAAGTTGCCACAAGATGAGCTGTGCTGTTGGACCTCACAGCCCTTAAGCTGACATCCCCTTCAGGAAATCTATTACTGCCTTTAGTGTGAACAATTCCTTACTCTCCTTGTGCTCTCCTATTACTCCTTTATTTTCTAACATGCACATTTGTGGATTTTATTAATTGTTTTTGGCTGCAAGACTCAAACCAGAGCAATTTAAAGACAGAGAGGCTGCAAGACTCAAACCAGAGCAATTTAAAGACAGAGAGGAACAATATCAAGCCTTAAAAAGCCAGCCCAGCCATGCATCAGCGTGTCCTAGGGACAGTTTAATATGCCCCAGTGTGAGGGCGAGTTGCCACCCCCTCTCCAAGTCCATCACAGAGCCCCTCAGCTGGGACAGCAGTGGCTTCACCAAGAACCAAGCTTTGATTGCAGTTTGGGAGTCAATAAACAAAAAAACCTTGGCTGGGGAGCTCGTGACAAGCAGTGACTTCTCTCAGTCCCTGTGTGACTCAAACCTCATCCACCACCACCAGAGCAGGAGCAAAGCACCCCAGGGAGCAGGGAGGATGTTCTGCCACGTCCCCTTGGTTTGAAGTTATTTGGATTTTATGAGGATTTCCCTTTCTTGAACCACCTCTCTGCCATGGCCAAGGAGGGATGTGCACAGAGCACCAGCTCCCTGATCCTGGGGAAGCCACATCTCCAGAGGCTGCTGGAGCTGTTCCCAAAGGTTGTGAGGTGGCCTCAGTCCTTCGTCCCAAGTAACAACTGACAGCACAAGGGGAAACGCCCTCAAGTTGCACCAGGGGAAGATTAGATTGGGTATTAGGGAAAATTCCTTCATGGAAAGGGCTGCCCAGCCCTGGCACAGCTGCCCAGGGCAGTGGTGGAGTCCCCATCCCTGGAGGATTTAAAAGCCATGTGGATGTGGCACATGGGGAACTGGCAGTGCTGGGGGATGTTGGACTCGATGTTCTCAGAGGGTTTTTCCATCCCCGATGATTCTGTGATTCTCTACGTTCAGTTTCAGCGCCTGAGCTAAGGAGCAGCTGGCAGAGCCCAGGTTTGCCACAGCTGCTGGTGGTGCCAGGAATGCCGGCAGCGCTCCCAGAGCTTGCTCAGAGCTCTCTGTGCCAGGGCAGGGCACCAACTGCCCACACAGCTCTGCAGACCCACCCCTGCCTTGCCACAGCCTCAGTCCAGTGCCAGGGCTCCTGACACATCATCAGCCCTTCCTGGCAACATCCTCCTGTGGGGACGGTGCCAATCACTCCAGTGACACTTCTGCAATTGGGAAATGTCAGCCAGCTGAGGTTCAGGCTAATTCCTGTATCACATCTGCCTCCCCCGAGCACATGAGGGCTACCTCATCAGTCCTGCAGTTCTGCTGTCTCTGCCATGCCTCCCTGTCCCTGTGCCCGTCCCCCCAGCCTGTCACTGCTGCAGGTGATTCCTGCCTGACATTCCAGCAGAGCTCGGGGATTTGTTACAGCACCAAAGGGGAGCTCTGCTGTGCAAAGGGACTCTGTAAAATAAACGGGAAATAAAATCTCATCCCAGAGTTCCAGCTCCATTATGTGCCAGTACATCCCTATCCCAGCACGTATGGACTCACCCCGTGGATATTTGTCCATGCTCAGCCCACACTTCAGTGATTAAAGATTTGCAGACCAAACACTGCCCTTCATCTCCAATGTGCAACCTTGCTGCTGTCAGCGGATGTTTCAGTGGGAACAGGATCTGAAAACAAGGGAATTTCACTTCTGGGTTTGTAGTTGAAGTTCCTGTCATCCACATGTTGGTATCAGGCAAGGCAAAACAAGCTTCAGCCTGGTGTTTTCTGGCCTTGGTCTTTCTAGGGAGCTGACAGGAGAAAAAGGGAGTAAATTTGCCGTTGCTGGGACAGGTGAAAATACATGAACAGAAAAGAATGAGTTATTTTTATCTTCTCTGTCAAAGAAATGAAAGATTTTAGACCAAACCTTCAGCTGACAATTAATCAAGTTGAAATGTTTTATTTCAGGTGAGGAATTACCCTTTCAATTTTCCCTTAGCTTGGGGACAGGGGATTGTTCTGGGCTTGGCAGTGCTGGGGGAGCACTTGGACTCCATGGTCTGGAAGGGCTTTTCCAGCCTAAATAATTCCATGGTTCTGAGAAAGGCCTCACAAGACTCTTGTTGGTTGAGAATACAGAGAGGTGCTTTACAAGCTGTGCACTCTGAAAATACCTGGAGGTGGATCCCTTCCCACTGCCTTGGAGCATGGATATAGATGGAAAATGGGGCTGGAGCTAGCTGCTCCCCTGGAAAACCTCTGTGCCAGTGCTGGGGCTTGGTGTCCAGCTCTCCTGAACTCTGCCAAGGTCCAACATCCCCCGTTTCCAACGAGGGAGCTAAAAAGAAAAGCCGATTTTGTCACCTCTGTGTATTCCCCTGTGCTCAGGAACACCGGGATCTCTGAAATCGGTGTTTCCCAGTGCCTGGCACCCTCTGGTGTCAGAGGGTTCCCAGGGAGGATTTTATTGCTCAGGCACAAGGGCAGGGCAGGGTTCTTTGAGAGGAGTTTCTTTTGGCCCTGAAGTCACTGCTTGAACCTGTCCTGGACCCTTCGGGCTTGTGCTGGGTCTTGGTCAGATCCTGGAAACCAAAAAGGTCTGACATCTGCTCAGAGCATGGCAACGCCTCCCCGGACAGGGTGAAATCAGACACATATCCTGGTGAAAGTGCAAATTCCGATTCCTAAAGTATTCCCTGATGGAATGCAGGGATCTGAGTTAACCCTTCAGGACAGACAACCCTCAGAGGGCTGGAGAGGGAAGGGCCACAGCCCAGAACATGGGACAGACTTCAAAGCCACACTTAATCCCTCCCCTTCTTTGCTGATTACTTTGCATTATATCAGAGATCAGTGGGAAGAGGAGAAGGGCTTTGAGCAGGGGAATAAAGCAACACATGAGAACTGTTCAATGACTTCATCTTTGGGGATTCAGTCCCTTATCTCTGGGGCCAGCTGGGAAGAATAAAACACTTTTCTTGGCTTTAGATGAAAATTAAAACATCACTTATAAGTAATAATGGCCAAGCTGAAAGAGGCTCAGAGGCTGAGGTTTGCCTCTGATCAAGTATCCTGAAATACCCATGCTCTGAACCTCTTGGTAATGAATAGGACAGGAAGAACACTTTGGTTTTCCAACATTTCCTGTTGTTCCCTGGGCATAGGAATATCATGAAATGTGGCCATTTTGCTTCCTTTTCTACTCAGAATCAATCAGAGAGGCTCTGATTCTATGATTCTATGATTCTAAGATTCTGTGATTCTATTTTAAAGGCCATGGAGCAAAAATAAAAATACAGTAAAAAGCACCAAGTGAACTGAACTTTTCTAAATTTCTCATAATATTTGTGGGCACAGTTTGGTGAACTCCTGGTCTTAAATATTTCCCTCTGCCTAAATTCCACATGCTCAGTTTCACTGGACATGCCAGAGCTTGTGGTTCAGTGACTTCCCAGCTGCTTTTCCTTCCCGTGCTCATTGCTTTGTGTTCACGTGGGTCTTGTCAAGACATTTCAGACCTCCAGATCCAAATTCATCCCTGGTTGAACTTTGAGGGAAAAGGAGAGAGTGGCATCAGGAAAAGATTTGATCCCTGTGGTATCCCAGGGGTCTGTAGCCTGTTGAGTCCTGCTTTTATTCCAGCCGGGGTGGTGGAGCTGGAATGTGAAGCAACACCCACATTCCCAGGGTTTGCCAGCACTTTGTTTTGGGAGAAATCAGGATAAACAGCCTGGAGGGAGGGGTCTGCAGCCCCTCAAGGCCCAGTTTCATGGTTTAGCAGCAGAGCCATCCCCACTGGTCATTGCACACTGAGAGTTTTATTCAGAACTGCTCTCTGCTGCTTTCCCTATTTTCTGTGTGCCGGTCTTGCAGCTCTGGGGTTCCAAATCTCCATTTGTGGCATCACCTCGTCCTTTGTTTAAAAAGAAAAGCGATTCAGCAAAGCTCCTCTGTTATCCCATCCTCTTTTCTTAATATAACTGTGAAGGATGTGTTCCTGCATGAAATTAGCTGGTAATTTTCTTGTCCTGATTTTCAGAGTTTCAAGTGTTCTTAGGAGCAGCCCTGCCAGACTTCCAACATATTGTTATGGTTGTCACCTTGATAAATATAACCCGGTTCTGTCTGCTCCCCCCTCTCTCTGAGTCTTCCCTGCTGACTTTTCCCCATCAAGCATAAGTTTCTTTTCTTTATTTCCAGCATCTCCACGGCCTTTTCCTCAACCAGTTTCCAAAATCTCCATGATTGCTCTTCACCTTTTGCTCTGAGGATGCTCGCTGCAGTTCCCTGCCAGCCCACAGAAAGCCTCCAGCTTGTTAAGGCTTCGGTGAAATTGCGTTTTCCTGCACTTTCCATTGCCCTGATTGAGCGAAGGTGCCTGTAACAACTCCCAGATCCTCCTCCAAGGCACCTCTGCTGTGCTGGCAGCTGCAGCTCACACCGAGCTGATCCATGTGCCACTGTTCCATGGCACAGCTCCTCGCAGGAAATCATTCCTGGGTTATTTTACAGCACCTTGCACAGCTCTCCTGTGTCAGAGAATGCACCCTCAGAAATACAAATTAATTTGCCTAACACACCCCCAGCCATGCTCTGGAGAGCCCCAGTGTTGCAGAGAGCTGGAGTTCGGCACAATTTGAGCTGTCATGGTCCTTGTCAGAGCCTTGACTGCAGCTGTAAATCCAAGCTGTGGCAGCAGTGTTTGACACTCAGCTGAGCAACGCCTGCTGCACGAAAATTCAACAGCAAGTAATAAGAGCCCAAGGGCCAGAGACTCAGCCAATTCAGAGCTGGAAATTTTAAGAGCAGGTTTTCCTGGGAGATTTGCAGCGTTTCAGGCTTCCAATCCTTTAAATTCTGGAGCAGCTGCATCTCAAAAAAGGAAAGAAAAACTTACAACTGCTTAACTAGAGAAAATCTCCAGCCTTGTTTGAAGTCCAAAGATGTTGTGGCAGCAAAGGATTGGTTCAGCTCTTGCTGGCTGTGATTTTTGGTTCCACCTGCAATGTTCAGCACCACCTGGGCCAGAGCTTTCCATGGATGGAGCTCCCCTGAGCTTTCCATGGATGTTACCAAAATCCTCTGAAAACACTGAGAAAAAGAAGACTTTCTCTAACTTTAGATGTCTTTTTTACTGACTGCAAGTCAGGCTTTTCTTTATTCTTGGCCTGGCTTTGTGTGTGGCTGACAAAGTTCCAGCCTCCTCACAGACCCTGATACAAAACTTTTTCTCTTATTTATACATTTCTAGCACAGAAGTGAATGTTCATTGGTTCTAAGCCACATAATTCTCTTCATTAATCAGTATTCTATCCTCTGTTGGTTATTGATTCCTCTCTCCTCATGCTAAGCTGGGCCACATTCTTTAGTCCTTTTGTCACCTTTTGCTCAGACAAGGAATTCCCAACTTTCCAGGCCTTAATCTCCTGTACCTTCTGGTTATTCCAACATCCTTGAAGGGTCATAAATTTAATATCCCAGATGTCCAACCTTCACCTCCCTTTGGTTCTGTTCACTGAAGCTTGGCAGGGTTAGTTTTAGCAGATTTAAGGTTTTGGTGATTTAATGATCAATGTAACAATAAGAGCCTGTGAAGAAACTTAACTGGTGCTGGCTGAAAGTGGGCACGGCTTAAAATTAATTAGAACAACTCATTTAAAATCAGTTAATTTCCAGCACAGGCAGAGCTCCTGTTGCCTCCCAATGAAGCCACCTCTTGAAACTCAGGTTTATTGTGTCTGAACAACGCAGAGAATTGAGGCTGAACAACCATTCCCAAACCCCCCTGGGGAAATCTCCCTCTCCATCAGCTCTGCCATCTCCTTTTCCAGCCACCACCTGGGAGAGGTGTGGGGCTCCTCAGCAGAGGAGGCCACGGGGCTGGGCAGCCTTTGGGAAGAGCCCAGCAGGGAGCACAGGAACCCCTGGTGGGGTGAGATCCATGGATTTGAGCCACCTCTGTCCCCTCTCTTTGCTGAGGATGAGCCCCCCACCTCCAGCTCATTCCCTGTTCCCTGCTTAGCCAGGTCTGATTCCCTCTTCACCTTTGAGCCTCTCCACTCATCAGTTCCACTGTAAATTCCTGATTCCAGACCCTGCTCCTGCAGGGAAGGCAGAGCAGCTGCACATCAGGAAGTTTCCAGTTCGTGCTTGGAGAATAACAGGAATTTTTAATTGCCTTCCTGCCTACATAAAATTGACAGGGGCGAATGTGCATTTCCCTAAATAAGAGAAACAAGCCTCACACGGAAAAAAGATTTCTCTCTAAGGGCTGTTTCCATGGCAACGGGTAAATACCAAGCTCCAGCTGTTTTGGCTGCAGGGGTACTGGCAAAGGTACCAAGGTTGTTGTTAATTATGAAACCATCACTGTCCTCTCATGCAAATCAGGCTGGGTCACTTTGGTTCAAAACCTCCCCAAAGCTGGCAGAGGACAAGTCTGCAAAATGCCACCCTGGCAGCTGAAAGCCTAAGAAAGCTGAGAGGGACAGAACAAAAGGAACTAGGAAAAAATTGGGAAAATTATTCCTGGTTTCACCTCGTAGGCCAAATATATCCATGCAGCCCTTTTGATCCTGCCAGAACTTGGAGTCCCAAGTTTTGTAAGGATACATGATTTCATACACAATTCTGTGTGATTTTATATGATTTTACACTCAATTATAACATCTGCTCCTGCAGTGGTTAAATGGACATTGCAGCACACAACAGTCCATGGCAAAATAAAGATGAAATATTTCAAAATGGGGAAAAAATGCCCCCTGAAACACACAGAGAAACCTCTCACAATCCCACCCAAACACACTCACAATGCACACCCTGAACAGGAACTCTCCATTTAGTTTCCAGGGTTTTATCCCTGCAAAGCGAGCAGGGTAATCCCATGGAGGGAAAATAATCCACATTGTTGTGTATGCAGGGAGAGGGAATCAGCCAGGGCAGGCAGCGAAGTGTTAATGGAATCCACCTTCAGGAATCTCCTGCATTTGAATTCCTGCCTGAGCAGGAGGCTTTAAACTCCTTTAACCTGGAAAATGGGAGGCAGTAATTGCATCCTGTTATCTTCACTGAGGTCCATTTTCTTCTGAACTCTGCCCAGTTCTGAGCACTTGGGAGAGCCTGGCTGAGGCTCCTTTTTCCCACAACAACAAATAATGAAAGTCGGTTTTTAGTCTGGGCTCAGAGAGCTGAGCTCGGGTGTGTGAGGGAGCCAGAATTCACCTGAAGGCAGACGGAGCTTTGGACTTGCAGCATCACTTCAGTGATTTGATATCACATCACTCACCCCTGGCTGCCTGGAAATCCTCCGGGGCTGCTCAGGATTTCCTGAATCATTCCCAGGGATTTACAGGATCAGGTCCCACGCAGGCAGCCAGCCTTACAGCAAGACAAAGGCACATCCCAATGTGTCTCTGCTTCCAAACATTTACCCATTCTGAATCCAAGGATCTCTTTAATGAGGATTGCCAAAAAGCCCATTAAAAATGATGCACAAGAGGTGAGGAGCAACTGGTGTCTCAAGCAGGTTGAGTTATGGCTCAACTGAACCTACAGAGTAGTTAATAAAGCAGAAGTGCACGAACTGTTATCAAATATTAAACCAAAAACCATCAGAAAGGAGATCATTTTGTGCAAATCTTTCTAAATTTGGCATCACTGGACAGCTTCCCTTAACAATCAATGGCAACACTCCTAAAAAAATCATGTGGGTCCAGCTTTTGTGTACATTCAATGTTTTGGGGTCTTCAAGGGAGCCTCCAGACAAGGATCCTGGGAATACAGCAGCACTCGGGCTTGGAAGAGGACTGTGAAAGACCCCAAATGGTCTGGGTTTGATTTTAGTTCAAAGCTGAACAGGTCACCACCACTCCTGTGCTGCCAGGGGGTTCTTTGGAATATCTTCAGATTTTCCTCTGTAGATGAAACTTCTGTAGATCCCTAAACAGACGTTTTGTTCCCTGAACCACGGGGTTTTTAACTCATGGATGGCACCGTGTGTAGGCAAAGCAGAAGTGTCAAAGACCCTTTCAAATTTTCAGCCTCCACTTCTTCAGACACAGAAACCAGACCAACTTAAGCTTTCAAGATTATTTTTCCTACCTTTTCAGATGAAAATCTTTGTGTTTATGTAATGGATTATCCATGTTAACCAGGTAAAAATCACCTTGATAGCAGCTTGAGTCAGTTACACCTCAGAGCCGGCTGGAGCTGGTCATCCCTGGCTTTTATTCCTGCTCTAGAAATTTGATTCCTCACTTGTCACCATGTGTCGGCCCCAGTTTCCCCAGTCTGACACTTCGGCCACTAAAGAGACCCTGAAGGAATGAAATTTTGGTGTCGGGGTTTTCCATATCCCTGTTCCCTACAAGTGGAAATGCCCAAAAAGTTCTGTGCCACTTCCAGCGGGAATCGGTGGTGGGAATGAAGGAGGGAAATGAGGACGGTGGAGCTGGAGGAGCTGCGAATGGTTTTCAATTAGCGGGTCCTTTTTGTTGTTGTAAAGAGGGGATTAGGGCAGGTCCCAGGCCAGGGGATAAAACCTCCTGCCCCAGAGCTCAGGCGGTGCCTCGGGCTCTGCGCTTCCCAAAAATCACCGGGAAAATCCAAAGGGCAGCCGGGCGTGATTCCCCATGGCTGTTGGCTGCGCCCTGGTGCTGCTGCTGCTGGCCCTGGGCTGTGCCCGGGCAGGGGAGTTTTGCCACGGCTGGGCCGGCGGTGCCCGGCGCTGGCACCGCGGCTTCCAGTGCCCCGAGCGCTGGGACAGCGCCGCGGCCACGCTGTGCTGCGGCTCCTGTGCCCTGCGCTACTGCTGTGCCAGCCCTGCCGCCCGCCTGGACCAGGGGCACTGCCCCGGGGCACTGCCCACGCCCGGGCCGCCCGCGCCAGGTAAGCGCCTCCAGCCCTGGGCACGGCCACCCGTGCTCCCCCGGGCATCCTTCCCCGCTGGCACCGGCCGCATCCCGCCCCTCCAGCCCTGGGCACCGCCACCCGTGCTCCCCCGGGCATCCTTCCCCGCTGGCACCGGCCTGGGCACCGCCACCCGTGCTGCCCCGGGCATCCTTCCCCGCTGGCACCGGCCTGGGCACCGCCACCCGTGCTTCCGCGGGCATCCCCGCCCGCTGCCAGCGGCCTGGGCACCGCCACCCGTGCTGCCCCGGGCACCCTTCCCCGCTGGCACCGGCCGCACCCCGCCCCTCCAGCCCTGGGCACCGCCACCCGTGCTCCCCCGGGCATCCTTCCCCGCTGGCACCGGCCTGGGCACCGCCACCCGTGCTCCCCCGGGCATCCTTCCCCGCTGGCACCGGCCTGGGCACCGCCACCCGTGCTTCCGCCGGTGGCACCGGCCACGTCCCGCCCCTTCCCCGCCTGGCACGGCGTTTGTTTGTGGCCAGAGCTGCTCTGGTCCCTCCTTTGGGAATAACCTGGGGGGTTCACTCAAGTTTTCTGTCAGTTCTCCTGGAAAAGCCTCAGGGCTGCCCCGTGGGAATGGGAATATAACCGGGAACCCCACGGGCATGGCTGGCTGATGTCCCTTTGCCCCGCAGTGCCCGGGTACCTGCCCTTCCTCCTGGTCGGCTCCGTGTTTGTGGCGTTCGTCGTTGGCGGTGCCTGCGTTGGAATTTGCTGCTGCAAATGCTTCAAATCCCGGGATGAGGGGCAGCCAGGAGGACTCGCAGCTCGCCAGACGTGGCTGCTGGAAGCCGATGTTCCCTGTCCCCTGCCCAGCTCCGTGGGCGCTGCCCCCCAGAGCAGCGGCCCCCGCCTGGCCCCGGCCCCGGCCCCTCCTGCCCCGGGGCTGGCTGCAGACCCTCGGTTCCTAACCCCAACTCCCAGCTCTGCACGGCTCTCCCGTGGACCCCACAGGATCCCCACTGACCACAGCGCCCTCGGGGCTCCTTTTTTCCTCAAAAGAACAACCCACGGGCAGCGGGCCGGCGCTGCCCCCGGGCTGTTCCCGGCGGTTCCCGTCTGAGGGTGCCTCACGCGGCCGGGTCCTCCCTCACCGTTCTAATGAGTTCTTTGGGACTGAACAGAACACCTCCAGTTCGGCAGCAACTTTTTTGCCTCAATTTCGGCTTGTTACAACTCTGAGTGTGCCATTTTAGAACTTATTGTAGCTTCTTGGGCTTTTTAATTTGGATTATTTTAATGCAAGATCCTGAGGCCTGCACACCTGCTCAAGGACGGACTGAAGCTGTAAAAATGAGCGTCCCCTGGTCCTTTCATGCTGCCATGCCGTGTTCTGGGGACACTTCAGAGGATTTGGGCTCGGTTTCTGTGGCTCTCACTGCCCAGCAGCTCGGGGCAGGGCAGTGCCTCAGTGGGGTTTTTAATTGTGGGGTTGTAAAGCACAGGAGGACTGGACTCAACCCCTCACTCCCAGCAGTAAATTGATGGTGAAACGCTGCCCTGCCCCTCACGGGCTCTCGGCGCTGCTAAAGGAGCAACTTTCATCCCTGATCTCACTAAAATGTAATTTTAGATGCCACATGAAGATAATAAACAACAAATGTGTTGCTTCCTCTCTTCCAGTGGCTTAGTGGGGTTTTTTTTGCCTTTCTTTCCATAACTGGACACTCCAGATGGCTGAAGAATTAAAGGGTGAGGGAAGAACAAACCGAGATTCCAGGCAGTTTTCCTGAGGAGAAGCTCCTGCCTGCAGCCATGCCCTTCCCAGCGGGACACTGATGGGAAGAAATTCTCAAAATCCACAAGTCGCTGCTGGAGTGTTTTAACAGCTCCTGCCAGCTCGGAATCCTGAGGGATTGGGCTGTTAAAAGGACTCCACAGGTGTCACCAGTAGGAGCAGAAGCCAAAAAAAATCTTATCTGTATAGAAGGAAATGCTGGAGCTTTCCCCTTCTAGTGCTGCCTCTCCCACAGCAGATTGGAAAAACAAAAAGTTTGGAAATGTCTCCTGTAATTTTCTGGGCTTCACAGACTCTGGATAAACAAATGTGACCTTACACTGATTTATTTTACTTTAAAATGTTACATCAGGGTTGTGGAGAGCAGAAAGTCCTACGGTCGTGCTCATATTACATCCAAGTGGCCTCATTTGTAGGGAAAAAGTCATATATTTGATAATTCCTGGCTCTTTTAGGGGGGTGAATCAGGAATTTCCCAGATTTTAGCTGACCCAGGGCAGTGCTTTGCATTTCTTTGGCCAGTTCCTCTAAGAATATAACCAGGAAAATAGAATAGCCTAAAAAGAAAAGCTTCCCCAAAATACTGACTCATATGAGGCACTTATTTTACTCCTGAAAAATAATAAGGTTTCCAGAAAAATAGCAGCTGGAACCTCAGAGTGTTGTTGCAGTCAGGGGAAGGTCTCTGGGATTTATGGATCACTGCCCCTGGAATGCTGGTCTTTCAAGTCAGGTTTTAAACTGGGATTGCTGAAAGCACATAGGAAATAATTCCTTTTTATGAAGTAACTCGTTTGCAGCTGGCTGAGGGAAATCTGTAGCTGAGGGGAGGATTTATCTTGTTCGATGTCCGACTTTGACAGCCCATCATGGGGAAACCTCGTGTCACTTCAGAGACAAAGGGACAAAATGGATAAAATCTTTCCTGATTTTTTTTTTTTGTTCTGGGAAATACAACGACTCCCATCTCATTTATTGTGTTGGGAAGATCTATTTTATGCTCGGGCAGTAGAAATGGAGAATTTGTGGGTTTATCAGCTGCTCTCTGCTCTACTAAAACCTGATTATTATCTGCTTTAGGCTTCCTGAACTAGAAGGGTAAAGGAATCCCTGAGCCGACACTTAAACCCAGGTCTGTGGTGTACAAACACCTCCTGTGGCTGAACAGAAATGGAAAATTCTCCAGGAGGCAGCTGCAGGATAAGCTTTGAATTTAAGTAAGAAACCAGGGCAGGGCCAAGAGGTGTAACCCTAAGGAATGAAAAGGGAAAGAGCTGAGCAGAAGTGAGGAAGTCAGGATGTTTCGAAATGCTGAATAAAAAGCAACCTCCCTTTCTGAACAGGTAAACCAAGCAAAATTAGTCAAGGCTTTTTGCCTCTTTCAGTTTTGACCTCTCCCAAGGCCACCTGGCAGAACTGAGGAGAGATTCCAGCAGCCCTGGCTCCATGAGTTGGATGAATCCAGGATCCAGGATTGGTATTAGCAGCATCCATTCAGAACTGTACCTCAGTGATCCAGGCATTTTCCTTTTCTTATGAACTTTCTGTTGATGAAATTCAATGTCACGAACTTGTGCCACCGTGCACGCTGTAATTTACACAGGAGAAGTGGAAATAGGGCGCTTTGACGTGGAAAAATGTATCCAGGTGTATTCAGGAAGAGGAAAGGCCCTCTGGAGGAGCTGCCAAGGGAAGGGGAGGAGGCTGGGCAGCGGCTCCCCCACACACCAGACAGAACTGCTGTGCCTAACAGATAACAGCATTCTCCTCTGAAATCTCCTCTTTCTCTACCATTCAAATTCAGATTTGGTGTTCAAGGCATCCACACTGGTGTCACAAAGAGCAAAACCTGAAATACAAGGGCTGTTTGAAACATCTCCTCTTAGCAGCCCAGAGGTGCCCCCAAAGTCACTGCTGCAGGAGAGCCGTGGTGCCAGTGCTTGCGGGATTTCTGCTTTCCTTGGATCCTGGTGAGGAATTTATAAGCAGATGCAGGCAACTCGACAGCCCTTATCTTTTTATCTCGCCCATTCTTATTCAGATAATTGTCTAATTCCTATTTGAATTCCCCAAGCTCTTTGCCTCAATAAGTGAAGATTTAGTTGTACTCTGGGGTTTGAAGAAACAGAGCACGGCGTCTCCTGTAAGAAAAATCCCACGGATGTTCCTTTGTGGCTGGAATTCAATCTGTTCTAAGTGGGGCCTCTGCTCCCTGGTGCCCTGCTTACTGTGGAAACAGGAGAGATTTCAGCATTCATGTACAAGGTGTGCACGCAGGAATGCAAATGTGGCAAAGCCCCAGAGTTCATCTGAAATGCTGATGGCATTGCAGAGCTGGGGCCTGAAGGACACGCGGTGCTCACCACTCCTTCCCACACATAAAGAATGTCCCATTTGCCACAGGTCAGCAGGGAGTGCTCCTCACTTTTCGCTGTTATGTGGAGAAAATGGCCTTGAGTTTTATTGAGGGTGAGGGTGTTGCTCAGTCTCCTTCTCCAGAGGTGTTAATTCCAGGTGTGGGGCAGTCACTGAGCGCTTTGCAAGCATTTCTCATTCTGCTCAGGTGGAACCTGCTCTAACAGGCAGAGCTGCCTTCAGATCCCAAACAGAAAGAGCAAAACACATTGCAGTGAGCAGAGAGGGAAATGGGGGGAATCCATCACGGCTGCCATCAAAGAAGGTTTTTTCTGAATTTTCCCCATTCAGGTGAGCAGGGATAACCATCCAGGAAGTTTAACCAAGTCACGTTTTAAAGTAAAATAATTGTAAATCCCTTGCTGAGGGATGCTGAAAGTGCTCCAGAGTGAAATGCTCTGCATTTCTTGGCTGTCTCCACAACAGGGACACTTCCCACTATCCCAGGTTGCTCCAAGCCCTGTCCAACCTGGCCTTGGACACCTCTCCTGAGCCAGAGAGGTGTTAAAGCACCTGAGCTCCTGTAGAGAAGGATCCTGGAAGGAAAGGGAAGGGAAGGGCTGGGAAATTTGTTTACTGAATCACAGTCTGAGGTGAGTTTTAGCTCTCTCAAGAGGCTCCAGCCACATAATTGCAAACAGTTATTTTAGCTGAACTTCATAACTCGAAGTTGCAGTGATTAAACTGAAATTCCCATCCCAGACCTGCAGGAAGACGAGGCCTAATAACAACTGTTAAATCCCATACTCACATTCAGCCGCCTCAGTAATCTGTTTAAGAAAGCAAACATCTGCAATCCCGTTATCAAGCAGCCCAGGGGCTGAAATCTCCCAAGTGGATATGTTGGGGAAGAGAGAAATTTTGCTTAAAAAGGAAGCTTCTATCATCAGGATGAAAAATCTCAAGCAAGGAAAGCAAAATGTGCTGCAAAACATAACCACAACCTTTTTTGTCTCTCCGCAATGTCTGAGCAGTTAAAATTCCCCAGTGGATTCTCCCCCTCTGAAACGCAGGTCCAGCCCATCTTTTAAAACAATGGCTTCAGGTTTATCACAAGGAGTGTAGAATTGTTTCTTCGTGGCCAGCACAGCTGATACAACAAACAGCCTCACATTCTTAGGGGGTTCTGGTACATAAATAAAAGTAATTCCTACCACCACCAAAACCCCCATATTTCATTGCGATAACAATGCTCTGGAGCATCTCATCCCTGCACAGTCTTCATCCATCTGAGGCAGCCAGGGCAGGCTTTCTCCTTTCATGAATCAAGACAGAGAAACCAAATGCTGAAGCTGATCTTGCTGAACGTTTTCAGGTGGCTGAGCAGAATCCTGGCTGCATTAGGATACATCCATAAAAAAATCCAGAGGCAGACTGGGTTTCACATGGCTCACAGCACTGCTGTGCTTCAGGTTCTCCTGGAAGACAAAGTTTCTTGGGAAGGATGACAAAAAATATCATTACACTCATTAACTCTACCGTGTTTCTGTAAATGTAAAGGATTACAGAGATGTGGACGATCAGAGGGTTAACAAGGACTGCAGAGCACATTTTTAAGCACTAAATTTTACCTCTTCAGTTCTCTATTGTTTTTCTGTGAAATACAGAATGAGGGGGCTCTGCCTCAAGGAAGCGATTGAAGCCTTAAATGCACATTTGACTGAGTAAATTACCCAGCAACTCCTCTGAGCATCCAGCTGGAGACTGGCAGAGATGAAGCTCAGGGAGAAGCACAGCAATAGGTTTTATGTAACGGAATTTTAACTCTCCTGGTGGGAAGCAGGATGCTGACAGCTTTGGAAGCACTCTGATATCCGTGATTTCCTTCACATCTGAACTGCTCTGGCTTTAGAAGGGGTGCTTCCAATTGAACTGTTGTTAATATGTTGTAGTTAATAAATACATGTGGGTTCAGGCCTCAGCATTAAAATGTGAACGTGAGAACATGTGGGGTTGTTTGGACCTGGGGGTTTACTTTGGCAGGCTGTAAAAGACAGATCGGAACGCATTCTTTCAAACATGGAATTTCTACCCATGGAAAAATGATAAATGATGAAGAGATGCCCTGTCAGCAGAGGATGGGGTGAGGAGCATTGTAAATCAGATTTTATTACACACTTTCCTTGAACTGGGGAAATTCCTTTCCCGTCCCCAGCCCAATCCACAGCTCTGCAAATCAGGCATGTGCTGCTATTCCAGACCTTGCACTAGGCCACTAACCTCCTTACGCTCCTGAGATCTAAGCTGCCTGTTTTAGCCCTAGGACTGGCCCAGGAACAGCCTGACACGACATCTCTGCTCCTGTACCAATTTTGTCTCAGTGGCCCAAGCACAAGCACCCCCTGGGCCTCATCAAACCAGAACAGTGAACATTTTACTGGCACTGCACAGGGTTTGTGACCAGTGTCCAGCCCAGGCCATCGGCTCTGTCTGTGGCTGGGGTTAGGGGACAGCAAAGCAGATTCTAAACAGGAACACCAGGAGCTTTCCCTGCCAGGCCTCCCGTGCCAAGCCATGCCTGTTACACAAGACTTACATTAAAAATCAGAAATCATTGCAAAAACATTAGTTAAAGAGCTGGCCAGGGAGTGTTTCAATAACTTCTGTTTATAAACATCACATGCTCCAGCTCAGCTCCAGCTCTGCTTTGCCATAAGAACAGAAAAGCCAAGTGGGTAATTTTTAAATGACTTTTTTTGCCAGTAGGACAGTGTCTTTTCTCCCAAAGATGAACACAGATGGCTCTCAAGACACCTGTAATTCTTTCTCTTCGATAACAAACATGCAAAATGAATAATGAAGAGCCAGAAAGGCAGCGGTCCGTGGAGGTGCCCTCAGCTGGCCCAGCCAGCCACAGATTTTGTCAATATTTCCTTTATTTGGGGAGGGAAGAGAATAAAGTTTAAACAACAGCCTCGCTTTTAAGTTTTAACAAAACTCCTGCAACTCCTGGGCTTCTCCCAGCCTAGATCAGGGTCACCTTATCTGGACTTTTGAGTTTTTAGACACAAGCCTGGTGTTGCATGCTCCCTGCTGCTGCCAAGGCCCACAGCGATGAGGCCCTGCTGTAAGGACAAGCAGTTTTATTGGGGTAGAATGCATTTAACCACCCAGACCAGCTCCTGTTCCATGCTAACGGTGCCACAGCTTCACTGGCTCATCCGACTCTGTCAGCGTGGGGGCTGAATTATGATTTTAATATCTCGCTCCCTGCTCTGACTGTGATTTGTTGTTTGTTGTGTTTCTGATCTGTACTGAAGGGTAATCCATTGTTGGAGACACTCGGGCTGCTTGTCACAGAGCTCTGCAAGCAGAACAGCTCTTCACTCTACAAATTCTGTGTATCTGTGCATGATGGGAACGTGTTCAGGATCTGTGAAGCTTCAAGAACTTTTGAGCACCAGTTCCTGACAGAATAGAAATACATCTTCACACTTCATTTCTAAATTAAAACAATCAGCACATTCCAGTGTGTGTTTTCCCCATTTACATATTTCCATTACAACCTTCATTCAAAATGCATCTTCATATGTTCTCTACAAGTATTTTACTTCAGCTATTTAATGAACAATTAAATATTCAAACAATCAATACTTCAAATATTTAATGAACAGAAAATGTAACATCGAATCAATTTCTTGATTGATTTTCTTTAATCAACTATTCCCAAGGCACTACACATATGGATACACCTTAACACATAAATAAGTATGCAGTGGATCAGAGTCTGGATTATTATTATTCATAACTAAGAGAAGACTGTAAATGTATTTTGCTTTTCAAAATTCAGGAACAATCCAGCAGCGGCTTTTGAGTTATCACAGGAGTCAGCAGGTGTTCTGTGAATGAGGAATTGGAAAGCTCAAGGCCTCAGAGCGGTAAGCATTCCTGAGTTTGAAGAATTCAGAAAGGTAAATAGGTGCAAGAAATAATAGTGGGAAATTCCATCTAATGCAGGACAACGGCAGGGGGATGTAGATATACCCTTAATGAAGGGAATAAAGCTTGACAAGGAGCTCAAAGCAGGCAAAACCTTCAGACAACTGTCCCCAGCTGAATCCATCAGTGGATTGTGCACATCACAGAGGGGGAAAAAGTGAAGATCCCTAATCCAAGTCTAATCCAGCTGTGGAAAGCGAAATTTTTACAAGTTAAAAAGGAAAACAACTGAGGCTACAAGTTTTGATAGCTCTGCAGCTCAGGTGTAATTTTGGACAGCATTTTTGGTTCAGGTAACCAAAACTGAATGTTACTTTAATGACACTTCCCCTATTAGGTCATTAAGATCAGTCCATCTGTTTCCCCTGTTTTTAATTATCTTCTGTGGAGTCATCCTGGTTTTATACTGGTGTAAACACATCCCATCCCATGCTGTTTAATTGCCTTAAAAACTCCGTTTGCCCGTTTCTGGTTTTATGGGGACTTTAACTTGCAGGTGTTTAAATCAGCAAGGAAACAAAAAGATCATCTTAGAAGGAAATGGAGTCAACTCGAACTATATTTTCATTTTATGACTGTTCATTTTCTTCCACTGGCAATTCCCAGTCAACAACCTCAGGTGAGAGAATGTGACATTTTTAACCATCTAAATCCCATAATTTTGAAGTAACTATGGGCCTCTGCTTGTTATTGCTTAAGATTCAACAGAGGCTGCATCACAAATGAGCCTTTGAGGAAACCAAGTATATTATTCCTGCTAGCTGGGGCAATGGCAACCATCATGAAAGTAAAATTACTGCCATTAAATCAAGAAACTAATTAGAATCAGATCATCAAGTTCCTCTTCTGCTGGAGCTTTGGTCTCCTGGCATGGGATAGGAGGATTTACTCCAGAGTACATGCCCAGGCTGAGCCAAGTCTGTCGGTTCAGCACTTTTCTGATACTTCCAGAAATTCAATAAACAGCTCAAGAAGGTTCAGTGGCTCTTGTGGATGTGGATCTGGGCTGGCAGCTCTCAGGGAGGAAGGCTGGGAACACAGAGATCAGGAAATCTGGCTCATGCCTATGGATGGAGTCAGAAGGAATCAGCCTCTGCTCTCCCTGCACGGCCCCAAGCGGAGCAGGAGCTCAGCTGAACGTCTCAAACCCAAAAAGCCTGGGCTTGATTTCCTTCCTTTTTCCTTCTGGAGAGCGCTCCCTCTCCCACCCCTGCCAGCAAAGATCAATATGACATGAGATGGAAAGGATTATGAGCATGGCTGTGCCCAGGCATCTCAAACAGAGAGGAGGGATCTCTGTGGTTCCCACACAGAGACAATCACTGGGTCTGACAGCGTTTGTGAGGCTCTGCACTCTGAAATCCCCTTTCATCCCCACACTCTGGGGATCTCCTGGGCATGGCAGCATTTCACCTGCCTGCCAAACTCAGTGGCAGCTTCCTCCTGTCAATCCTCTCCCTCTGTGGGTGGTTCAGCAACTCAAATGGAGCACAATTATTTCATAAATATCCACCAGTGAGCTTAGGAACCTTGGGGGAAAAGCACAGGACTTGTAAAGTTCTCATCTTGAGGATGCCATGAAATGGTGATTCACTCCAAAGGATAACACAGGCAATTAGACAATTTTACATTATCGAAGGTTAGTAAGGAGAAAGGTAATGAATAACAAGATGCATCTGTCACAGCAAGAAGTGCTACAATGCAAATCCAGGCTGTCACTCTGTCTGACCTTACAGGAGTCATTTGCTCGTTGTGCCTTTGATTTCCCAGCACTAATCCTTATTTTACCTGTCTTTGGAGAGTAATCAATGTTTTAAATGTTCTTCAAAATTATATGAGTCAGTACAAACTGTGTTCCCATATGTACCCTTAATTGGCTTTTAAGGCCATTTTAGGCATATGCATGTTCATAAGTCTAATAGGAACTCTTAAAAGCCCGAAATAATTTGGGACCAAAATTGACACCTGAGGGCCATTCTATTAATGGGAGTTGAGAGTTAACAATTTTACAGTTGTTTTGTTCATAACCAGAGGGAAGGACAAGTTTACTCGGTAGCTGCAGCATTACTCAGCACAGAGACCTGAGGAATGTTCCAGAAAGCACCAAGGGGTTTGTCTGGCCCACAGGTAAAATCACTACTTAAGATTGTAGGGGCTCCATTTATTGAGATCTGCCTTCAGGACACTGAAGTCCTCAAATATCCACACACAAAAGTGGCACAAACTGGTTGCCCAACTTCAAATTAATGTTTGTTTTCTGAGTTACCAAACAGTCCCAGAAAATGAAGGGAGGAGTTTTCTCCCAAAAAATACAATCACTCAGAACAACTCACCTCCTTCCCAGAAGGTGAATGCTCAGAGCAACATTGATGTTCCTTCCTCCAGAACCATGAGAAATGAGCTTAAGCTCAGAACAGATGATAAAGGTTCTCTGAACTACAAAATCAATCTGCCTTCTCCAGTAGAAATAATATTCCACTAGCAGAGGACTGGAAAGGAAAACAGAAAATGCCTTGCTAATATGACCCACAGCATGTGTGGGGCACTTCAAAACGGCAACAAATTGGCTGAGGAGCAAATAAATTCTGGGTTTTTATACCATGATGGGTTAAGCAGAGTGGCAGTATGAAAAGCTGCGATTTCTAAATTAAAGCGTTTGCTGAACTGCCAAAATAACTCATCAGCTTGAAGTCAATCCTGACAGATTCCCAAAAGAGTCAACCTATTACCAAAGCAAATGGATTAATAAGTCCAGTATTGATCTGCCAAGAGCATGGGGTGCCTTTGCTGATCCCTTTGGAAGCTCTTCCCACAGCAGTGCACTGGGAATTCAGCAGGATGGGCCACAGGGAGATCATTAAGCAAAACTAATAAAGGGAGAGAAGAAAATGAAGGAAATCTCAAGCCTTCACTCGATGGGTTTCTGATTCTTGTCTTTCCCATGAATTAATGTCACGTTCAGGCTGTCCATCCAGGGGAATGCAACATTCCTTGGAAAAACAACAATAACTCTGCATGGGGGAAGTTAAAAAGAACTGATGCAAACCTGCACACAAGAAACCAAACTGAGCTAAGCAAGCAACCCCTCTGTGTGTCCCTGGAAGCAGGAGGGTCTGGGGATGTTCCCAGGTTGCTGCTGTAAAGCAGCACTGATTTATTCAGACACAAAAGATTAAGGCTGTTGGAGAAAATGTGATTTAGAAATTCAGTGTCTGGTGAGGATCTGGATGCTTCCATATAAAGGGATATCTATCCCTGTGAGTGGATATTGGATAATGCTGCCTAATGGAACTTTATTGCATTTTCAGATGCTTTCCCATCAGGTTATTGAAATTCTTGCTACTGTAAGAAGAGAGGACTCATGAGGAAATCTGCAGTTCACAGGCACCAAAGGAGGAAGATAAAAATTTGCTTTTAACCACCTCCTTAGGACAAGGTGAGGAAGGATACCCAGCTGAATGCACAAGGAAAATCAGGAAGGCAGAGCATGGCCTTGCTGACCAGAATGGTGTTTCCTACACCAAACCCAAAGCAAAATTAACAACAGCTGCCTACAAATATGGATTTTTTTTTTTTTCCCTGTCTGAAACTCAGTGGGCACGTTCACCATCTCATTTGGATGCAGAGCTCTGATCTGCCAGGGACACCTGCCAGTCTCCAGCAACTTTAGGCAAAGATCAGTCCATTTTCTAATTATAGATGGGAGTTAATGGCAGCTGAAATGACCATTTTAAATACAGCAGGCCCTAAACAATGACTTCCCAGGATGCTGCCTGCCCCAGAGCATCTCCTTTGCAATCTTTCCAGCCTCTCCACTCTCCTGGATGATTTATGGTGTCTGGGGGCTCCTTGGCAGTACTTTCTGTGCTGATAAAGAGGAAAACCTTGACTGTATCTTAAATTGTCAACAAATGCTTTCAAATTTCCTAAGAGTTCTTGCATTTGTTCTTCATATTTGCAGAGTTAAAAAAAATGCTCCAGCCTCAAACTGCCTTTTCCTACAGAATAATGCCCATGAGCATCTCATTATTGAGCTCCATGAACTTTCCCCAGCATCGGCTTAATGCCACTGGCCTCACCCCATAATTCCCAACTGGATACCCAACCTCGTGGTGACAGCCCAATTAATTCTGCTGGCGTCATTAATGAGAGGCTGATTATTTGAGAAACACACCTGGCAAGCGGGAGTTCCATGCAGCCCTCTGGCTAAAAGGGATGTTACAACTTTAATAGAAGGAGACATCAAAAAGCATTTCCCCACACAGAGGAATTCAACAATTGTGTTTAAATTTAATATAACATATGATAAAGAGTTGAGCTGGAGTAAAAGTCTGTCACTGGCTCTCACACAATATTATTTATGGCTCTATATAGGCCCAGCTCCATGACATTAGCAGGCAGAAACCTTAATACCTTGTGACACAACCGGGCTGAGCCATCCAATATCACCCCCAAATCCTTGAAAAACAAATACTCCTTCAAATAATTATGCTGTTCCAACATATTAACTTCCCAGGCACCAGCAGGGGAGCAGTGACGAAATGTCCTGTTTTAGGGAAGACCACTGAAAAGCCTTGGCTGTATCCTGGGCTTCAAATCAAAAACCTTTAATATTAGGATCACACTCTGCACTGAATAAATGTCAGAGAAATAAACTTGACGGAACAATATATTTTTCATGCCCTAAAATGAATTTTAAAAAGGACCTGGAACAGGAAACTACAAAGTCTTTAACCTCCAGGGAAAAAAAAGATCAAATACCAACCAGGTCACTAATAATCTAATGTCAACTGTTTCCATAAAAAATGGGCGATGATAAATAATGAAAGCATTTAGTGGGAGCTGAGGGGATCTGTGTTATTCTCAGTTATTCTGTGTTATCCTCTGTGCATGATGATTAGAATTTTAAAGAAAAGGTAATGTTTCTCCCAGCCCTGTTTCCCCACGGTTTAGAACCCAGCGCGTGAAATCTCTGACATTATCTTCTAGATCCTTCCAGATCCTCATCTCCCTCAGCCTGGCTGCTGGAGAGATGGTGTGCCACATTATCTTCCTGACAAGCTAACCTGAAATAGCAATTTTAAAGCAAGACCCCAGGATACAGAAGAGCTGCTTTTATCATGGTATAACCTATGGAAATTGTACCTGAAAATATGGGAAGACTTCATGCCCTGGAATACTTTTTGCATCTTATTTCCATGAAGTGTCACATCCAAGGCCATCTGCGTTCATCTTCTTGAATGCAATACGCTGTCCTAAAGGTAAAAAAAGTCATTTTTAAAAATCACCTAGTGTTTCTCTTGGCTTTTCTGTCCTTATGGCAACGCAGAGCTGTAGCTGACCTGTAGCATGCGATGTTTCTAACAGAAGTCAGCGTAACACCCCCGGCCAGCCCTTTAATCAATGTTTTTCTATGTCTTTGCTCTGATCTTCCTCGGGATTACACAAACCCAGCTCCCTCAGGCGTTCCCACAGATCTTTCCCAGCCCCTTCACAAATCGCCGGACACGCTCCAGCTCCTCCGTGTCCTTTCCAAAAGCGAGGGGGCTGCACCTGGGAATCGATGTGGGACACATCCACGTGGGGCATAACAACAATGCCATAAACCCGGGACTATTTCGGGGCAGGATTTTCCACCTCGGCCGCGGCCGGCCCGCCCCGCTCCGCCCTCAGCGCCTGGGGCCGCCCCTTCCCGCCCGGGGAGCCGGGCCGGGGTAAGGAGCGGGGTCCTGAGGCCGAGAGGAGGGGAAAGCACCGCTTAGAGCCCGTCCCCGAGGGCTGCGAGGAGCGAGTGAAGGGCAGGGCAGCTCCCGGAGCCCGTGAGGGGCGGGCCCGGGCCCGGCTGCGGGAGTTACCGGGCACGGAGCTGCTGGAGCGCGGCCAGAGGAGGCCCCGGAGCTGCTCCAGGGCTGGATCCCCTCTGGAGCCGGGCTGGGAGAGCTGGGGGTGCTCAGCTGGAGAAGGGAAGGCTCCAGGGACACCTCAGAGCCCCTTGCAGGGCCTAAAGGGGCTCCAGGAGAGCTGGAGAGGGACTGGGGACAAGGGATGGAGGGACAGGACACAGGGAATGGCTTCCCAGTGCCAGAGGGCAGGGATGGATGGGATATTGGGCAGGAATTGTTCCCTGTGAGGGTGGGCAGGCCCTGGCACAGGGTGCCCAGAGCAGCTGTGGCTGCCCCTGGATCCCTGGCAGTGCCCAAGGCCAGGTTGGACAGGGCTTGGAGCAACCTGGGACAGTGGAAGGTTTCTTCCCACTACCTCATCTGACTATACCCTGTTTCTATTTCAACTTGTCCCCCCTTGTCCTGTCACTACCTGCTGTTGTAAATAGTCTTACCTCATCTTTCCTGTAATTCCCTTCTAGATAATAAGATGGGAAGATTTGCATTTAATTTTTTTTTAAATGAATAATTTTATCCAAGCATTACCGTAATCCACTACAGATTTGAAAGGAATGCTGCTCAGAATTCATGACTAGTGCTCAGTGCTAATTGTTACTGTGCATTTACCCCGTGGATCTGAACGTGTGCTGCTCTAATCAGTGTTTTGGCTCGATCACAGTTGAGTTGAGATTTTACCCACCTGTTGTGGATGTTAAATCAGGTGTGCTCCGACTGTCACAGCCCTCTGTATATCCCACGTCGCTGTAGTTAACCCAGTCATCCTCCCTGTGAAACTGACCGTATTTTTGTTTTTATTTGCAGTGCTGCGCCATGGCAGCTGCCCCGGCAGAGAGCTCTGGGAGCCATGGAAAGGGGCTGGAGTTGAGCCGGAGTCACAGCAGCTCTGCTTTGGACTATGCAGGAGACACCTTTGAGTCCTTCAGCAAGGAGGAGGAGGAAGAGGAGAGCGAAGCACCTGGATCGTGGTGTTCCGCAGAGGATTTGGAGGGGTCAGCTGTGTCAGAGGTGTTGGAAAGCACATCATCGCTGGCAGGCCAAAGCCATGCAGGTATGCAGAGCTCTCCCTGCTTGAGGCCTGTGTTTCACAGCTTCAGCCACTGCAGTGGGGCCTTCAAACAGCAAAAATAAAGGTGAAAATTGCATACAGTGCCCTTGCTGTGCAAAGTGCTGACCAGATCCATGCTTCAGACAGCTCCATGGGAAGGACTTGGCCGTGGAAATGCTTCCTCAGTAATCTTGTGATGCTGAAATTCTGTTGGCACCTTAAAGTCCGCTAAAACAGAGTAGAGAAGTCAGGTACTCGTTCGAACTGGGGCCACTCATTTTCATCTTGCTTTCAGTGGCTCCTCAGCCCTCTGAAGTTTTTTGTCTTTTCACATCTTTGTGGTTTCCTCCGTCCCTGCAGAACTGGAGTTCAGAATACTCAGAACTGGAAGGGACCCACAAGGACCATCAAACCCAGCAGGAACAAACTGGAGCGCAGGGAGTTGATACAGAATTTTTATTCCCTCTGTGCCACATTATTTTACCCTTGGATCAATATCCTGAGAGAGCTCCTGAAAGCACTTGAGCAGCCACAAATGAAGGGCTGAAAATCAGTGATGGGGCTGCAGCAGGGAGGAGGCACAGGGGGTTAAGCTGGCATTTCAGATCAAATTGGATGTGCCAGCAGCTCTCATTTTCTCAGGGAATCCCATACTGTGGTTCAGGGGTGATTAGAAATGAGCAATGTGAGGTATTCTGTGGGACAGAAGCTGAAATCCGTGGCCTCATCTGTGTATTCCTGTGGCTCAGGGCTTCTATTCCCTCAGCAGGGGGAACTGGCACATCCAAGTGGAGGATTATTTGCCTCCCACTTTGCTTTCCTCACAATGTACGTTCAAAGTTGCCTTTTTTTCTTGCAGAGGACGAGTCTGAAGCAGTGGATTCTGCAGCTATGGAAAGAGCTGCCATAGGGAAATGGATTGATGCCATGGGAAAATGGGTTGCTCTGAAAAATAAAGACACTGGGATTCAGCCAGACAAATCTGTCGTCAGAACTCCTGCTGGTGAGTTTGGTAACTTCAGCAGAGGTTAAAATTGCTTCTTTTGGAAGGGGATGTAAACTGGACTTAAATTTTATACACAGGCTGTTAAGCCAGTTTATTAGCCTGGCTTAATCAGCCAGGTAATTAAGTACAAAGTTTCTCTTTTATGCTTTCTTGGAGAGCAGTTTGTCTCCCATATCACACGTGGCCTTGATGCTCCCTCCGTGTAGTGACATTATCCTGGCGATGCATTACCACAAAACCTGGGAAAGTACACTGAAAAATGTCCCCACATTTTAAATTTAACTGTAATTCTCACATTTTTACTGGACTGTTCAGGTTTTTTCTCTCCAGCTGTACAGGTACTAAGAAATTTGGGGATTTTTCCCTCCGAAACAAACATGGCTTCAGAATTTATTGTATGAAATGGTTTTTCCCCCCTTGTTAATCAACAATTATGGAATTATTTGTTTGCCCTGTTTTAGTTCCTTTCCCAAGCTGAGGGAGGCAGCAGGGCACCAGTTTTGGCAGGAACAATGGAGCAGCTTTAACCAAATAATGATGGAGTGTAGGGAGGAGGAGGAGGAGGAGGAGGAGGAGGAGGAGGAGGAGGAGGAGGAGAAGGGAAAGGAGGAAGGAAGGAAGGATCCATTTCCATGTACTGGTTATGCAAGGAACTGTGAGAGCAGATGGTGGGTAGCAAGCCCTGCTAAAGTCTGACAAAAAGTGGGTCAGAGATGCTATTTTTAATTAAGAAAAAAGAGCAAGAAAGCTGTAATTGAGCAAAAAATAATGGGAGCAGACGGGGAATCTTCCTCAATCTGCATGTTCATGGGAAGTGAGCAAACTTGGAGTTTTGTGGGTCACTGTAAGACTGATTAACCAGGAGATCCTCCTGCCTGGGCACTTGATGGCATGGAATTTGTGTGCAGGCATCCTCAAAGCACCCATCTGTCCTAGAAAAGCAGGAGCTGAGGTCACTTCTAGGCTATTCTGAATGGCAGAGCTCCTTCCCCACAGTGGTGAGTCAATGTTGTGGGTTCCTGACTCATCTCCTGCATTTCTCTGTTCCTGCGGTTCAGTGGAAGGCAGCTTGTGTGGAGCAGCTCATCTGTAGTAGGGAGGCTTCTCCTGGCCTGCTCCTCCGAGATAATCTTCCTAAAATACATCCGAATCCTGTGACTGATTCCTGGAGAAATTGAAAGGGACCTGATGAGTTCAGAGGCACTGAATGAATGATGAACCACAGCTGAAGGTTGAGGATGTTTTCCATCTCCACAGGGGTTTTCCCTTGAAAGTTGCCCTCGGAGGATTTTATTCATAGAATCACTGTCAGGTTCTTGTAGTTGTGCACCAGGGAATGCTCTGCCTTTGGGTGATGGATGTTGATGGCAGGGAGAGTCAGAGTGGTCACTGAGGCTTGGGCAGCAAGTTCTGTTCCATTATCTTGAGCTGATGTAGCAGACCTGGCTTGTCTCCTGCTTGTCCTGTCGCTGTAGCAGCCCAGCCCTCCTCAGGTACATTGGTGCTTCCGATGATCAATGTGAAGAGCATAAAATACTGTTCATGCTTATCTTTCTTTGATGCAAACACAGTACCCAGCCACGGTACCCCCAAATCAATCATAATTAGCCATGCACTGCATTTTTTATTGCTGAATGTTATCATAAAATAAGCACAGCAACTTTTGGCTTCTGATATATAAAAAAGCTTCTCTTGGGTTTGATCATTCAGCACTTGGTAGCCCCCAAATCTTGTATTGTTTTAGCAAAAGCTGGTATTGTTTTAGCAACTTGGAGATATTTTTTTTTTTTTAAATGCAGTAGATGAGCTCACCTAGAGCTGGATTGCTGCACAGTGAGTCCCCTCAGAACAGCCAGCTCAGTGAATCTGTGCACTGAGCACACAGGCTACTCTGAATCAGGGCTTGTTTCATTGCCTCAAGACTTTCTCTCTCATCTGACTACTAATGGGGTTAAATGTGATGGAGGAACAAAAGGTTCTGGTTTGCCTATGGGAAGACTCTGGAATGTCATTTTTATTTTTCATGGTTTTCTTTGTGGGCTGAAAGAAGAAAAAGGTGCTGGCCTCAGGAGAAGGGAGAAATTTTCATCACAGTTGTCTTTGTCCCTCTATCCCAGCGTGGTAGCACGAGCTGTTATTAGGCAAATACATCACAGCCATGACTATAAATTCTCAGTTCCACAGAGATTATTCCATGTTAGTCGTCTTTAAAATGTACTCAGGAAACCGCAGTTCTTCGTCCTGGATGTATCTGAAAATTCAGGTGGGGCTCTTTAACCCCCTGGCTGGTGCTGTGTTCACAAGTTGCCTCTCACCTTTGTAATGTGTCTCCATTAAATGCTTTGCCTGTTCATCTTCCTGCACTGTTAGCTCTGCGCTGCTGCTGCAATTGCTCCCTGGGAGGGTGGGCAGGCCCTGGCACAGGGTGCCCAGAGCAGCTGTGGCTGCCCCTGGATCCCTGGCAGTGCCCAGGGCCAGGCTGGACAGGGCTTGGAGCAGCCTGGGACAGTGGGAGGTGTCCCTGCCCATGGCAGGGGTGGCACTGGCTGGGCTTTAGGTCCTTCCAGCCCAGGTCATTGTGTGACTCTGTGATGATTCACTGTGCTGGAGGAGTTTTACTCACTTTAAATTCCTGTTTGTGATAAACAGCCTGACATTTCAGCCTGTTTCTCTCACTCCTGCGTTACCTGCAGGGATCTTTCTCATGCTCTTTGCTGGTCAGGCTGTCAGCGTGTTCATCTGAACTGTAAAATCAATGTAGGTAATTATGAAGATGTTATCTGGAGCTGCAGAGGTAAAACCTTACTGAAGAGCAGTTGTTGATAATTGCTTTTCACAATTACCTCTTCTTACTTTTTATCTTCTTAAAATAGAGTATTAGTAGAGAATAATAACAACGGAATGCCTGCCATTTTCCCTATTAAATCAAACACATCAAAGGAAAAGGAAACTCATAAAGACTTTCCTATTTTACTCCCTCCTTGTGGATTTCAAATGTCACACTTAAGGCTGGAGTTGTACACAGACAGCAAAACCTACGTAGGTCACTGAGTTACAACCCCTCAGCTGGGTTTGGGATGTAGACATGGGGATTAGCTTCTCTCTGCTGGGCTTCTGGAATCACAGCAGCTTCTTGGTGCACTTTGTGGGGCTTTACTTCCTAAATATTCCATGTTTTGTGACCTTCCTGCTGGGCGAGACGTGGCTCTGATCGATGCCTGTGCTGGTGTCACTTGGGCTGCTCTTGTCACCTGTTCTGCCTTACTCCTCTCCAACGACAGCGGGAACGCTGGGTTTGGAGCAACCAAACATCAGGAAAATGTCCTTCTGGAGCAGCCATTGGCACTGGCAGGAATTCTCTGCACTGACCTTCAGATCTGCCACCACAGATGGAGAAGGAGCCTTCCAGCATGTCTGGGTCACACGTGGAAAGGAGGGAATGTGAGAGACGTGGAATAAACCCAACCGAAGCAAGAGCTGAGACCCCCTGGACAGGTGAACATCCCGCACCTGGGGGAAATCTGAATGTGTAAATAATTCAGTTAAATGACAAACTTTTCTCACATTTTTTGGGTTTGTTTCAGTGAAATTCTAGTCCTTGATCCCTAATTTATATTCTTTCTGAGCTTCCTGTTAAGCATGAGTTAATATGAAAAAGTAACTCCAGCACTGAGTCGTGCAGTGAGGTTTAAAAATTGCTGTTCCCTTTGCCAGTGTTTCTTCTGAAGTCTGGAGGTGCAGATGAGCAGATGGGTGGGTGTGTGGCAGCACAGGATTTATGCATTATTAGAAACCAATTCTTAATAAAATTGCACTTGTGGATGTCAGAAGAGCGTTAAGTGAATTAATCAGGCTGGTATTAAACTGTCACTAAATGCTCAGTGGACCTGATGTGTTTTACTTCTGCCTTTGAGTACTCAAATGCTTTTGTTCTGGGTTTTTTCCTGCTCCCCTCACAGTGGTAACTTTTTAATCTTTTTATTCATTCTGTGTTCAGCATAAATGAACCTGCCAGGAATATTTTATTAGTGTGATTAAACCCAACAGTGGCACATGATTTCCACTTTTTTTACAGGATTCTACATTGAAATGGTAAGGAAAATCACCTGGTGACTGAAATGGTGCTTTCCACTCAGATATTTATGATGCTCCCCCAGATTTTTTTTTTTTTTCATTAAATTGCATTTTAAGGTATTGCTATTTCTTAAGGTATTGCTAATTCTTATTCATCTGTCTATAAATTGTCACAACGTCTTTGCTTTTAGTCATTTTGATACATCATCTCCTTAGGAGGAGTAAATTGCTCTGTGATGCTCAATTCTGAACTGTAGTAGTTGCACTCAAACATATTTTTCCATGTTGTCCATGAAGCCACAAAATTCCTGCTTTGCTTAGTTTTAATTATGGATCCCCTTATCCTTCATAAACATTGGATTTCTGAAGAGGTGCTCAGTTTCTTTGCAGATTTCCACAACTGTATCTTGCGTCCTTGGGACTAAATTAATCACAGGGAATCTGGAGGAAGTTTTATCTTCACATTGTTCAGTGTTTTGAGGATTGGTGGTGTGGTTATGCCAAGATATCCCATGGGACTGGAACGCCAAGGCACTGGCAGTGCCTCTGTGGAAATTGAATTTAATCCTGAAAAAACAGCCAATGTGGAGGGCTTCTTTAAATGATACAATCCAACCTCCCAGCAGGAATTCGTGTGTGAATCCTTGGAGTTAAACTGGCCACACCTCTGGAGTCATCCTCTGCCTGACTTTGGGCTGGCAGGGGGAAATCTGGGCATTGAAACCTTGAGAGCTGTGGTGTCTCCCACCTCACACAGCCCCGTCCTGTGCTGATGCCCATGAAATACTGCATTGATTGTGCTCTAAGCCTCTGGAAAATCTCCCCAGAAGCCCTGAATGGAGTTGTAAATCCATCCTAACCTGCCCATCTGAAGTCTAATCTCTATTTTATTTATTTTTACGTGCCACTGGGAAGGATAAGAGAAGATGAAAGAGGGAATGATATTTTTTAAACAAGGTCTTATAAAGAATTTAGGAAATGATTGTTGAAGCTTTAGAGGAAAAGTGTTTTTTAATGTAATTGCATTTCCTCCAAAAAAACCTGCCTACTGTAGGTTGTGGAATATATTGGAGGTGTTTCCAGAGTGACTTCAGTGGACACTGCCTCTAGTTTTTCTTACAAATTGCTCCTTAGAGTTATTGATGAAGAGCTCTCTTGAAATATTAATTAATTTTGGCTTAGCAAGTTGCAGTTTCAGGTAGGGAGACGCTAAATCTGTATTATTGGCAGTCAGTTTATTTAATGTCATAGTATTTAACTGCTGGCTTTGCTAATCTATTTATCCTGTACCATTAACCTTTTGTCTTTTTATTTCCTCCCACCTTTGGAGCCTGTTTTAGAGCCATTTATTGTGCCAGTTCCTGCAGTTGCCATCCACATTTGTATTTAAATTCTGCTCTGCTGTTGCTGCAGGCAGGGCCTGACCCTGGGTTTGGGTTTTCCTTGGATAGCACGAGGTCACACAGGTAAAGAGCTGCAGTTCTTCTTTCCCTGACGCAGCAATTGATGCTCTTGTCCTGTTGCTTTCTGCCTGGCAGGAATTCCCGAATTATCCCATGGAGAACTGGATGCTCTCAGGTCGTTTTGCACCAGGAAGATCAGCAGGATGCACCAGGAGCAGGCAGGGAGTGGGAAGTGCAGGAAGCTGCAGTCTGGAGTCCCAGCAAGGAGAACTGAGACAGGAGATTCCTGTGCCGTTCCTGCCCGGCTGATGAACAGGATCCTGCTGGAAAACACCAGGGAGGCTGTGAAACAGGTACTGAGGGGCAGAAAGGGAGGCTTTTCCCTGAATTCTGGGAGAACCACTGGAGAAAAAAGCCGTATTATCAGGAGCAAGTCAGGCAGACCTTACTGATGCCAGGCTCAGGCCTCTGAGAGATGTTTTGGGTTGATATCCCAAGATTTATCTTTCTCATTTCCTAGACACCACTGTAGAACTGTCGCTAGCAAATAATCATCATAAAATATTGCCTGGTGATAAAATCCTGATTTGTGTGCTTGAGCAAGGCTGCAGTCATCAGTTACTGCAGTCCACGAGAAGCCCTGGATCAGCTGAAGGGAAAAGCCTTTTTCTCTGGTTATGTTTGCATCAACTTTTTATCAAATTATTCTGCATATTACTTGTTGTGAAGTCTTTGTGACTCTGGGATTAGAAGAATTCCAAAGGCAAAACCTTCCTGTGCTCCCAGCTTTCTCAGGCATTAGATAATATTAATAAAAACAGTTCCAATAAAATCTTGCTGACCTCAGTCCCTGATTAAGAAGCGTCTGTCTCATCTTTACCCAATTCAAAGCTCTTTTTTTGTCACCAGCCTGGTGGTTTTTTCCCACCACAGGATGGATTTTATGCCCCAGCTCCTCCCCTCACCCCTTCACCTAAAAATAATACTTTAAAGTCAGTCCTGGTGTGATAATTATTTCAGGCTTCCTGTCTTTTAAAATGATTTTGACATTTCAGCCATCTGCATTTTTAATTTCTATTAATGTTAACCCACCTTCCAAATTTTGTGGAATTTTTATTTCCTCCTTATTTGTCTGACATTGTGGGAATACATTCCCTAAGAAAAGGAGCTCGAACTGCTCTGTCTGCTTGGTTCTGTCTGTAGCTCCACACAACAACAGTTTTATACAGAGAAGTCAGGGAAGAGGGGACAGAGAGGCCTGGCATGGGACTTTCTAGGGTTGATTCCTCTGCTTTTGTGGCAGTTCACTGTGTTTCTGGAGCCAGATGGAATCTGTGTCAATTAAATCAGATAAAACCATTGATATTTCATAAAAGCACAAACCCTGGGATTTGTGTAATGCTGTTAAATAAGCTTAAGATTTCATGGTAGATAAACGACCCTAGGAATCACTGAGTAGCACTGTTCATCTCACAAGCAGAACTGCAGAATCTGGGTTGGGTTCTGGCTCAGAGTTGCATGTCTGAACTAATTGCTCCAGAGTTTATTTGCCTCTTAATTTATTTATAAAATGTATAAACATAATTTATAATCATAACCCCTCTGGTTGGTGTCTAAGGCCTTGCACACGCTGCCAGCATAGGAACAGTTATAGATGATGGAATTATGACTATGAATTATTTTACTACTGCCTAAAAAGCCAATTTTTGTCTTTAGACAGTGCCTCTGTGTATTTTTATTGATTGTTCTCAAAGTTGCCACCTTGCTAGGCCAGACATTGCTCATGGCATCAAAGTCTCCTCTCCCAGGTGGCAGAAGCTCAAATCCACGAGGCTTCAGCGTGTCCTGACTGCCAGCAGAAGGAAGCAGAGCTGGCCAAGGTTGCCTTTCTCAGGAGAAAAAAGACTCTGCTGGAAGGTGCTTTAATCCGAAAGAAACTGGAAGAACGCTTTTACTGCAGAGTAAGCAAATGTTGTTTAAAAAAATTCATGCTCCATTTTAGAGGTGCTGTAACTAAAGAATCTCTAAGGCAGATTCCCCCTGATTTATGGCAGTGAGATCAGTGCAAACCAAAACAGAATTTGGGTCCGTGTCATTAATAAAAAGCTTGGGACCAACATTCTCCTTAAGTCATTTGAGCTGCCTGATTTATGGAAGCTGAAGGTCATTCCCAGAATCTCCTGGAACTGGTTTTGGGTCCCTTTTGATTATTTCTCCCCGCTTTGTTTTCTGCTGGGCTGTTTGAGATGAAATAGCAAATGAAATGATGTGGCAGGAGGTAACTGTGCCCACACTGGGCTTCCTTGCTCATCCTTTGCCATAGGAATCTTGGAATAGGGCGCTGCAATGTGTGATGGAGGCTGAGGCCTCTGGGATACACTGAGATTTCTTCTTGGAATTCCTGTCTCTGTGCCAGTGTCCCAAAGACTGAAGGTTTGGTGTTAGGAAGTGCCTCTGGAGCAGCTGGGTGGGCAATGAAATGTGCAGAATTCCTTGGGTCTCCTGTGGCTGCTCCTCAGGATGATCTTCCTGAAGGAAGAGCCCTTCTCCCCTTCTTGGGAGGGGATCACACTGAAGGCAGGTGCCTTCCTGAAGCCCCCAGATCTCTTTCCCATGTTGATGAGCAGGGTGGGCGTTTGTGCTGTACCACACATCCCTTTTTTCCTAATAATTCCAGTCTCCAGAGTTTTGACTCTTCCTCACGCCATACCTAAAATTTGAGAATTTCAGTCTCAAGTGAGGCTTCACTTTTTCCCACTTTTCCCCCTGCTTCCCTGAAAGGCCAGCTGTTTTTCCCTGTGCCTCCTTAGGGAGGAGTCCTGCTTTATGGGCCATGCTGTTTGACAGAGTTACTAAACAGAATCCTTTCAAATCCACCAAATTGTGTGGGTGAGTGCTGCCCACCTGGCTGGGTTTGAGGGACTGGGTGTGTGATACAGGCCATGGGAAATGGCAGGGATACAAACCTGAGTAATTGCACGTTTCCTTTCTATTTCAGGACATGCTCACACTTCTAGGAGAAGCACTCAGAAGCTTTCCCAAACCTTCAGATGATCCCAGGGACTTGTGGCAAAGGCTGAAGGGTCAGGAAATGGAAAGCCTGAAAGTAACCATAACTCCTCCAGTGGGTAAAGAATTGGGAGAGCCTCCTGTGGGCAGCCACCTCCAGAATTCCAGTGATTATGGATCTGAGCTGCTCTGGCAGTGATGGATTGGGTGCTGGTTTAATATTCCTGCAGGTGGAACCAGACCTGCCTGTGCGGGGTGTGCGTCAACCCTTTCTCCTTCCCCAATGCAAATGTTGCAATATATCGTAATCCATCTCCATAGGTTTTTCAAATTCCGGAAGCCAACAGTTTCCATTATTAATCTGGCAAGCCGTAAGTATTGTTTTTTGTGGGATTGCTGTGGGATTGCAGAGCAGCTCCCAGCTGCTTCCATCCGTAAGGAAAATAAATCATTCGGTTTTCCAGGGCAGGGAGGTGTAATTACTGCGTTTCAGCTCAGTCTTTGCCCACTGTCTCATGGTAAATTGAAAGTGAGAGCCCCAGGTGGAGGACAAAAAGCAAAGTTAACTATAGAAAGCAGTAAAATGAAATGCAGTATTTATAGAAGGGAAATAATGAGGCTGTAAGAGAAATTAATCAGCAGGACTGGGGATGCCAAGAGGATGAGAAATGCTAATAAATTAATCATGGAATCTATATAGGATAGGTGCCTAGGAGAAAAAACCAACAGAGATTAAAACTGGAATAAGAATGATAAGAAAATACTTTAGAATTTGTTGTAATTTTCTGTAATTTTTCATGATGACAAAGCCGCTGTTGTTCAAAGACTGGATCTGGGGGTCGGTACACATCCAACTAAAATGGAATTATGCTGGGAATCTCTGAAATTATCCCCACTGTGGCCTCCAAAGCCTGGTGCTGCTCTGTGGGCACCTCTGCACCCCTCTGTGATCAGAGCTGACAGTGAGGGCTCAGCCCTGTGCTCCAGCTGCGGCCTTGTGGCCTTGGCTGAGTCCTGAAGGGGCTGACTCTCCTCAGCCTCCCATTTCCTCATTTCTGGACATTCAGATCCCTGTGGAAATCTTGGAGGAATATCCCTATCTACGAACCCACAGTGCATTTTTGTGACAAGGCAGAGAGGATTAAATCTCCCTGTTGCATTTTCTTCCCCCATTTTGGGACAAGAACACTCGCTGCTGAAGTGGGGTTTGTGTTTCCTACCCGAGTGGCTGTTCCTTCCTCGTGCACTCTATAAGAGTCCTTGAGGGCTGTTTGGCCTCTTGTCCTCACTTCCCACAAACCAATGGAAAACCTGGAGGGAAATGCTGGGATATAAACAGAAGTGTTAGCAAAGCTCTGCCTTCTGCTGCTTAAAAATCTGCTGGGAGTGATTTCCCCGGGAGCTGATCCTGAGTAGGTCAAACCCCAGGTGGAAAGCCAGCCCAGCCCTGAGTTATTCAGTGCTGGTTCTGGTTTCTGGCAAACAGCTTTGATAGTCCATCAAAACTGTTCCCCTAAAAACATTCCCTTTTGAAATGTCCCTGCAGAGCACCTGGACAATGAATAAACTCTGCTTGTTCCTTCCTGTTGCTCTGGAATCCTTAGGAATGTTTAAATCCTTTAAATCTCCTGCCTTCCAATCTCTTCATGGATACTCCACCTCTGTTCCTTACTTGTTTTGGTCTGCACTCCCTGGTTCTCTGAGCCTTGGGAAGTTTCTGCAATCTGCAAACACGGGGAAAGGCACCCAGAATTCCACGTGGAGCCTTGTAAGGGCTGTCAGGTGTACACGAGGTGATCAGGAGCAGAACCCTTTGAAAATGTCATTTTGTAGCACAGATTTCAGCCCTTACAGACCCACAAGAAGTGACTTCCAGGACTCTCCTTAAAAAATAATCTGTACATGTTGATACTTTTGCTTTCCGAACATAGAAGCTTTCTAGAGCTACTGAAACGTTTCTTTGCAGCTGCTGTCAAGCCTTCCTGTAAATCCTGAACTGTGAGTTATTTGGGTTATGTGTCTGACAGTGTTTGTCTGCGGAACAGCATCCTGCTCACGCACAGCTCTTGTTTGTTTGCATAAACGTTACAAAGAGAACTCGGGTAACTCCTCAGGAAAATCAAAGCAGATTTTGCTGATGCCTGTTGGATGCGTTTTCCTGCTGCTCACTACAGTTGTTTCGCTCTTTTATCAGCAGTGACTCTGAGATCTGAGTGTTTTTCTTTAGCAGCTCTTAGAGATACGCAATGGAATGAGTGATCCGAGTCCCTAAATAATTTATTTTCTAATCCTGCAGTTTTTGAGGCTGGAGATCCAAAACTCTTGACAGGGAGGATGTGGGAGAGAGGGTGGGTGATGTCTCTTCCTTTTTCCCCTTCCAGGAGCTCCTCCCCCCAGCAGCAGATTTTTCTTTCGATCCAAAGAACCCCCAAAACTCTGATCAAGGAATATTGATTCATCTGCTGCCTGGTTTGTGCTTGCTGGGGCATAAAAGGAGCAGGGTTAGGGTTAGGGATTCCTATGGAAAAGCAGCTGTGGCTGTGAAACAAAGCATTGTGCCTCTTCAAAGTGCTCTGCAGCTTTGGCTTTGTGGCTTTCATGCCACCCAGGGTTGCATGATTCAATCTTCTGAATGATTGCTGATGTTGTGGAGATCATCGCTCTGAACTCTGTGCTGGCAGAGAAGGTTCCTGCCATCTCCGTTGGTTTATGCTCTGCTGATACCCACTTTTCGGATGCTGGATTTTATAACTGACCCCCTTTGGATAAACTTACATTCCTCAAATTATCATTAAAATCAGTTTCCCGTGGACTGCAGCACTGTAACTTTCATTTGCTCTAGCTTTCTCTATAAAAAATACCCTGCATTCCAGGCTCCCCCATCCCTTAGTCTCCTTTCCATCCATCTCCTGGGCTGTGGGAATTTGTATCTCTGGGAGAAACTTCCCTGTCAGTCCCAACAGGCTGCTAGCACAGCTCTGAGTGGGAATGAAGTTTTTAGTGTCAGGAACTTCCTGGATGTGAGCTGGGAACAAAGATAAACATTCAGAAATGAACTCTTCTGGTGGAAGGTGGCCCTGCCCACGCCAAGGGGGTGGCACTGGATGAGCTTCAAGGTCCCTTCCAGCCCAAACAATTCCATGATTTTGGGATATTTGAATTAGGATTTCCCGCTACTGAGGAAATCTGTTGTGGTCCCGCTGGTCCAGTGCCGGATCATAGAAGAGTTTGAGTGTGAAGAGACCTTCCAAAGGCCACCTGATCCACCCCTGCCATGGCAAGGACACCTTCCCCTATCCCAGGTGCTCCAAGCCCCATCCAGCCTGGCCTTGGACACTGCCAGGGATCCAGGGGCAGCCACAGCTTCTCTGGGCACCCTGTGCCAGGGCCTGCCCACCCTCAGTGTAAAAACCTTCGTGTAAAAACCCTAAACCAGCCGTCCTGCAGTTAAAACCATTATCCCCTGTCCTGAGGGCACAGGGCCTGCTGAGAGCGTTGCTCCATTTTTCCTGTAGGCCCCGTTCAAGTGCAGGAATGTTTCCCTGGAGCCTTCTCTTCTCCAGCTGAACACTCCCAACTCACGGGAGAGGTGCTCCAGTCCTCAGAGCATCTTTGTGGCCTCTTTCCATTAATCTTGGACCTTTGAAGTTACACTAAAATCTGAAATGCTCCAGGCTCCCCTGGAGTCCCTCAGTGCCTCCTCAGAAATTCCCCTCATGGGGTTGGTGTGTGGTGAGACTCAGGTAATTTTTTGGTTTTATTTTTTACCAGAGCCCATTTGCTGAGGTTCCAAGAAGAGGAGCTGAACCCATTTATTCATATTGGGGAACTTGACAGAAGTTTTCAGCTGGTGGCACCGAGGACGAGGTTTTGCTGCTGGAAAAGCTCGTGTTCCCCTGTGGAACTGGAGCTCACCCAGCTCTCAGTCAAACCCTGAACTGAGTGCAGTTCCCTCAAACCATCCACATATCCTCCAGCAAGAGCTGCAGTGCTCCCAGCTCTGGATTTCTCAAGCGTTTTCAAACCTCCTCGTGTTCCTCAAGCTGTAATTTTATTACCACTGGATGTGATTTTCAGAGGGTGACTTCTGCTCGTGGCCCCTGAGGGAGGCGCTGGGTGTGTGCAGATCAGCCCTGCCTGCCCAGGGCTGCTGTGCTGAATTTGCTGTGTTTAAATGATGGCAAAACAGATATTAATGCTATAAACACCACATTTGCATTGCTTTCATGCAACTAATTGTTCTTTTTTCTCCTCCACAACTGATTTTGAAGATCTTTGGCAGCACTGACAGCAGCAGGCTGCGGATGGGAGATGAGGGGGAGTGGATTCCTTCTGTCAAGGGTCCTCCATCTTCCAGATTACCTAAAGAATTGATCAGGGTACTTAAAAAAAACCAACCCAAAACCATTTTCCAGCTTCTGGGCATGGATATTCACTGCTTATTTATTCATTTCTTTATTCCGTAATAAAATAGTACTGTTCCCACAGACTAGGCTGTATGATCCATAAATACCCTTGTAAAATAGATTTGTAGCATGTAACAGAATCCTTTCGAATATTCTGTGAAAATTCCTTTTTTTTCCTTTTTTTTCTTTTTTCTTTTCTTTTTTTTTTTGTTGTTGATAGCACTTCCAGAACATTTACATCCTTCATCCTGACATTTGGAAATAGAACATTTTTTGCCCACAGAGGTAAGTTTACAGCATCATCACAGTATTATAGCTTGTTTAAAAATACATACAGCAGTACTGGTATAATTGCAAGCAAGCTGTATACTTGAGCAGGGGATTGGTGGCAACTTCACAGGGTTTCTACTTTATAAAACAATGACATTTATTAATATTACATCCATCACTTGGTTAGAAAAGATTACTTAGATATGCTACTCACAATAAATCTGTCATTTCTCTGTGACATCACAGGACAGGCTATGAAAATAGAAACACGCCGTGGTATGGGTGGTGTAAAAAGGATTGGATGCCTACTTTAAAAAAAGGGGTTGAGGCTGTCTCTTCCCGTGGGAATTTGAGTTCCGTTAACACTGGATGTCCTCGATCCACTTGTGGTGGGAAGGCCACGAGCGCCTCTCAGCACCAAGCCTTGTGTGAAGGAAACATTGGAACGTCAGGCTTGGCCCCACGAGGAGCTGCTGCCCAAGACACGAGCGGTTCTTCGGGAGCAGCCTGGCAGCACCATCTGGGAGCCCAAGTGGATTTCGACACCTTCAGCCCCTGATGGGATCAGTGCAGCACAGCTCCCCCGGTTTGGATCAGCTGAGCTGGTTGCTGTCACCCCAAATCTGCCTCTTTACCTTCACTGAAAGAGTGAAAGCAACAGATTTAAATTTACTGGTTCAGTAATACACAGAAAATTGTGGTTAGGGTTGGAAAGGACCTAAAAACTCATCCCATTCCACCCCTGCCATGGCAGGGACACCTTCCACTGTCCCAGGCTGCTCCAACCTGGCCTGGGACACTGCCAGGGATCCAGGGGCAGCCACAGCTTCTCTGGGCACCCTGTGCCAGGGCCTGCTCACCCTCACAGGGAACAGGCACTGCCACAGTGTGCCCAGTGAGGATTAAAATGACAGAAGAGATTAAAAATACATCATTGCATTGGTTTTACCTTTGCACAAATGAGACTAAATGTATAAATATATATATACATGTATAATAAAGCTGTAGGAAATCTCCAAACTGCTAACAACTCTTAGAAATGAGATAAAACAAGGATGTATTTGCTTGGAAATTTCATAGTTGCAGTTCTTTCGTGACTTTGATTTCCAGGTAATTCAAGAGTACTTCATGGTGGATCCTGGTTTTCTTTTTTTATGAAACGAGTCCAGGTGTGCTTTGGCAAATGCTCTTTTCTTGGTCTCTCTGATACTCCTCTTGTGCTTTCTGCAGTCTTTTCCCTCTGAGTTTCCACTTGTGGAAGCAGTAGGTGATGAGGGACGTCACTATCAAGGAGAAAATGATGACCAGCACGATGATCAGGGCGATGGTGGACGACAGGGACCCCTCCAGCTGCTCACTCTCAGTGTCCCTGGTGGAGTTCAGATCAGCAAAGTTCTCATAGTCTGCTGAGGCCAAAAGTGCAGCTCCAGGAGCCTCCTTGAACTTGGGCCTCATCGGGACTCAGGAGCTGTTCTCACAATCCCTGGAGAAGCAGAACTAGGCCTCCCTTGGCACCCGGGGCATCCAGGGGCCAGTTTTCCCCTCGGGTTCTGCAGGCATAGGGGAGGCTCAGGAGTGGGGTTTGAAGCCAGCGAGTGCAGGAACAGCAGCCTTTGGCACAAAGCTTCCAGCACAGGTCACCTTTATCCCAGGTGTTGAGGTCAGGAATGTGTTGCCTTCTTCATCAAGGGGCAGGGAAGGCTCAGCCAGATGCCAGTTTGGGATTCCTTGTCTTCTGCAACAGATAATTGGAGAAAATCCAATCAATTTTCCAGTGGTGGCAGAGCTTGCCCTGGGGCTGAAAGCAAAACAAGCATTGCAACAAGTGTACTTTCAACCTTAGGAATTGTCTCAGTGAAAGACTTTTTTTTTCTTTCCCAGAATATTCCCAGAAGAAAGTGAAGTCAAGGGCCTGGTTTGTGCCCTTGGGCAGGCTTGGTTGTGGTAACATCACCCAACATGGAGCTCTCATGTTAAGAAGGGGTTTCATTTCCCCTCTTTGCTCTCAGACTGGGCTCGTCTGGAGAGGGTTTGAATTTGGGGTTTTAGTCCTCATTATACTGGAGCTGAGGGGGTGTCCTCACTGATTGCAGGTCTGGGATCTGGAGAAAGGGCCTGGGTGAAAAACCACCCCGGATTATTTGAGGTGAGCTCCCCTACAGGCACTGAGCTGTAAACTGGAATTTAACCCCCCCACCCTTCCACAATTCTGATGGAATTTCAAAGACTTTTAAGTCATTTGCCTTTGATATGTGCTGTGTGTGACAAAGCCTAAAAAATTCACTCGTCTGAGCAGTTCTGAAGTCCAAAGCTGCTCTGCCCTTCCCTCCCCTGATCCAAATCCCATTTTGGAGTTAAACCTGAGGAACAAGGCTGCTCTGCTCTCGATTCCTGCTTCCAATCGGGCCAGGAGGATTTGGCCCCGGGGTGTTTTCCTTTGAGGAGCTATTTATTTCAGGTAACAGCTTGCTCCAAGCCCCCTCCGCCCTTCTCCCAAATGCTTGGAGGCCAAAATTAGGTTTCAGAGACCTTGGAGCCTCATTGTTTGGAGATGCTCTGTGATAGGACGCAGTTCATTCTCTTTATAGAAATAAAGTTCATCCCACTAGGGCTCACAGAGAGCTGAGGGTCTCTCTTCCTAATTAACAGCACGTTCTGATTAGTAATAACCACTGTTTATATAGCTCAGCATTCTGTTGATGCTAAAAGATGTAAATAACAGTTCCTGCCAGTTTGGAACAATATGTTCATGGAGTTGGAGAGAAATGGGGATTTTGAAGGAAGTTTAGAACTCAGATTCTGCTGTAGTTGAGGGAGAGCTGATTGAAGGCTCATTTCACATCAGGGACCAAGTGCAGCGTGGCCCATCTTTGATGAATGCCTACAAGTGGCACTGCTGGCAAGCCATGCATCAGGAGGGGATGGCAACAGAATATTTTAGTGCTCCTCGGCCGTGTGTTCAACATCCTTCTCAAGTAGCCTAAAGAAAGAAACTGCAATAAAAGCACTTGAGAAGCTGAGAAATGCCCCTCTGATTTATGGAGCAGCCGAGTGTCCACCTCCCACGTGGAAGTCTGGGAGGGGGAATGTCTCAGCACTGAGAGAACTCTGATCCTGTCATACTTGCCTTAACCTGGATCTCATCTCATCTGAATCCACAGCTGTCAGACTCCTGTGGGGAGGAGAAAACAGAAGATACGAAGTCAGAATGCAGCTGGTTCTGTGCTGCTCCGGGAAGGTGCAGGGATGTTGTTTGTAACTCCCCCACCAGTTCAGGGAGGTGGATTTTCAAAACCAGACCAGGACTGCTTTAAAACCTTAAATCTGCAAAGCTCTGCTTGTGCTTCCAGCTGCATTTTGGGGAAGGAAACTGCTTTTACAGGCAAATGCCTTCAAAACAACCTCTGCGGGTTCTGCTGGTGGCTGTGCTGTGAACTCTTGAGTGACTGTGGCCAAACCCATGGGTAACACGGCAGTGCCACCACTGCTTCCTGAGGGCAAGGGACGCTCCTTGCTGCTGCTCAGGGATGGATCGGGGAACCAGACTGGAGAGCAAAGGGTGAGGGAAGCCTCAGACACCGCCAGCCACGGCTGGAGGCCCCAGCTCGGTCTGCACAGACAGGAGCGGTGCCAGGGGAGCTGCCAGGGAGAAGCTCTTTCCTGGGAAGCGCCGTGGGTGGGTGTGGATGTGAGGGGTGGTGGCAGAAGGGCTGCTGGGGTGAAGGAGTTGCTCCTGACACAATTCCAGCGTGGAAAGGAAGCAGGCAGGGACAGCAGGGGTGGGTGTGCTCCAGAGGGGCCTCTCCAGGCTGGAGAAGCGGAGAGGAGCCTGGTGAGGTTCAGGCCGTGGGATGATCACACACAGCTCTCATCCCATCCGCTGGAATCTCACTGGCAACACATCCTCGGGGCGACGCTGCCCATTAAAATCCCCCAAACCTTTTCCTTGCCTGTGCTTTAATTGAATTCCAGCAGCAGAGAATAAATAAAGCTGATATTGTTTGCTTGGGTTTGTGTGAGTCATAAGTCTTCAGTGGCTCTGGCCTGAGCATTGCAAACATTCCAGCCAGGATCTCAGGTCTGGGCACATTTAATTCCCATTAAAATATATTAGAAAGATTCAAGTATTGACAAAAATAATGAGATTTTTTAAAAGCTGGAAATTTGTTAGAATAAACGTCTCGTGCAAGCACATTAGAACATCTGGAAGTTGAATTCATTTTTAAAGCTTTTAATGAAGCAATAGTGTTTTACTCTGGCACTTATGTGAGCCCAGGCTCTTGGTGGAGCACGTCCTTGCCTTGGGATGGACTTTCCTACCCTGGCTCACGTTCCTTTGTCTTTTTTTACCAACCTATAAAGTAAAGTACAACTCAGTACAAGATAGGGAGGACAAAATCTGCTCCTTGATTTGTAATATCCTTAGGACAGGCATCGTCTTCCCTTTGTTCTCCAAGTTTGACCTCTGAGAACCTCAGAGAGAAATAGATTTTTGAAGGTTTTTTTATAGTTTTTGAGTGTGGAAAGTAAGAGAGGGTTGGATGCAATTTATATGAGAGGAACAAAGCAAACGACAGTTAAAAAACCCTGAGTGTCTCAAGATTAATTCAGGTTATTGGCATCTGTCAAATACTGAATTACTGAAGAGAGATAAGAATGTTCATCAAGAGCTTTTTGATTTCCCTGAGAGTCCTCCCTTTTCTGAGGGCAGACCTTGCCTCTGTTTGCCAGCCGAGGTAATAATGATGTTATCGATGTTACATTCAGGACAGAAATGATGATTTGCATTGGATTCCTAAAAAAAAAAAAACAAATTAAAAAGTCAAAATACCGTGTGGGAGATGAGAGTTTTGTTTTGTTGGATATGGTTTGGGGCTTTCCTATTGTTAGGATAACTGGTTTTTTATTTCAAAGGAAGGACTGAGTTCAGGGAACGTCTGGAATCTCCAGCTTTGTTGGAAGGATGAAGGGCAGGAATCACACCTGAGCTGCTTCCCTTGTTCCACTGGAAGCTGATTGCACATCCCTGACCCTTGGGACAACTCCGGCTTCCTGGTGGGGTTGATAAAGAATGGCTGATAAGGACATGAACCCGGCAGCAGCGAGGAAAAGGAACAGCCCTGCTCTCAAAGGAGCGCAGAAACAGCTTTCCAAAGGCAAGGTGACTGCCCTGAAATGCAAACCTGCTCCTTGTGAGCTGATAGAAAAAACCTCTTTGATTTCCCAAGCAGGAGAACCTTGGGTTCTGTCTTTGTGTGTCTCGTGCCCCCATCCCTGCATTCACCGCGCATTTCCCAGCGCTGAATTACTCCCAGCATTTATGTAACCCTAAATATATATTGATTTTTTTAACACAGTTTCAGGCTTGCTTTCATTCTGCCTTCAGCTTTCTCGTAAATGTCCCTGCTGCCTTTCAAATTGCCTCTTCCATTTTAATTGCATTAGGGAAGAATGCAGCTCCTCTCTCTCAATTTGCATCTTTTTGATGTGAAAACATTGGTGTGAAAGGTGTCCCTCATGCTTAGACCTGATATGGAAATGGCTCTTTCTCCTCCTCCTCCAGAGCTGGGGAGCGAGACATCAACTCCAACACTTGTGCTGCAGATAAAAGGCACAGTGGGAGTGGGAGCAGTGCAAGGGGGACGAGGAGGAGGAAAGGAGAGGAGGAAGGAACGGGAGAAGGCTTTGAAAAACACGTAGTGAAATGTTTTCGCCTTGCTGCATCTTTTCTAAACTCATCTAGGAACAAAGGACCGGGATTTAAGAGTATTTAAAAGAACCCATAAATACATAGGGATTTGTTTTTGGATGCCTAAAGAACTTTGGGGAATCTGCAGGTTTCAAGTCTCCCGAGCGCTGCTCAGTTTCATTCCTGGGAGGTTCTGTATCCTTTGGGGTGTGTGTTGTTCCCATCGACTTTATTTGTAGTGTCACCAGGTTTGCAGGTGCTACACACCTCAGATTGACCTGCAAAGTCCTCACACTGAACCTCTTCATGCCTCTTTCTTCTGTGTTGTTAATCTCCAAAAAGGAAACAGGATCTGGATTCGATTTTTCCACCCCTAGAAACGTCACTTGCATAAACCCCTTGTGATTACACCCAGTGCTGGCACCTTAGAGAAAGGTTGGAGCAAGCCAATTAATCTTTTAATTAAGTGTACAAAACTCTAGCCCTGCTTTTATCCCAGTGAACAAGAAATCTCTGCTCTCAGCTGTCGTTCAGAGTGTTCTGTCCGCGCTATTCCTGAAGTTGTCTAATGCAAGAAGAGAGAAAGGCTGGGAGTTTTGGGATCACTCATTCCATGAGCCAGTGGAAAGGTGTGTTCCTACAAAAGGATCAGCATCTGGTAGGATCCCGATTCTGCTGGGAGCCGCCCTGGGCTCGGGTGACTTTGAGGGATGGTTTGTGCATGACAAAACCAGGTAATTGTTAGAGCAGAACCTGATCCCATCTTCCCTCTCCCTTGGAAGATCCTGGGCAAAACTTCCACGGCTGAGGCGGAGGTTGGGGCTGTGCCACCGCTCAGGGCATTTCTGGGACCCAGAGGAGCTGCCGTGGGCAGGGCTGTGCTCAGCAGGGCCATCAATGCGAGGTGCTGCTCTCCGGGGCATTCTGTTCACAGAGGACCCACGCGAGGCTAATTCTGGTTTTCATTTTAATTGAGTAATCCCTGAAGTGCAGATTAATTGAAGCCACAGCCATGTCTGGCTTGAGGCTCTCTCTGAAGCTGATTTCCATCCCACTGATTTTACTGGTGACCTCTGCTAGTTTAATGTGTTAATTTAGCCTGAGTGTGATTTGATAAACAGCAGCAGCTTTTGAGGTGTGATCACAGCCTCCCTGGCACTGCCTGTTTTGGCAAATCTGAGCTTTGCTCTGTGCAAAGTCCAAATCCTTCTGGAAGGGTTCCTGTTCCCAGGAACAAACTGCACCCAGGCCATGTGCAGACTGGACACCTGACGGATTCCCTCCCTACACCGGTCACTGAAAGGTACCTGTGGCAGATATTTTAGCCTCCTTGTCCAGGAAATGTGAGGAAAGCTTATTATCCCGAGCACTGGAATCCTCGGATGAGTGGTGGGAGGGAAGTTTATTATCCTGCCCACTGGAATCCTTGGATGCCGTTTTTAGGGGAGCTTTAAATCTCTGTGAAATGCTCCCCAGAGGTGTGAGGGTGAGGCTTGTCTGAGCTGGCACAAACCTCTGAGGGGGAGACATGGGCGTTTACTCCTTTCACG
>VZTI01001917.1:692505-707884 GCA_013397865.1 Struthidea cinerea
GGCGGCGCTGGCCGGGAGCGCGGTGGTGCCGCAGCTGCAGCGAGGGTGGAACCGCTCCACACCCCCTCGGCAGCACCATCTGAGCCCAGCCGAATTTGTCAACTTTATTTAGGGGGAAGAATGGATCACATGGGGAGCTTCACCCAGCTGGGAGGAGCGTGTCAGTGCAGAATCAGGTCACTGGCAGAAAAGCCGAGTTAGTCACGGCCGGCAGCAGCAACAGTGAGAGCGCAGCCGGGCAGGGAGAACAGCCTGAGACAAAGGCAGGGACGCTGATGGGAATTCGGTGCTGCTGCTTCCTTCCCTTATCTGAGCCATTAAGCGGGGTAATTTCCCGCTCCCTTTATCAGGTGAGTTTTCCTAATCAAGTACGAAATAGAGTGGGATGTGAAAGAAATGTTCTCAGCTTCCGAGTGCTTTTGAGCACATTCGTCCTGCCGAGGTTGCTACAGCCTTTTCTTTTCCCATTCCTGTCTGTGTCCTGCTGGGTTGTATCGATCAGCCCCAGAGAAATGGAGGCTGCAGCCCCATCCCAAAGCATCCACATCCAGCAGTCCAGGTGGAATATTTGCCTCTGTCTCCAATCTTTCATTTGCATCTCCTGCTCAGACAGAGGCTGGAAGCTGCTGCCTGGTCCCTGTTGGATCTGGCTGAGGAATCCTTGTGGAACTGGGTTTCTACAGCACCTTTCCCTGCTCCTTCTCATTCCTTAATGGCTGGGGAAGCTCCCGAGCACAGGTAACACAAAAGCTGCAGCAGGATCCGTGTGACTTTTAATATCGTTGTTTATTTAATCACCACACATTCCAAAAAAGCTGTGATGGGTTTAGGTTACTCAGAGGCCAGAATTCGAGCGTGGATGCCGAAGTGTGGATCCCTAAATACACACACTTCTTGTGAAGGAGTGGGCCTGACTTTTATAGGTGCTAAGCAACTGTTCTTGTGCATTCCCATCTGCGCTGAAGTCACATCCCACCCTCTCCACCTTCCTCATGTCCACACTTTGAGACAGAAATGAGCTTTGCAAAGTGGGCTGGCTCCTTCCTCTGCTGCCAGGAGCTTTCTGCCCAAAGGAAACTCCATCCTGCCCCACAGCAGCTCCATCCTAAAGCAGGACACCTGATGGAAGGGAGCTGGGAACCAGGCGAGCTGCCCCAAGGAGGCCAGCAGGGCTGGTGTGTCCAGGGAGGATAAAAACCCAGGGCAGGGTGTCTGCTGCAGCCAAAAACCGCTCGAGCAGCCATGGAACAAGTGGCAGCTGCCTACAGAGGGACTTCCCTTCCTTCAGCTTGCAGAAAATCACCCAGCCTTGGCACTTAAAGGCTGAAACAGTCAAAATGTTGATTCTTGGCAACTTCTTAATGAAGCCTCTGGATTAGAGGCGATGTAAATGAGGATTTCACACCAGGAAAACAGCCTCACGTCGGAGCGCGCCGAGAGGCAAAGCTGGGTCCCTCGGAGCGCAGCACAGTCCTGGCCGGAGCAGAACTTCCCAGCCCTCGCTTTCCTCTCCCCAGCAAAGGGGGAACCTGGGCCTGTCCCAGAGGAACCGGGGAGGGCAGCTGCTCCTGCTGCAGGGAGAGTTCAGCCACAGCTGGTTCTGTGTGAGCGCAGAGAAAGCTCTTTGCGTCTCGGCTACAACGCAGCCGGCACTGCCCCGTGCCTGATGCAGGGAGAATGGGAGATTCCCCCGGGAAAAGCTGGGCGTTGGTACCTGGAGACCGAGCTTGGCGTGGAGCTTCCCTCTGGGCTGTGCAGAGGCCTGGATCTCAGCACAGGGAGGGTCCATCCCTCCGCGCAGCAGCTCCAGGTATTTGGGGTTATTTTGTGACAACCTCTGCATTGCCAGGTAGGAACAAACCTGACGAAGCCCTCGTCACCCCTTGTTTATATTTCAGCCCCAAGCGCTTTCTTCCTTGCTGGCTGAACTTTTCAGTTGCCTGCATTTCATAAAACTTCCCTTTTATATTTTTATACCCTGCCGCTTGCTGAAGCGTCTGATGTCAACCGAAAAAATCTATATATAACGTGTGTGTCTGAATGCATATTTATATAAATGCATCCGTATCCATATGCAAAGACCTGGCAATGCAGATCCCTCCCCCTTTGCATTGGTGCAAGGGGAGGTTTTCCTCGGGGTTTATTCCATTTCACTCTCCCCAACACTTTGCCCATAAGGAACGTCTGAAAAGGTTCTAATATATTTTTATGCTACATTTAAGCTTTTCTTCCAATGCCTGCTCCTAATCCACCGTGACTAATCCACTCACATTCCTCACAGCATCAGATCCGCCACTTCCTCAATCTCCTCTGTTTTAAGGCCTGCAACAGGTCGGCAATTGCATCAATAACCTGAAGATTGTGGCTCTCGGGGGGCTGTTGGCCAGGGACAGGGCCAGGGACAGTGTTGATACAGCTCAGCTCTGTCTCCTGCAGGAAAACTTACAGTTCCCAGGAAATCAGTGCTTCAGGGAATACCTGACTGCAGTAAGACTTCAGGAAGGTAATTCCTGGCTGTGAGGCCCTGGAATAGAATTCCCAGAGAAGCCGTGGCTGCTCCTGGGTGCCTGGAAGTGTCCAAGGCCAGGCTGGAGCACCGTGGGATAGTGGAAGGTGCCCCTGGCTGCAGGTGGGTGACACAAGGAGATCATTCCCAGGGAAATGGGATTTTTTTTTCCATGTCCACGCTGCTGTCAAGGTGCTCTCCTCATGCAGAGATCCATCACCTTTAATAGGTTCCCATCTCCCCTTGGAGCAGAGAATAGGGAATGTGGCTCTTCCTAATCCCAGCTGAGCAGGGAGGCACTAAAACCAGAGTCATTAAAAGCAAAGTTCCCAGGCCATCAGATTCCTCCTCACTGGATAAAGTTATAAACGCTGAGCGCAGGGGGAGAGCAAAATCTAGAGGCAGACAGAGTGAGATGAAAGCTCATCAGGCAGGAAGTTTGTGTGGGGCTGCTCTTCCCTTCCACCCGAAGCAGAAGGCTGGGCTTTATTAGGAGAGGTAAAATTGACTCAATAAAAAAGTCGGTTAAGAGCCTGTCCCTGGGTGAGCTGCTGATCCATCAGCCCCGCTGAGTTTAATTGCATCCAGCCTGACCGTGAAACGTGGAATGAGGCCTGAGCTTTCCGAGGCGTTGCTGGAATTCTCAGGCTGCTCCCCTGCCTCTGAGACGGCTCCTGAGGAAGACTGGCAGCTCCTGAATTCCTTACTCCGGGAAGAAGGCAGGCAAGCGGGGTGTGGTAGGAGCACAGAAAATACATAAACCCGAGGGAGGAAGTCAGAAATTCCTAATTAATCTGCGTTTGGGAGAGTGAGGAGCAATCCAGAGGAACTGAAGGAATTACAGGTAATATTAATGGACAGAACAGCTGCTGCACAGGGCACAGAATTCCCCGTGGAATTCCTGGCTGCAGGTGTGCTCTGAGGCTGGAAGCCTTGCAGGATTTCTGGGAAGGTGCCGGTGTCCCTGTGGGAATGGGAGCGCCCAGAGCTGCCTGCAGTGGCTTTGACTGTGGCCTGGGGCTGTAGCTCAGCCCATGGAAAGGGGAAATTCCCTTTTGGGGCAGAGTTCCTGGGTTCCTTTCCCTCTGTGTGTGTCAAAGCAGCCGGGAGTGGCCGCTGTCAGGAGCTGGGGCTGCATCAACAACCTTGGATCCCGGACAGCCCCTTTTGCTCCTGGCCATGAACGCTCCTGGTCCCGTGGCTGCTGCGGGAGGAATAAATGCAGCACCACAACAGAAACATAAATCTGGATTTTCCCCCGAGGTCAGCTCCTCCTGTGCACATCTCCACAAATCCCTCGTCCTGGTGGCTGGAGAGCTGACGCGTTTCCTTCGCCAGATCAAAAACCTCCCGGAGAAAAGCTCGGATCAGGGGATGAACGTTCTGGAAACGTGGGATATGGTGCAGGTAGGACAGCCAGGTCTTGTTTTGCAGCGCTGGACTGCAAAGGTCAGGGCTGCTGGAGAAGCTGAAATGTTCTTTGAGGTGACCCTGAGGAATCCAGGACAGATCCCTGTCATTTCTGGAATTCCCTTTTATTCCCTGTTGTCCCTGCCCACGGCAGGGAGGGACTGGAGGAGCTTTGAGGTCCTCACAACCCAACCCGTTCTGGGATTCTGTGACACCCAACCCCCGTGTTCTCCCCTTTCCTGTGCATCCATCTCTGCTCTCTCATCCCAAGCCAAAAGATCCTCATCCCTCCTCCCTCAGCTCTCATTCCCACTGCCAGTGTCCCTTGTTCTGTCCTGCTGTCCCCATTCCCGCCGAGGCCAAACTGGATATCCCAAATTAACGAGCACTCTCACAGCACAGCATCTTTCTAATGATTTCCTCACCAGCTCGGTCGAGATAAAATTGGGGCAGTAAGTTAATCAAAAGTGCATTTGCCATGTGAACCTCGGAAAAAGCGGGAACAAATGAACGACGCGTGCTCCGAGCAGAGCGTGAGTTTGGTGAAGCAAAGTGGGTTAAACGAAGCAGAGGGGAAAGGATCTCGTTGTGCAGCACAACATTCAATCAGGGAGCTGTTCCGCTGCTTCTGAGGAAGCCCTGAGGGGGGAAGGCACCAGAAATGGGCTGAACAACAAGAGAAAACCGAGATGAGATTGCTGCTCATTAATTTAGGATCCTCCACTGATGCCTTATGCGTCCTCCTAGAAACAGAGACTAGACAGAATAAGGGAATAAAGGTGGGGCTTTATTTGAAAGGCCTTCAAAGGCACACCCTGGGAGCCAGAGGCCGCTGCCAGGATGGACCCCGAGATGGACAGCAGGGCACGAGTTCCTCACACTTTTATAGGTTTGGTTCATTTACATGTCAGGGTTAATTCTCCAATTAAAGCTTCAATTTAATGATGTAATTTCCCCAAGCTTGCCCCCCCTTTAGAGTCTTTGGTTTACACATTTTGGGCCTAGGACGGTCTGGGTGTCCTTGGAGAGCAGGCCTGGAGAGGCTTTGTTGTGTCTGCCCAGCAGAGAGAGCAGAAATTAACAGGCTACAAGGAACCTCAGCGCTGCACACTAAATAGTACAGAACCTGAAAAATACAAAAGTTAAAACCTAAGGCATCACCACCCTCTCCACCCAGCCAGGCAAAGGTCCTGCAGGAAAAGCAGCAGGTGAGCAGGCACTGGAGATTCCAGCCAGGAGCGCACCTCAATGCTGGCATCCCTGACCTCTGGGGTCTCAGCCGGAGCGTTTTCGGTGGGGCCCGTGGAAGCTGCAGCACTGCGCCTGCGGGTTTGGAGTGAGGCTGGGTGGGCTCCAAGCGCGGGTTTGGGCGCTGCTGCTGCTGCCTGGGCTCCGCGGGAGGAGCAGCTGGTGTGCTAAAACAAGGGACGGACTTTGGAACGCCGCAGGGTCCGGGACTGCGGGGCTGGAGGCAGGGATTCACGCAAATGTCAGCCTTCCTGGCCTGCTCCTCTCCTCCCACTGCTCCCCCAGCTCTGTTTTCTGGAGCAAAGCGTAAACACTTGCTGGGAGCTGTTTGGTGGCTCCGCTGCCGGCGGTGCTGCAGCAGCTCCGTGGGTTCTCTCTCTGATGTTCTTCCCGAACACAAATTCGGGCTCTCCGCTTGCCAGCTCCGAGCTCAGCGTGGGGCTGGGGGTCAGGCTGAGCTCCAGGGGCAGAACTGGGGAGCAGGACTGGGTGAACTGGGCTCTGCCCCTCGTGTTTGGGCCAGGGCAGAGCCCTGAGAGCCCTGAGGGGCTGAATAAAGGCAAACCACTGATGTTGGGGATGGTCATTAATACGGGCAGTGCGTGTTGGGCTGCAGGGAACGGGGCTGGTAAACAGGAACTTGTGGGGCTTCATTGTTTACTTTGAAACAAACGAGGTTTTAATCCATCCCTTTAGTTAAGGAAATTGCTGAGAGTCCTTCTGTCATGTTCACTCAGAGTGTAAATGAAAAGTGGTTCTTTTCTCTTAAACTCCGAATCTTGACACAAAAGCGAGAGCAAGGTTGGACTCCCTGAGGAGGAGCAGGAGCTCTGACACCGCAGCAAGGCCTGGAAATCAATGACTGATGCTGTAGGGCTTTTAATTAATCTCCCATTTAATAACGGGGGATCAGCGGTCAAAGAGCTTCTCCAGGGCCACTGCTGGCAGTGGAACACAGGCTCATCAGGCGTGGGAAGAGCCAAGGAGGAATGTTTTGCCCAGTACCATCCCTGGCTGTCTGGCTGAGGCTGTGGGGTCAAAGGTTTGTCTTCCTCATCATCTCTGATGAAACCTTCCAGGGCCCAAAGGGGCTCCAGGAGAGCTGGAGAGGGACTGGGGACAAGGGATGGAGGGACAGGACACAGGGAATGGCTTCCCACTGCCAGAGGGCAGGGATGGGTGGGATATTGGGCAGGAATTGTTCCCTGGGAGGGTGGGGAGGCCCTGGCACAGGGTGCCCAGAGCAGCTGTGGCTGCCCCTGGATCCCTGGAGAGGACAAATCTCCTTTTTCAGAGTATTCTTGGGACGAGGAGCGACGCTGAGGAATCCCACCCGAACGTGTCGGGACGTGAATCCAGCACTTCGCAGGGAAAGCTCCAGCAAACAAAAGTTAATGGTTCAGAAAAAATTCCTGTCAAAATGCCACTTCCCAGGAGGCTGCCGTGCCAACCTTCTGGTTTAAGGCTTATGAGGAGCTAAGGAGTGGTTTGAGATTTATTGGGAGCTAAGGAAGGCTCCATCCTGGCCGAGCAGCTGGGACTGCACGTGCAGAGATCTCTGAGCATCTGCTGAGCACCCCAAATAAATCGTCTCCAAATTCACCTCTGCACCCTAAAACTGAGCAGCTGAGCAGCTCAGGTGCTCCCTGTATTTCCCAGGGCAGGAGGAACAGGCCTTGGAGCAGTTTAAAGTCCTGCTTCCTCCCACCCCTCTCCAAATTAGCTGCCCTGACGCTAATTGGCATCTCTTCAGAGCCTGCAGCTGCTTCCAAGGAGCTCCAAACAAATTAACTCTTGGACAAGGTAGGGAGCAGCTCGGGGAGAGCTGGGAGAAACTGAAGTGCAAACAGCTCCAAATACCTCTGAAAGGAGAGAATTGAACTGCGGAGAGAATGAAAGTGTGGAGAGAGCAGCCCTGCCAATATTCTGATTATTTAAAGAGAGGGAGGTGCGGCTGTTTGGGCTCCACAGAGGAAAACGGTGGGAAAGGCTGGGGCTGGCTTGGCAGGTTTAAGGAAGTTCCAGCCCAAAGCTGAGACAGAACCAGGTGGGGTGGGCCTGGAAAATTCAATCCTGCTTTTCCTTTCCCGGCAGGAAAGGGGCAGCTCCGGGAAAATTCAATCCTGCTTTTCCTTTCCCGGCAGGAAAGGGGCAGCTCCAGGAAAATTCAATCCTGCTTTTCCTTTCCCGGCAGGAAAGGGGCAGCTCTGGGGCAGGGAGCTGGGATTTGGCGCTTCCAGAGGGGCAGCTGAGCCATCCCCAGAGCCTGGCTGGGCTGGGGTGTGCCCTGAGGGACCTGGATGGCCTGTGCCCAAGGAGATTCCGGCCGCTGCCTTCCTGTCCTGCACATCCCAGTCAGACTCATCCCTTCGCTGCTGCGCTCCCGGAATCTGAGGCACGGGAAGGGCTCCTTTCCCCTTCCCCTGGAAGCCATCTCGGAAGCCCGAGCGGCTTCTCCTTTCCTGCCTTCCCCTTGTCCTGCTCCCTGTCTCCGCTCCCTCTAGCGTTCCCGGGCAGCTGCTGGCTCTCCCGATCCAGCTCTGGATCCGGGATTTGTTTTCCCTGCCTTTCCCGCGAGCTGGGAATGCCGTCAGCCTGCCGGGCCCCCTCGGGAGAGGAACGGGCGCAGCCGCCGCCTCCCCTCCCCGGGTCACCCTTGTGCCAGCGCCTGCGGCCAGCTCCGAATCCGCCTGACTTCCACCCCCCGCGCCCTTCCCTTCCCGATGATCTCCAAGTCATTGACTCATTCTCAGTTCACGGTTTGGGGGTTTCTTTTCCAGCCACGAAAGCTCCTTTCTAATTCAGGGAGCTGGAAGTGCGGGAGGATGTGGCAGCTGGGATTGGAGCCCCCATCCCAGCAGCATCCATTGCACCTGAACGTTGTGCTCGAGCTCACTTCAGACTCAGTCCAGGTTTGATTAAGTCTGCCAAAGCTTTTGAGGCTACGAGATGTTGCCTGGAAATCAGAAAATGCCGAAGGGGGCTGGAGGTCCGCGCTGGAATCACGGGATCGCTGCTGCAGAGGGAAGGTGGAATTCAAAACACCTCATAAAGAGGTTATTCACAGCGTTTTGACTGAAATGGAACTGTTTAACGAGCTCTAAATTGTGTGTTTTATAACATAAACATCCCATTTGCAGGAGAATATCTGGAAAAGACCTTCGGGATCGTCAAGTCCAACCCTCAACCAGCACTACCAGCACGCTCACCATCAACCCCTGTCCTCCAGTGCCACATCCACGGTTTTTGAAGCCTTGCAGGGATGGTGACTCCACCCCTGCCCTGGGCTTGGTCACCCAGGGACAAGGACTCCTCTGCCTCTGCAGGAAGAGGGAAGGGGAAGCGTTTCCCTCGCAGATGGGACAGGAACGTGTTCCACAGGCTCCAGGAGTGGGTGAGTGACAGCTGAAGGCTGAGCCGTGGTGAGCAGCAGAGCTAATTACCACCTTCCCCCACTGCTCTAATTACCACCTTCCCCCAGTGCTCTAATTAGCACCTCCCTCGGCTCGCCCTTCCACCCAGCCACTTCCCCGAGTCTGTTTTTGAGGGTTTTTGTCACCCAGCATTCGGCTGCAGCACAGCTTTGTCCTCCAGGCGCTCCTCCTGCCCGGGACTGGACCCAAGGGGATGGAAAAGGCCGTGGTTCCAGTGGGATCTGGCTCTCCAGCACATCCCTCCCGCCGTGCCCTCGGCCTGCTGCCCCCAGCCACAGGGAAACGGAGCAGGTGGTGTAATCCCCCACCTCATCCTAAGGATTTCTCTCCAGGAATGCCGGGACCTCCCAGCTCGCTGGAGCATTCCCTGGTGGCAGACGCTTCCTCACACGCAGGGAAAAGGTGGAAACCCAACGCTTTTTCCGAAAGCCCAAAATATTCCCCCATCTGGCAGCCGGGAGCGGAGGGAACGGGCACCTTCCCCTTCTGTCTGGGTGCCTGTGGCAGCTCCGAGGTGTTGCTCGGGGATTTTCGGTGCTGGGGATCCTGCAGGGCCAGGAAAGGGGTTTGTGCAGGGAAAAGCAGATATTCCATTAACCCCTCAGAGACCATTGCAGGAGCTTCCTGTGAGGAACTGGGAATGGGGATCCGCAGGGGGACTGATTCCCAGTTAATGCTGTCGGAAACCCTTCAGCCGCCCCAAACCACCTCCGACCCACCCCAAACAAACCTGGAGGAGAATCCAAGGCCTCCGTGTGCCCTGGCCGTGTCACACCCTGGCAGTGTCACTCTGTGCTTCCTCTTCTTTGGGCCAGGATTGTTCCCGGAATGATAAACCCGGGGGGAAGTGCTTCCACCTGGGAAAGTGAGGCTGTTCCCACATCCCCCTTCTATTTGTTTCATGAGGAATTCCAAAATTTTGGTTTTCTGCTCCAGCCAGGGACAGAAGAAAGTTTGGGCAGCAAAAAAAAAAAAAAAAAAAACTGAAGTTGAATCAGATCTTAAGCCTGGATTNAAATTTGTGTTTTCTGCCCCAGCAAGGGAAAGAAAAAAGTTTGGGCAAAAAAAAAAAAAAAAAAAAAAATCTGAAGTTGAATCAGATCTTAAGCCTGGATTTAAAATGGATCACATTAAAAGAACCAAAAAAATCCAGAAAAGAATGAAAGAATTCCTAATTCTCCTCCTGATCTCCCCCTGCTGCATCCCTGTCCTCCCATCCACTCTTCCCATCTCCAATTATAGATCCCTCCAGGCAGAGCCCTGCCAGTGTTTCTGTCAGGGAAGTGCCAAGCCCATCCACGATGCTTTACAAATAATCACAGGGAACACAGATTTTGTGAAATATTGAAGCTTTTGCTGTTAAAAAAAAAATGAGATCTCTCTGCCATATCAGCCACGATGAAATGTCAGTGTGCCATCCCTCCCGAATTCACATCCTTCCCTCTGCCACTCTTGCTCTGGCACATGGCAGGTCGGGATCCATCTCCTCCTTCCCACAGGGAAGGATCTGGGTTTAAATTCGAGACACAAGCTTGTACAGAATTGAATGTCTGAGGTGTGTAGGAATAAGGGAAAATCGTCTCAGACCTCCTTCAGCTGCCGTTGTTTCCTGAGCTTTAACTCTTCACTCCCTGAAATGACTCAGGACACCTGGAGGGTGAGGCACCATGGTGAAGGCTGCAGAATTCTCCCTGTTTTCCCTCGACTCTTCCAGGACCCGAGCACGTCAGGAGCCTTGCAGCCCATTCCAATGCTCGACAGCCCTTTCCATGAAGGAATTTTCCCAATACCCACCCTGCCCCTCCCCTGGCCCAGCCTGAGGCCGTTCCCTCTCCTCCTGTCCCTGTTCCCTGGGAGCAGAGCCCGACCCCTCCCGGCTGCCCCCTCCTCTCTGGGAATTCCAGAGAGGGAAAAGGTCCCTCTGGAGCCTCCTTTCCCCCCGGCTGAGCCCCTGGGAGAGCAGGGATTGAGCAGGTGTGGTGGCTGAGCTGCTCCAGCATTAAGGCCTCGCTCTGAGAGCACTCCGAGTTTATTTCCAGGCTGGAAATGGTGCCTGGAATTTGCGTGGCCGAGGCGGATCTCGAGGATTTGAGGTGACAGCTGGGAGAGAAACCTGCTGCTCCAGTCGCAGTGGAGGTTATTTCCCTCTCTCTGTCATCTCTGTCACTTAATTAAGAGCCCAACCTTCTCCGGGGCTGCAATTGAATCATTTGCTTTCACCTCCAATCTGCCCTCTGGAGCCGGCAAACACCAACAGATCCCATCTCCGCAGGGCTAAGGGATGGAATTGTGTTTCCCTTAACCTCTTTTGACCGGAAAGTTGGGATTTTCCCCCTCTGCCTGACCCCTGGTGCTCCTTTCCCGAGTCTTGAATTGTTTTGGGGAGCAGAAGGCTCAGGGCTGTGCCCCCGAAGCAGCTCTGGCTGTGTGAACGCAGCGCCTTTCTGCAAGTGAGATCTGCTGCTATTTCTGTGTTTGAAAAGGAGCTGAAATGCCAGCGGTGATGTAATGTTCATTTACATTTAGGGTCTGTTTCTATTTATTTTTGCTCCTATTAACTGCATCTTGATTCCGACAGTTTGGGGTTTGTTTTTTTTTTTTACCCGCTGAGGCTCTCTTTGCTGTGAACAGCTCATTTTTTACCTCAAGCCTGCCAGATTTCCTGCCTTATCGAGTCCATAAATGAAGAAGAATGACAGGTAGAAGGGGAAATGGATGTCTCCTCCCCAAGGGAAGGCTTCTAAATTTGATAGGAGCCGTTTCTCTAGGAACTGCTGCCTCTGATTGCCACTGGAACGGCTCTGGAAGGAGCTGAGAGGGGGTCATTTTTGTCCTGGATGTGCAGAGCTGGGGAGATGCTTTGGGGCTGAGCGATTTCCTGTGCCATCGTCCATGAACACGGAGAGAGACGGATTGAAAGTGCCTGCAGAGCTCTGATGTGCAGCCTGTGGCTCCCTGCTCCCAGCGCTGCTCCGCTCAAGGAGCTTCTCAGCCCCAGAGCAGGAGAAAAAGGCAGAAAATCATGGAATCCCAGGGTTGCTGAGGCTGGAAAAGGCCTTTAGGATCATTGAGTCCAAACATCGACCACCACCATGGTCACATTAACCCACGACCTCAAGTGCCGTGTATTTATCCATGGATTTATCCCTGTATTTATCCATGTATTGATCCCTATATTTATCCATTAATTTATTCATATATATTTACCCATGTATTTATCCATACATTTATCTATGTTTTTATCCATCTATTTATCCATATATTTATCCCTGTATTGACCATGTTTTTATCCCTATATTTACCCATGTTTTTATCCCTATATTTATCCATGTATTTATCCCTATATTTATCCATGTATTGATCCCTATATTTATCCATATATATTTATCCATATATATTTATCCCTGTATTTATCCATGTATTGATCCCTATATTTATCCATATAAATTTATCAAATATATTTCTCAAATACATTGATGTATTGATCCCTATATTTATCCATATATATTTATCCATATATATTTATCCATGTATTTACCCGTGTATTTTATGAGCACTCAAGTGCCATATCCATGTATTTTATGAGCACTTCCAGGGTTGGTGACTCCCCCACTGCCCTGGGCAGCTGTTCCAGTGCTGGACAACCCTTCCCATGCTGGGCCAGGAGATGGATTCTGGAAACCCAGACTCCGAGGAGCAGGGGATTGAGGCAGGGACCGTTGGCACTGGATTCCTTTATTCTCCCAGGAAGATAAAGGAGATTTATCCCCAGAAGAACCAGAGGTGATCACACTGAGGTCATCAGCGGGATTTCTTCCTTACTCCCATAAATACCCTCTGGGGTGACAGAGTTCCCTAAAGGGGCGGTGTTGAAAGAGCTGCTGGAATATTTTGCTGGTTTTTGGGATCCACAGGACGTTTGGTGTCTCTCAGAGCTGTTCCAGGCTCTCCGCAGACCCAAACACTCCTCACGCTTCTCCTCAGAGCAGAGAGGTTTCCCAGAGTCCTGGTTTTTAATTTAAGATCCTGGGATAATGACACGGCTTCAGGAGGCAGGAGACTCATTGTGCTGTGCCTCAGTCCAGGCAGGGACAAGCCCCAGCTAATAAAAACCTCTTCAAAGCACAAAAAGTCCCATTAAACTGATATTATAAAGGCTGCAAATTGAAGCAGGCCTCAATCAGAAAGCAGCAGAATTTAATTACCCCCCTTGCCCATTTGCATTATGATCTCCTCCCTAATTACCCATCCACTCTTTTCCCACAGAAGTGCTGTCCCGAGGCTGGAGATGGTTCCAGCTTTATGGAGCATCGATCTTTACCTATTTTTACTTTTTACAGAGCACAAAACCCCAGAGTGGCAACTGCTTTCCTCTTGTTCTTCCCGGGACAGTGAACGGCTCTTCCCAAGGACGGCTGCAGGAATTAGCAGGCAGCACAACATATGGAATGCCAGCCATCCCACAGAATTCCAGTGGAAGAGGCGAGAAATTCTGTTCTTTACTGGCAGGGCTGTGCCATGAAGGGGAGCTCAGGGAATGAGCCTGGCTCATGATAAGGAAATTTGCTGTGCAATTACTTTGGGCCCTTCTCCTTCTCCTTCTCCTTCTCCTTCTCCTTCTCCCTCTCCCCCCAACACCAATCCCAGACCTCAGTATAATCCATGTTCCCACAGCCAGACCTGGCAGTTTTCCCAGTTTAGCAGCCCCAGACACTTCCAGCCTCTTTGTCTGGACCTCGTCCTGCTGAAATCTCCCTTCGTTGATCCTTTGCTGCCTCACCTTTTACCCAGCAGTAACCTGCAGTGGGTGGAAGCCTCTCAGAATTCCTTCCCTGTTCCACTGGAAACATTCCCAAGTGGAACCAGCTGCACTTCCCTACTTTTAGGGGTGGTTGAGGCATGAAGGATGCAACAAATGGAGTTGGCTCCAGAGGGATTAAATGCTCCCCCTGAGGCTGCTCAGAGGGCTGGAGCTGAGGAATCCTGGTGGGAATCACTCCAGGAAAAAGGAAGGAAGAGAGAGCAGAGGAACAGGGATGCAATTCCAGCCTCTCCAAGGACTGGGATGGGCACATTCACCATCACCATTTAATCTAGACATGATTTCTTCTTTGGCTCTGGCTGCCAGGAGCAGGATGAGCAGTTTAATTAGTTTAAATCGTGAATAGTTTAATTAGCGGGAAGAGACCGGATCAATAGCTGCTTAAACAAACAACTGGATCCCTGTTTCCAAGCCTGGATGTAGTTTTGGAAGGTTCCTGGCAATTTGGCAGGGATTGGTGATGCTGAGAATGTGCTTTTGTGTGGGTTTGGGGCTTTTACTCCGGTTCACGTGGCTGCTTTTTCTCGTTGAATGGAGAACAGGAGGGAAAGAGCAACCACGCTAGGAATTCCACTCTTGCTGCCTAAAGACATGGATCAGGAAGGGAATCTGGAGGGCAAACTGAGATATCTCAGATATTTTAGGCCCAGTCAGTCCATCAGCACTTGGTAGCTGTTTAGGCCTCGTGAAAGGTGAATGATGGTGCACATCACAGAGCTGCTGGTGGCTCCTTCCCCTGCCTGGCTGTCACCCTGCAGGGTGCTGGAGCAGCGTGCCAGAGGCCATGGATCCCATGGATCCCAGGGATGTGATCCGGAGCCTGAGCCTGCTGGCCACTCCTTGCTCTCTCTTATCCTGATTTTTCAGCTCTTCAGCAAATCCAGCTCGAGTTTTTCAGCCCTTAGAAACCCAGGGAAGTCTCATGTCTGCTCTCAGATCTGGGATTTAAATCCAGCCCTTATCAAAGCACCCCGTGACCAGGCAGGCCCTGAATCCCAGCAGGGATCTGATAAAGAGGGATCTGACATCCTGAAGAAACCCTTTGAAATCCTGCTGGGATTGATTTGCATTCATAATGGAGCCCAGAGCTCTCTGCCAGGGAGAGATGAAGCTCCTCCTTTGCTTTATCATCCTCAGGCCCTTCCCAGCTTCGAGGGAAATTCACTCCCTCTTTGAGCCCCAAAATAATGGAAAAGTTCCTTTGTATCCTTCTCTCCACAGCCCCTACGTGGATTAATCAACTTTTCCGAGCTGATAAATGGTTTGACAGAAGAACTGCCTGGAGAGCAGATGAATTCCCACAGCAAAATTCCTGACTGAGGGAAACGACCTCAGGTTCCTCCCCTTCCTGTAAAACCTGGGAAATCTGGGAAAATCACAGCTCCAAAGGAGCTGCTCCCCTCGCCCTCGGATTCAAAGAGAAATGGAGAAACACTCGAGGAAGTTTTGAGATAAAAACGTTGCAGATAAAATTGAAATGAGCCCTTCAGCCTTTTTTTTTGTGTGGTATTTAGGATGTAAGGGAAGGAAGGGCTGGATAATCCCTGGGATTAGCGAACAGCACGGCTGAGGTCCCAAATTTCGAGGCCAGGTAATGACTGGAACAAAACATTAATATGGACTTTGTCTTTAAAAGCGAAAGCTGTGAAAATGAGGAATAGAACAGAAACTCTCATTAATTCAGGACTTTACAGAGCCCAAAGCCTCCTTAGGTTTTCAGCTCAAAGCAACTTTGTTTTTCATGGGGAGAGAGGGACCAATATATAAATGCCTCAACGTATGTCACAAATGAGGTGAAGAAAATTCCTATAACAAAACCTGTGTTGCCCTGTGCCCAGCGAAGCTTCCCCCGGCAGCCCGCCGGGGCAGGGAAGGCTTCCATGCTCAGACCGCGAGCAGATCCCTGCTCTTCCCCACACGCTTGGGGTGCTCGCTGAGGGCAAGTACCCGGATGCCCGC
>VZTI01001917.1:718404-732903 GCA_013397865.1 Struthidea cinerea
CAGCGGGAGTTCCCCATGGCCCGGAGCAGGGGGAGGGGAGCCGCGGCTGTGTCAGAGCTTCCCCAGTGCCGGGGGTGGGATTGGGATTGGGAGGAAAGCAGCGATCCAAGGTGGGCTTCTCTCGGCAGGTGTGTGATGCCAAGCACAGCCATGAAGAAAAAGGTAAGGACGGGAACGAGGGTCCTGTGTTTTCCATCCCCATCCATGAACACCGTTTGTTGTATCCGTCCCTCGGGCTGGGCCTCCGGTGCCTCTCGGAGGCAGCGCTGCATCGTCTGCTGAAAGTGCCAGGCGTTAAAACCGGGTTTAATCCTGGCCTGGGCGTGGGCTGGGTTCGTGCAGAGCCTTCCCTGGCGGTTGCTGTTTCCCGGGCGCTGCTGGGGCTGTTGCAAAACCCTCTGCGAAACCCTCTGCAAATCCCCTGCTCAGGGAGGAGAACCTGCTCCGACTCCTTCCCTGTCCCACCCTCCCGAGGTGTCCCAGGAGCCCCGAATTCGCTCAGGGCTCCCGGGAGGATGAAATTTAACACAGCAGCAGCTCTGGGAATCGCAGGGGTGGGTGTATCCCGGCAGGAGCGTATCCAGAGCTCTTAAAGGAATTTCTGGCTGCTCTTCCATGGTGAGGTGGGATTGGGTTCCCTGCCTGGCCTCGGTGCTGCTGTGTGACCCCTCTGCAAGGCCTCTGCCGCCCAAACTATGGGAATTGGGGCTGGTTCGGGCCGTGCCTCGGAGTGGGATCGAGTTTCTGCCTGGGATTTTGTGCTGGTGCTGTGAAATAAGAGCTTGGCTGTTCTCTGGGATCAGCTCAGGGGACAGGACAGGACAGGGCACCTTCTGGGGTGGCTTCTCCCGTCCGCCTGGGTGTGAAACAGCCAGGAACAGGATTTTGTTGCCAAACCCTGGAGCCTGTGGGCAGCTTCCCTCTGGCCAGGGCGCTCCCAGCCTGGAGCTGCTGCAGGAATGACCTGAGCAAGCAGGATCGGGGAATTGTGCCTTGGTGTTGTCCCGAGGCTGTGGCAGCTCCTCGGTGGGAGGCTGGGCAGGCGCCCGCTGTTCTCCTGAAATCCCTCCTGGATGGGAGACTCGCAGGGCTGCTGCCAAAAGCTGGATTTGGCTTTGTAGCTGGAACTCGTTTAACAGCTGGGTTTTGTGAGCAAGGCTGTGTTGGCTGCCACCGATGGGTTTGTTTTGTTTAATTTTTATTTTTAGATCACAATGTAAAGCCTTGCCTGGTGTGACTGTCTCTGGTGTGACTGTCTCCCCTCATCCCCAACCCCCAGCATTCCCTCTGCTTTTTGGCTGCCTCTCCTTTCCCCTGAGGTCTGCAGGGATGGGACATCATGGAGCCAAGTGTCTCCTCTGGAGAGGGGTCACTGGAGCCATGAAGAGTCTCCCCTACTCTGACCTGGGCTGTCTCATGTGCTTTTCCCTTTTCCTCTGGTCTTCTGGCACCTGAAACTGGAAGTGTCCCTGGCGTTTGGGGAAAAGAAAACCAAGCATGTTGTGGGAAGAGCAGGATTAGATCTTTAAGGTCCCTCCCAACCCAAACCACCCTGTGGTTAGGAGAGAGTGTTTGGGGTGGAAAACCAGGGGCTGAGGGGTTGAGACAAAGCCGTTGCTCATCTTTAAAGTCCTTTGGTGCCACCAGAGCCATCAGGTGGGAGGGGCTGGGAATGGGGAGGCCGCTCCTGATCTTCCTGAGTCCTGTCCATGTTTTTTGGGAAGAGTGTTCTGTCTGACCGTGGACAGCAGGAGTTGGGATGACCGTGGTCCAGTGACCATGGACAGCAGGGGGATGGGATGACCGTGGCCCGGTGACCATGGACAGCAGGGGTTGGGATGTGTCTCCGGCTTCCCACGTGCTCCTCTTTGCCTCTCTCCTGGTGCCTTCCCAGCTGGAATGTGCCAGTCCTGTGTTTAGTGGCTTTGGCAGTCAGATGTCGGCTCAAGGGAGCTGGGAAGGGCTCGGTGCTCTGTGGGAGCTCATTTTTCCTTCTTTCCCTCTCTGCAGGTGCTGCTGATGGGTAAAAGTGGGTCTGGGAAGACCAGCATGAGATCCATTATCTTTGCCAACTACATCGCCCGGGACACGCGGCGCCTGGGGGCCACGAGTAAGGAATTCCCGGCTGAATTCCCAGATCCCAGGGCTCCAGCCCCCTCATTAGAGGGGCGGGGGATTCCTGCAGCAAACCCTGGGTCGGGTGTGGCCCTGCAGGTCCTCCCAGCTGCCACACCTCACTGGCAGCTTCACTGGGATCAGCCAGGGACAGGCAGGAAGTAGAGGGAAGGGAAAGGCAGCACTGGGATCGGCTTTGCTGCTTTATTATTCAACTTTTATCCCTAACTCCTTTTTTTTTGGGATTGGGGAGCAGCCTTTGGTGCAGCTACGCCTGTCAGAGCCTTCTCCATGCTGGTGGAACATTCCTGCTGTATCCAGGGATCTCCAGCACAGGGATCCTGCAGTGCCCCTGTGGTTTTGGCAGGGTGATGCACTGGGCTTAATGAGAGCCTTTCCTTTTTCCCTTTCCAAAGCCTTTGTTGGGAAAGAGCAAGAAGGGATTCCTCTGGAAGAGGGGGATGAGTTGTTGGGATCTGGTGCTTCCCGCTGGGAAGGGCCTGTGAGGGTTTAGTGTCAGGGATTGGTGTAAATTTCCTCTTTGCCATAAATCTGGCCTCTTCCTGAAGTTTGCGTTCCCTGTGTTCCTGGTTTATTTTGGTAAGGAGGGCTTAAAGCCCTGCAGAGTCATTCCTACAACATCCCAGGGATCAGGGAATGTGCGCTTGAAGGGGAACACTCGCTGCACTTCCCGGGAGAGTAATGAGTGGGCTCTGAATTACTCTGGGAAATGCTGCTTTGGTGGGACTTTACAGACTGGGGCTGCTTTGTGAGGAATGGCCCATCCCTGGCAGTGTCCAAGGCCAGGCTGGACGGGACTTGGAGCACCCTGGAATAGTGGAAAGTGTCCTTGCCCATGTCTGGAGCTGGAATCAGGGCTTTAATCCCTTCCAGCCCAAACCATTCCATGATTTTATGCTGATTTCCATGATTTTTGGCTGCCCGAGCTCTGCCCCGGGTGTGTGGTGCAGTCGGTGAGCTCCTGCTGTCTCTTTGCAGTTGACGTGGAGCATTCCCATGTCAGATTCCTGGGAAACCTGGTGCTGAACCTGTGGGACTGCGGAGGGTAGGTACTGATTATTCCTGTCCTTTTCCAACCCCTGGGGGAGGTGGTGGGGAATCAGGGATGGAACAGAGTGGATTCTCCTCCCCCTGGGATGAGGTGTGCCAAGGGAAAGCCCCTTCTCCTGCTGTCCTGAGGCACTGGAATTGCTCATCTCCAGCTCCACCCAGCAGGGATTTGTGCAGAGAGGCCGTGCTGGAGGTTGATCCCGTGGCTCCTGGAAGCAGCTTTTTTCGAGGAATGCTGTCCCCTCCTCAGCTCCATGGCCTCTGGATCATCTCAGCTGTATTCAGCCAGAGTTAAAGGAGATTTAAATCCTGGGATTTAAGGCTGAGCTGATGCTTTGGGTCACGTTTCACCTGCTGCTGCTGCTGTGGGTTTTCACAAAGAGCTCCTAAAGCCCGCCTGGGGCCAGGAGCAGAGGACACGAGGGAAGCTTCAGCTTCATGGGGGGCTGGTGCTTTCCAGGAGCATCCTTCTTCCCTTGGGAGTGCTCAGGGGATGCAGCTCCAGCCTGGCCTCCTGAGTGGGAGCTGCAGCTCCAAATCCCAGCCTTGCCTTCCCGGCAGGAGGAGTTTCCCACAAGCCCGGCGTGCCAGGCAGGAGCTGCTCTAAGGATGACCTTCGCTACAGGAATTCTGTGCTTAATTTGAGTGCAATGGTGACTCCTTCAAAAACTCCTCCCTTTTTTTTTCATACATTTAAACATTCCCAGGACTCTCTTCTCTTGAAGGGAAATCTCCCTGTGTGAATCTCACTGGGAAACGTTCCTCTGAAAACCTCATTCCGAAATTGTGTCTAAATTGTAGTGAAAAAATCCCTCATGGGCTCTAATGGGAGTCTCCCTGTTTTCCTGCCCTGCTCCCTCAGCCAGGACACCTTCATGGAGAACTACTTCACCAGCCAGAGGGACAACATCTTCCGCAACGTGGAGGTGCTGATCTACGTGTTCGACGTGGAGAGCAGAGAGCTGGAGAAGGACATGCACTACTACCAGTCCTGCCTGGAGGCCATTCTCCAGAACTCCCCCGATGCCAAGATCTTCTGCCTGGTGCACAAGATGGACTTGGTGCAGGAGGACCAGCGGGATCTGGTGAGGAGCTGGGAGTTGCCGTGGAAATGCTCCCACACGGAGCATCCCCTGTGCCGTGTGGGTCACGCTTCAAAGGCAGCCCCTCAGGGCTGTTCCTCGAAGGCTTTCTCAGATGTCCTCAGAGCTTTTCCTGCCTTTTTTAAAAGTGTGTCATCCCAGAATCCAGTGGAGAACAGTAGCGGTGATTTTTAGGGATAAAAAAAGCCTTTCCTGCCTGCTTCCAGAGCTCCCAGCACACCTTGGCTCCAGGAGGGAGCAGAACTGGAGGGAATCAGCTCCTTCAGCCCCCTGCTCACAGTTTGGATGGGGGTGACAGTGACTGTTGTTTTCAGCTCAGCTGCTTCTTTCAGTCCAGCCCAGGCTTTGTGCCAAAACACCCCCGAAATCCAAGAGGTGAAACTTTCCCAGTTAATCAGGAGATGGTTTCTGTGGATTGATCCTGCTCTGCCTTCCCAGAAATCCTCTTAAGCCCTTGAACATCCTGGGAGAGCTGGGGATCAACCTTTCAGAGGCGTTTGGTGCCTTTTTTATGCTTTTGAAAGGTCACAGGGAGGTGGGAAAATACTGAGTTCCTACAGCCACAGCACAGGCCGAATATTTACACTCAACCCCCAAACCCTCTTTGTTTCCCAGATTTTTAAGGAGCGCGAGGAAGACTTGAAGCGCCTTTCCCGGCCCTTGGAATGCGTTTGTTTTAGAACTTCCATCTGGGATGAGACACTCTACAAGGTTGGTGCAGCTTCCTCTCCAGACCTGCCTTCCCACCTGGAACAGGAGCAGGAGTTCCTACCCTACAGCTGTCCCTGTAGCTGCTGCTGGTGTGTCAATGATTGGCCACGTTCAGCTTCTTCTGGAGGGTGTAAATTAAACCCAAATTAATCCTGGGTTTAATCAATTAATTAAAAAAAGTCAGGAGCGTGTGGTAGCTGTCAGGAACTTGGCAGGCAGGCATCCCAAATATCCCCTGGCACTCAGGAAGGATGAGCTGGGGCACTGCCCCACACCTGGGGCAGCAGCTGGGCAGGGAGGGGAGGCTGAGCTTGGAAAATCCGAGTCTGGATGAGGGCAGATGTTGATCCCAGCACCCCCAGTCCCTGCTGGGCTTGTTCCTGGCCTGTTGGGATAAGGTGGAACTTTGTTTGGATCAGGGATGAGCTGCCAAGCGTCCCTCTGCGCGCTGACCTTGCTCAGGATTAAAACTCTCTGGGAACTCGAGCAGGAGAAGGAGACAGAAGCATTCCCAACTAAGAGCAGGGACGATTTAAGCCTGTTCAGCAGCACTGGGGTTTCTCTGCCTGGTGGAGCAGAACCTGAGGCAGGGAAGGGTCTCGTCAGCTCTGGGCTCCCTCTGGGACCTGGGCACAGAGGGGGGAGAAGCTTCTCAGCCTTGCCCAGACTGTCACCAGCCAGAAGTGCCAAAAATCCCTCTGGGAGCACATTTATCAGGAGGGGCTGAGGAGGGAAGAGTTGATGGGACCTTTCTGTGTCTCCACGCCCAGGCCTGGTCCAGCATTGTCTATCAGCTGATCCCCAACGTGCAGCAGCTCGAGATGAACCTGAGGAACTTTGCTCAGATCATCGAGGCAGACGAGGTGCTGCTGTTCGAGAGAGCCACGTTCCTGGTGAGTTCCTGGGATGGATTCCCTGGATGGAGCCTCCCTTTCCCTCCCCACTGCTCCGGAGCCAGGCTGGGAGAGCTGGGGGTGCTCACCTGGAGGGGAGAAGGCTCCAGGGACACCTCAGAGCCCCTTCCAGGGGCTAAAGGGGCTCCAGGAGAGCTGCAGAGGGACTGGGGACAAGGGATGGAGGGACAGGACACAGGGAATGGCTTCCCAGTGCCAGAGGGCAGGGCTGGATGGGATATTGGGCAGGAATTGTTCCCTGGGAGGGTGGGGAGGCCCTGGCACAGGGTGCCCAGAGCAGCTGTGGCTGCCCCTGGATCCCTGGCAGTGCCCAAGGCCAGGCTGGACATTGGGGCTGGGAGCAGCCTGGGACAGTGGGAGGTGTTGGGTTGGAACTGGGTGAGCTTTGAAGTCCTTCCAGCCCAACCCACTGTGGGATTCCGTGGAAGTTGGGAGGTGCTGAATGCCCTGATCCAGCCCTTGGGACGCTGAAAGCAGCCACTGGGACCCCGTGGCTCATGGGACCATCCCAAAATCCCCTCCTGCAGCAGCTGAGCTGAGCTTTGGTTGGGGTTTCCTCCTCCAGGCTCTGGGAGTGTTTCATGTCCCCATTGTGGTGGGACTGCTCTGAGAGTCCCTCTCTGCACAGGGCAGGAACCTTTTGTAGCTTCAAAACCAAACCTTTCCACTTCCTCCCGCTGGGGCATTTGAGCTGCACCCGATTTCTTTGGATTTTTGATGTTCTGCAAATCCAGAGCAGGGACAGAGGATCAGCCACGGGATTGTGATGCTTTTCCAGGGTATTCTGCTCCCAATCCCTCTGCAAAGGTGCTGGATAAAACCACCCCTGCTGCTCGTCCATATTCCTGATTTCTGGGCCGGGCTCTTCACACTTTGCACCAAACTCCTGCTGAGCTGAAGGAAATATTTGAATTTTTCTGAGTGTTTTCCTTGCTGGTGATTTGGAAATGATGGAGGGAATTTGGGAAAGGAGCCAGGACTTTTCTTCCTCCTTCAACTATCGGAAACAAACACTTGCCATGCCTGGCAAGTTCTGCTTTCTGACCTTTTGAGATAGTAAACAGTTCCACCTTGGGGTGTGCGACAGTGTGATTGTTACAAGGACATTTTTAGCTGAAAAAGGATGATCTTCGCTACAGGAATTCTGTACTTAATTTAAGTGCAGTGATGACTCCTTCAAAAACTCCTCCCATTTTTTTTCATATATTTAAACATTCCCAGGATTCTCTTCTCTTGAAGGGAAATCTCCCTGTGTGAATCTCTTTGGGAAATCTTACTCTGAAAACCTCATTCCGAAATTATGTTGAAATTGTAGTGAAAAACCTCCTCTGGGAAGTTCAGGAAGGAGATTGAACACTGGGAATTGCAAGCCTTGAATGTGGCTAAAGCTGTGCTTGTGGGAATAATTGGTTTAGAAGTGATGGCTTTAAGGTGGTTAAGGGAAAAAAACCCCTAAAAAACCTGTTAGGTGTGACTCCCTGGGTAGAGCAGAGTTTCACATCCCTGTGCCAGGGCTCCTGACACATCCAGTGAGAGCTGATTTTGGGATTCTGAGGAGTTCAAAGCAGCTAGCCTGAGGTTTTTAGGAGATTCCTGTTAGGTTTGCAGTGGGGAGGGAGCTGTTGGTGCAGGAAATGCAGCTCTCACTGGACGTGGCTGAGGAGGGAAGGGCTGGGGCTGCCAGCTTGGTGGAAATGTTTCTGGAGATGTTCTCGAGGATTCCTAAAGCCCTTCAGATCCTCTGGGTGTTGGCATCCAGGCACTCCGGGCTGCTCCTGGCTGCTGGATCTCAGGGGAGGGAGAGGAGGGAACTGCTCTGAGCTCCCTGTGCTCTGGCTGGAGTTGTGGAGAGGGAATTCCCAAGGATCCAGCTGCCTTTGAGCTGCTTTTCTTAGGGAGGAACAGCTTGATTCACCTTCGGGATCACTGCCTGTGCAGGATGGGCAATGTGCCAGCAGCACCTTAGGAAGGAAAAGCTGTCCCAGCACTTGGCCCATTCCTGAGGTGATGGACACCTTTTTTCCTCTGTTTCCACCTATTTTTGGATCAAGATTTAAGTGGCTGCCGAGGTGGAGCCCTCAGGGGAACAGTGGTGTCACCTGGCAGATCTTTGTGTGCTGATCCTGTCACTGAGTCTCCTTTCTCCACGAGAGCCCCACAAGAATTGCTGTGAACGCTTCCCACGATCCAATCAGCCAAGAAGGGAATCCCTGCCCTGGTGCCCAGCCCTTCCCAGAACTGCTGCTGGGAAGCTGTGCTGGGATCCCTGACTGGCTGTGCTCCTTCTCCAGGTGATTTCCCACTACCAGTGCAAGGAGCAGCGGGACGTGCACAGGTTTGAGAAGATCAGCAACATCATCAAACAGTTCAAGCTGAGCTGCAGGTGAGCTGCTCTCATCAGCACCTCATCAGGGAGATCAGGGCTCTTCCAGCTTTTTCCAGAGGGCTCTCCAGAGAATCCCAGTTTGACTCCTCAGCAGCTGGAATGCCAGGGTGGAATTGCTGGAACACAAATCATTAAATGTTAATTTAACTTCCTCCTTTGCTGATGGTGGGAGAGTTTTGGTGCTGTTTTATTCCAGCCCTCCTTCTCCTGGATCAAGGCAGAGGAATTCCAGGGCGGAACTGATCTTGGAAACTAGGAATGTCAGCTGGAGAGCTCTGCTCCAGCCCTGTTCCTCAGGGCTGGCTGGGGAGGACGGGGCTTGCAGACACTGTTATCCCTATTTCCAGTGGAGAAGTGGGAAGCTTGGCTTTGCACAGCCCCCGGGCTCCCCAGTCAGGTTAAGGCTGGGGGTATGTGTGGGGCTGGAGAGGATGGAGAAGTTTCTGGGTGGTTTAGAGATGTCCAGATGTTTCCGGATATTCCCATTTTATGCTTATTTCTGCTGCTCATCCAGAGTGTCCAGCTGGGAATGGCTGAGCCCCGGTATCCACAGGGAGCAGGCCTGGTCAGTGTCTGGAATTTCCTTCATTCAATGCACAAATCAGCTGATACTGTTCTCATTTGGCCCAAAACTGAGGAATTTTGTCTCTAAAACCAAGCCCAGCCAAAGCCCTGCTGTAACCATACCTTTCCAAGCAGGAATTCCAGCTCCTCCTTGTTCCCAGCAGCTCAGATCAGGGAGATTTTGGCCATGTGGGCACAAAAGCTCTTCGTTCACTCTTTTTTTTCCCCTTGATTTCCTTGTTTTTCAGTAAGCTGGCAGCTTCTTTCCAGAGCATGGAGGTCAGGAACTCCAACTTTGCTGCTTTCATTGACATCTTCACATCCAACACATACGTGATGGTGGTCATGTCAGACCCCTCCATACGTAAGTCGGAGAAACTTGTTTGGGACCAAAACAATCCCAAAAAAACACAAAGAAAAATCAAAAAAGGGTGAAATTAGTCCAGTTTAAACCGTTGGAAAATGAGTTTTTAATTACAGAACTGATTGTAATTAAGAGAGAGGGGTGAGCGGGGTGGGGAGGTCATGTGATGGTGGTCATGTCAGACCCCTCCATACGTCAGAGCCAAGAGAAACCTGTTGGGGACAAAAAACCCCCAAGGAAAATCAAAAAAGGTGAAATTAGTCCAGTTTAAACCGTTGGAAAATGAGTTTTTAATTACAGAACTGACTGTAATGAAGAGAGAGGGATTGAGGTGAGCAGGACCCTGCAGAGGTGGCGGCACAGCTGAGCTGCTGCTGCTGTCCCAGGAAGCCACCAAAGCAGACCTGGCTGAGCAGGTCGTGCCTAAAACCTATTTTGGGCAGCTGGGAGCTGGCAGCCCCAGTGATTTTTGGGGAGGAAGCAGGGCTGGCTCATGTCTGGGTGTTGCTCTGGCTGCCTGGGCTGTCTCTGGTGGACAGGCTCTAATTTTAGCAGCATCTATTTATCCCAAGGAGGAGCTGCAGCAGTGCCAGCCCGCAGCCCCTGGGAGCAGTTCCCTGTTTACACAGCTCTTGGAATTCCTGCTGCGAGCTGAGGGGCTTCAGGGACACTGCCCAGGACTCCTCGGGCCTGCTGCTGTGGTTGCTCTGCCCTCCTCACTTAGGGAATTCGGGACAGTGTGGGATCCCTGGGAGAGAGGCACAGCTGGGCATTGCTGGGCTGGGGAGCAGCTGTGGGATGAGCAGGGATCCCTGGGAGAGGCTTTTCCTTTTTTCCTGGGGTCAGCCAACAGCCCTGACCACCCCACATTAAGTCTTGCCCAGACCTTCCCACATTAAATTTTGCTCAGACCATTGCATGCTGAATTTTGCCCAGACCTTCCCATGCTTAATTTTTACCCATCCCACATTAAAGTTTGCTCAGACCATCCCACAATAAATTTTGCTCAGACTATCCCAGATCAAATTTTGCCTAGACCTTCCCATGCTGCATTTTGCCCAGACCATCCCCGTTAAATTTTGCCCAGACCATTCCACACTGAATTTTACCCAGACCTTCCCACATTAAATTTTGCCCAGACCTTCCCATGCTTAATTTTTACCCATCCCACCTTAAACCTTGCCCAGCCCATCCCACCCTAAATTTTGCCCAGCCCATCCCACTCTGGATTTTGCCTGGTTTGGGAGCAGCAGGATGCACCCAGACCTTGCGGAGAGGGCTGTTGAAGCCGGGCAGCCCTGAGGACGTGGCGATTCTCACCCTTTTTAACTTCTTTTTATCTCCTCCGTCCCTTTTCCATCGCAGCTTCCGCGGCCACTCTGATCAACATCCGGAACGCCAGGAAACACTTTGAGAAGCTGGAGAGGGTGGATGGACCAAAGCACAGCCTGCTCATGCGCTGATCTCAGGCGCTGGGGCTTTGGGGGGAGAAAGAACGGATCGGGACTGCTTCTTTTTAGGAGAATCTAACACTGTCCATGTCTTTGTTGGGCTTTGAAATGAGTGTGCTGCTTGTTTTTTCTCCTCATCACGTTGGACACTAGAGCTGGAGGCCGGCTGGATCCACTTCCCGGAATTCCCTGGCGCGGGAGGGGTTGGGAAGGAGGCAGGACAGGTGATGTGTGCCCCGCAGGGGTGTGGCAGAGCCCCCGTGGATGCGTGGCTGCCGGGTGATGGGATATTTACTGTTTCCTTGGATGGTTGCTTGAATAAGTTTATAAATTTGTCCTCGTCTTCAGTCATGGAAATAAATTTTTGCTACCAGGGATTTCAGATCCGAGAGCTTTGCAGAGTGGGTTTGCTTTCTCCCAGCTCCCAGGGCAGCTTTGGGAAGCAGAGCTGTAGGAGCTGCATGGCTCCCTTTGTGTTTTCGGGGGGATTTGGCTGAAAGCCATTCCAGAGTTTCACTGGGAATCGCTTGGCAGCATCTCCCTCCCTTTTTTCTGTCTTGCTGCATCGAATTACTGTGTAAAAAAGGGTGTGGTGCTCCGTGCCTGGCTCTTCCCTGTATCCCTGCCCACACGCCCGCTGCCAGGGGAGAAATCCACCGGGGCGAGTCCAGGGAGCGAGAACGGGAAGCTAACAGGGCTGGAGAACCAGGGGGCTCCGCACAAAAGCTTCCAGCCCTGCTCCATCCTCCTGGAATTCAACACCCGCGTCTCGCACCGCCCACCCGGCAGCTGCCGTGCCTCGGGCTGGGGGAGTTCCAGTGGGAATCGTCCCCGTGGGAGAGGAGCTGTTCCCAGCAGGAGCCTCTGGAGAGCTGTGAATGGGCTGGGCACGTGGAGGAGTTTGTGTTCGCTGGGATGCAGGTGTGGAATACCTGGAGTGGGAATCGTGGAACGAGCCCCGACTCAACCCCGGTTCCCGCATGGAGCTGCCCCATGGTCGGGATCAGGCTGGGATCAGGGCAGACCCTGCTGGGAATGTCACAGCTTCCCACACTCAACCCTGCCCTCGGAGCAAGGGGATGAAGCCTCTGGAATATCCCCTCCCACAGGGAAGGGCTTCAGGAGAGCAGGAGAGGGCTCCTGGTCGCAATTCCAGGAGCCGGAGGCCCCTTGTGCCGGGAGCTGTTCCTGCCGGAGGCGCGGGGAGGAAGGACAGGGGGAACGCTGCCTCGTTGCCATGGTGACGAGGAGGTGCCGGTGGGTTTCCTTAGGGATTAAACTGCAGCGCGTGGAAGTGGGATGATGTCAAAGGGGAATGTGGGGTGGGGGGCAGGTGAGAAGGGGCTGTGAGGGACGAGCGGGGTGGAGCTGCCAGGAGCCAAATCCGGGCCTGGCTGGAGCCTCCCGGGGCAGTGACCCAGGCGGGGCTGGGGTAAAGTTCTGCTGTTCTCCTGCTTCCAATCCCTTTTCCCGAAGTGCAGGGATTTGGGGGCTCTTTGGGAATCAGCCTCGTCCTTTTGCTGTGGCCAGGGTGGTGGTGGTGCCACTCTGTGTTCACTGAGTGACAGCCGGTGACAAACACGGGGGCTGTGTCAGGGCGCCTGCCCTGCCTGCTCCGGTGGCACCCTGCTGTGTCCTTTGTCCCTTCCCAAAGCACATCCCAGGCATTTTTGGGATCCTGGGGTTGGTGGTTGCACCGGTTCCTTCCATTCCAAGCAGGGAGGTTTGGGAGATCAGGCTCAGCTCCCTCATCCCACCTTCTGGAAGACTCTTCCCACTTTCTCTGGCAGCTCTTGCCATCAGAAAAAAACCAAAGCTGATGCCTGCTCCGGATGTTTCTCACACAAACATCATCCCAAACCCGGACAAGGTGGCTGTGATCCGGCCTTTTCCTTCAGCACTTGACCTTGGAATGAGGAGAAGCTCGATGCCATGTGTCACTGAGATCCTGAATAAATCCCCCTTTGGCCCTGTTCCTTTCCCCTCGGAGCTGCTGTGGGGCCCGGGATGAGTTCCCTGGGGCGGGCTGTGCTCCCTGGGGTCGTCTTGGAGCTAACTCCAGGTTTTTTGACCATTTCTTTCTTGCATTGGAGCATGGATGGCTCCATGGGGGTCAGCTCCAGGCTGTTTCCCCCAGGATGAGCTATGTAGGGTCAACCTGACTCCTGAGGGTCTCCCTGGGGATGCTCCCACTTGTTTTTCCTCCTTAGTGGCACAGAATTGTCCCCAGGAGCTGCTGGGGGGTTGGACACAGGGCTATGGTGGCCACACACTGCTCCCGGCTGGAACCAGCTCCTCCAACACATCCAGGGGGTCACGGATTCTCCAAAGTCACCCTGAATTGTCACTGCCAAATTGTGGGCACCTCGTGAGGAGCATCCGCACCATTCCCTGCCCAGGGTCCAACCCCTCCTCCCCAAATCCATCCTGGGGGATGGGCAGCTGCCAGGGAGAGTGGAGAGGGGACTTTGGGGGACCCCCTGCCCTGCTCCCCCTTTTCTTCTGTGTTTTTTGGGAGCTCACCTGGGCCTGCAGCTGGTCCTGCAGCTCGGTGACATTGGGGTGGGGGTTCCTTTGGGTGCGGGGCCCACTCATCTTTTCTGGTCCCCAAAAGCTCCCCAGGGGAGGTTGGTCCCTACCTGAGCTCATCCTGGTACCTCCCGGGGTGTTTCCTGAGGAGGGGAAGGGGTTTTTGCCAAAAAAGGGTCGCTTTGGTCCTGGTTGAGGCATGGTGGCTTGGCAGAAGTGGGGGGGGTCTCAGGGGTCCCCTCCTCAGCCCTGGGGGAGCTCTGTGTGTGCCTGGAGCAGCTGCAGCTCCTCCTCCTCAGCCAAGGTCACCGCCTCAGTGGCCGTCACTGGCTTGAGTCACCCCTGGCGGGGACATGGTGAGTAGGAGACACCCGGCTCTGAGTCCCCACCCCCAGGATGTCCCATCCCTGGGGATGAGCTGGGTCAGGGCTGGGGGGAAGGGGGGTCCTGCATTTTGGGGGGTTATGGGGTGATTACCCCAGCCTGGGCCTGCCCCTGGCAAACTCAGGGCAGGGTGGGGACCTGGGGAGACCTCAAGTGCAGGGACACAGTGCTGGGAGCAGCCAGGTCCCCTTGGGACAAGAGGCTGGAAAACCAGTGTGGTCCAGGGATTCCCACTGGCAGCTCCACCCCCGGCCGGGGGCTCCCCGAGACCCCCCGACCCCACCAGGAAGGGGCCAGGGGACCCCCAGACCCCCCCGTGGCTGCAGCCCCTCGGAGGGACTCCCCCAGCTCTGCCAGGACCCCGACACCCCGGGGGACCCCACTGTGGGTACAAAGGGGGTACCCCACATATTTGGGGGCCTTACCTGTGTGGTGGGGGGGCTCGAGAGGCAGAGATTGGGTGGGGGAGGTGCAGGCGGTGCCCCCCAGGACACCCGTGGGTGCTCGGATTTGGGGTCCCTGTGGATGGGGGTGCAGGGGGATGCTCCCCCCCCACTCATGGGAGCGGGGGGACACAGGACCCCGAGTGGAGTGGGGTCTCTGCTCCCCCCATCACTGCCACGAGCTCCCCACGTCTGAGCNGAGCTCCCCACGTCTGAGCCCTCCAGCAGCGCCCCCCACCCCGATTTTGGGGGGCCCTCCGTGGGGGGGTGGTGGGAGCAAGTTGGGGTTCGCCCCCCCTGCCCCAAATCCTGCGCGTTCCCATGGCAACGCCGGATGCGAGGGGAGCCGCGCATTGGCTGCCGATGATGTCACCTCAAGGGCGGGGCACCCCCACCCCAAAAAAAAGAGGGTGGGGGAGGGGAGCTCCGCCCCACGCGGCCCCTCCCCGCCCGTGGGGGCCCCA
>VZTI01001918.1:0-24058 GCA_013397865.1 Struthidea cinerea
CTACCTCCTTCGCCGCAGTCCCATTGCTGGCAACATCCAAGCTGCAGCCTGCTTTTGTGCGCCTCTGAGCAGAGCGCTCCGACCAGCCACGAGGACTGTGTCCCTTTGGTCGCCGACCAGGACACCGCCTTGCCTCCTGCCAGGCCACCGGGCGGCCCGTGGCAGCAACGCAAGGGACCATGTTGATTTCATTGAAGAGTATTTATGAATAGTTATGGTTTTTATTTATTTTTTCACTCCGTATGATCTCCATTTTTTAAAGTAAAATTAAATATGAGCTACAATAATAATGGAAATATTACCTTGTCAGGATCTACATTAGGTGTAAGACATCATGGTAATATATCAGAAACTATGGATATTCACTGAACGTACCAGTGAATTTGAACAGTTTAAAGCCTTGCAGAAATCCAATATGATGTTTCATTTTCTTGTCTGAGTTCTTCACTGTTTGCATTTTTCTAAATTTTATTTTTTAAAAATTTTTTCTCTGTCTGAGCATTTGTATAGAATAGCACTCACTTTAGTTCTCTTGACATGTATAGGCTTTTATAAGTCTCTTACATGTCAGCATGTTCATGCTATTGTAAAGGATAAAATGCAGGAAAATTGAGTATGAATGTTATAGCAGCATTTCCATAATACTTTGAAGAGTATTTAATCATAAAATCAGGTTAATATTAGTACACATAAAGGGAAGAAAACATACCCAGAGGCTTTAACATAAAACAAAATTTATATTTGTATAGTAACTCCAGTTTCTTTGTTGTCATCCTTTGTATTTAAGCAATCAAAGTATGGTATTCTCTGTGGAAGTAAAGTCAAGGATTTTGTCCTACAGATAGGGTTGTTGTATTGCATCTGTTTTACAGATAACAGAGATAAAATAGCTTTACTACTAGCCAGAAAATATTCACTTCTCATGTTCCTATTTATCTTCAGAGGGGCATCATACAAGAAATAGAGTTAGATCAGGGCAAAAAGCATATTCCATGAATTGACCTACTTTCCAGAAATGGGTGGCCATACAATTGGATTTCTAGATGTTCTAGTCCCTCTAGATCATAATTTTAACAATGTGAAATTGCTGATTGCTTTAATATTTTAGCAGGATTTTAAGGAACAAATGCATTTGAGACAATATTTGGCTGGCAAATTATGCCTAAATTTTTTTTTTTCCCAGAAAAAAAAATTTTTGATCACCTAGAAGTTAACAGCAGGTAGTTGACTTCATTGTTTGCAGAAAGACTTCTTAAGTAGAATATGAAGTGGTACAGGATCCATGGAGTTGGAACAAAGGGCTACATCCAAATTTTTAAGTAGATTTCACCCTCATTACTTCTTTTCTAAGTGTTAACTCAGATATGGATGCATAGGACAGCTTTGTGTGTTACAAGCATAGTCTTTAAATTGTGATTGGCCTTCAGTTTTAAGGTCTGGTTCATAAGTCTGTGAGAACCAAGCCTAAACTAAACAATTGACTTTTCACACCAATTTATATGATTTTTTTTTTCTAAATAGTTCTCCAAAGTTAGGAAAGAGTCTTTAAGGTCATACTATAAATCTAAATAGGAGAGGATGAATTGACTTGTCCACCTTTTTTTTTTCTTTCCATATTTAAAAGTTTGTTACTATTGTTTTGCTGGTGGACAACCATAGACTGAGGAATATTTTGCAGTTCTCTAAAATTTTCTTGAAGAAATGAGAAAAGAGAAGAAATGAATGTTATCAGCAAAAGTGGAAAAGAGTTTCATAGATCAAAATTTTTCTCCATTGTAATGCCTATTTCTGCCAAGTAGTAGAAAATACATACAGGTAATAGTATTTCTTAGGCCGGTTTTTACCTGAAAAAATCTAAATACACAAGTCAATTAACTCTAAGTGTAACATTAATGTATTGCCTGACCTTATCTCAGCTGGTTGTATGACACACTTTGATCAAAGAAGACAGTTCTCAGAAGGTACTTAGCAGCAGAATAGGGCCACTGTAAATTGACTTCTACAGAGATTGACTGAAAATCCATGCCATTGGAATTAAAGCATGTAACTGAGGGATTGATTCATAGAATCATAGAATATCCTTTGTTGGAAGGGACCCACAAGGATCATTGAACCCCAACTGGGATTTCCCCAGTATTGTAGAAAACCTTAAAAAATATAATTCTGGTTTCTAAATTCTGACCTCTGCAGCAGCATACAGTTCTATGCATTAGATTTATATTTTGTTTAAGGCGTGAAGTGCATAGGCTCTGGTGTAAATACGAATACATCCATTTATGATGCTAGATCAAACCTTTTATCAATAGTAAGGTCTTTATTTTGCTATTGTTGTCTGTCAAAGTAGGTGAGGAGGTCTGAGTTAAACCTTTTATTGTGCATAAGTAGCCATTTAGTATGTCTTTGGATTTCCCATTGCTAGTAATGATTATGTGCATTGGCGGTTGCAAATTTTCATCTTATCTTTAAAATCGGACAAAGTAGAGTTATTGATTTTTCTCAAGACATATTGTACTTTTAAAGCTTGCTTTCTAATTGATCAGCTGTTCATGACATCAAAGTAAAAGCTTAATGTCAAATTTCTGAACAGTAATCTGACATGAACTATCAAGACTACTGCATAAGCACTGCAGTTTGTCTATGCCATTTCTCTTATGTTGATGTGATTTTTCAAATCCATTAACATTGTAAGGGACAGCTTTAACCACAACCGACATCTCTTCAGAATTCTTGAAAGAATTAAAATTAGAGTGTATTTACTGATCTTGCTAATATAATTCCTTCAATACTGACTGTTTAAATATATGTACAGTAGAGATTGTCTCTTTGATCAAATAAACAAAATAAAGAGAAATATTTTGTTAATTCCTCTCACCTAATATGTCAGTATTGTAAATAGTATTCTCACTTTTGCATTTGAGAAGTCAAAGCTTAAAAAATTCTTCAAGTTTCTTGCTTCTTTAGGGCATATATTCACCACTGACTTCTGTTTTCTAGAGGTAGCTTGTTGGCTAGATAAAATCTGTCTTCCAGGCCCCAAAGCTGCCTAAAGAACAAACTCAAGCCAATTGACGCAACAGTGATCAAAAGGGAATGGCCTAGCCTAAACAAACTTAGTTCAAAGAATGTGTTCGTGCTTTATTAAAGCTCTTTAAAGAAGTTACCTAGCTGTCTGCTCAGGGCTAATTTAAGACCCCATCCAAATTTTTGCTTCACTTAGATCTGCTGACATGAAAGCTTTGCAATATTGTGTAGACCAGTTCAACTAAAACAGTAGATATCAACACAGTACATTTGATTCTTTGTAAACTGGATAACTATATTTAAGTTTCTTGTTACTTTTGTTTTCTGAAATACAGGGAAAAATCCCCAAACCCAACAAAGAACATAAACACTGACAACTTTGCAAAAGCCATTCTGTATGTTTAGCATCATGTATGTTGGCTTTCATCTTGGGAACTTTAGCAAGCATTCACATTTGTCTTGTACTTCATCATACTAAAAAGAAAATAGTCAAATTGCCTTTCAAGTATATTGTATCTATGCACAGTAGTGAAGAAAGGAAAAGTTTTGTACATGTGCATTTTAATTAATAGCTTATTTTAAAAAGTATTTATAACTTAATCATAAAAAATTCCATGTCACTTAGCAGTTTCAGCCAATGAACCATTGCTCATCAAAGCAATGTTTTTGATCCTTAATATACTGGATTCTTAAAATATGGAATTTCTTTTTTTTTCTGTCTTCCCACCTCCCCCCCTCCCCCATGAGTAACAGGGAACTGTAAAGAAAAAAAATGGAGAAGAAATACAAAAACATTAGAAGAAAAGAGGAGTAGTATAACAATTATTTCTATAAATAAGTTTGAGGAACAAATTATGTAGTCAACAATAAAAGATGAAGTAAAATAAAACCATCAAATGAAAGTAAATGTTAAAACGTCCTTCTTGATTAGATTCTGGTAGGCACTGCTGCAGTAGTCAGTCTCGAGAAAGAATTCAGTTAGACATTGCTTTTATGAATTCATGTAGTGGTGAAAGGGGTCCTCCATGTGTTTCAGCATAGCAGAAAGATTAAATAGCACTGAGTTATGGGATGTTAGAGAAAATAAAAATAAAGTCAAGACGGAATTAAAAGGAAGTGGAGTAGCTGAAAGCTGTGTTTCCAGCTTTAAACTTCAAAAATAGGTTGAAGTCATACAAATCTGAGTTTAACTCTGTTCAACGGATTTGACTATTTTTGTCAAAATAGTCAACATAAACCTGTTTTCCTTTCCATTTTATATTTCCATCCTCAAGCATCTATACAAACTTAAATAAAGTAATTTACATGACCACAGGTTAACAGTGAGGTTTTATAATGAAGATTGCTTTTAGATCCATGTGTCTGTGTGGGACTTTCACACTTGCAAAAGAATAATAAAAAAATAATCTTTTATATTAAGCAGGTTTGTTTATTAACAAGGAAACAATAAACCCCAATACTAGACAGCATAAAAACTGGGAAATTTCAGACTTAGTAATTGTCTGGTGATTGTTTCAACAGCATTTTGCTCAGTACAGCCACTGTTTTACTGGAGTAGTTGAGATTAATCTGATTAATAAAGTGATTTCTTGCAGCAGGGTTTTGCTGTTTTCTTTTTTTTTTTCCAGATTGAATTTAGAACAAGCTAATGTAGATTTCATTGGACTACCGATTACATTTTCTTTCCAAATGAAATTGTGAAGGAAATGACTTAATTTACTGGCTTAAAAGATGAGATGTCATGTACAATTTGTATGTTCCAAGATAACAGCTTTATGGGTACACATAATTGAAATTATAAATGTTCTAATATTGATTTGTCAGAACTATACAATGGAAGGACATCAGTGACATACTTCTCATTCAGGAAGGTCTATGAAAACTGGTTGAAGAAATACACAATCATAAACACTCAAATTAGAAAATAAAGCAAAATAGTCACCACTAGAAAGTGGGAGAAAGACAAAAGAAATTATATATTGTTCTTAAGATATTGCTTTGAGTTCTGAAGGAGTAAACTGCCAAAGCAACAAGACATGACTTCTAATGAGAATTTTAAGTACCAGCAGCTGTGAATGTTTTTTGGTGACAAAGAGTTCATCAAACACACCTTTGTCATTCCATGGCATTGGCTTTGCTTCACACATTCCTTTTGTTTCTGTTTGCCTCACTTCCAAACTCCTTTTCATTCCTCAGAAGTCCTTCCAAACATCATTGGCTACTTCTGCAGAGGCTCATCCATCGACTTTGGCTTGTGGGATTTTCTGCACTTTCTCTGTACTGGGGATTTTATGTGTAAAAATGACAGAATTTAAACATTGCCTGCTGTAGAAATTTTCTTATAAAAGGCACAAAATGCTGGGCAAAAGTCAACTACTGAAAATAGAGTGCAAGTAGAATGAAAGCATTGCTTCAGCGTCATTCACAGTTTCTGAAAAATTGACAGTTGTTATGATAATGTTCTGATATATCACCCATGAGAAGAAACTTTCATAGTTGAAATGTTCAACTGTGTTTTTACCCACAATCATTAATAATATGCATTTTTTCTTCAATGCCATTTTTATCCAGGAAGTAGGGAATTCACCCTCTCACAGGCTGTGCTAGTCCCTTTTTAGAGGCCTATGAAATGAGTCTGACTTTGTGAAGGCCAACAAAGCTGGAGACTGTCATGAAGTCATAGCTGTCAGCTGGAGGAATTCTGCTGGAGTCATTTTTATGCCAAACTTTGCCTGAAGTAGTATGTCAAATTAGCCAGGGATGAGGGCACCAAACTTGCTGATTACACATTTTCTGATTTAATGCTAGTTAAGCACAGCTGTGCTGAGCCAGAGGTGTGGTATAACTAGGGGACGCGGATGGTCAGTCAGCTGCTGCTATGAGGTGAGCACAGAAAAAGACAAGTGAATGCTCTAGCTAAAGAGAGAAGCAGATTTTATGTTACCTACGTTAATTCACCTAACAGTATATATGTCCAACAGGCTGTCCTGGTTTCAGCTGGGATAGGGTTAATTTTCTTCCTAGTAGCTAGTACAGTGTTATGATATAGATTTAGGATGACCATAGTGTCGATAACACACTGAAGTTTCATTTGTTGCTGAGGAGGTCTTATCCTCAGTCAAGGACTTTTTAGCTTCCCATTCTCTGCCAGTGAGGAGCTGTAAAACAGCTGTGAGGGAGCATGGCCAGGACATCTGAACTGAACTGGCCAAAGGGATATTCCATACCATAGAACATCACACCCAGTATAGAAGCTGGAGGAAACTCTATGGAGACTGACCATCACTGTTCAAGGACTGGCTGGGTATCCTTGTGTGGGTGTGAGAAATTGTATTGTGCATCACTTGTTGGTCTTGGTCCCCTCTCTCTTTCTTTCTCTCTTACTTTCATTACAACTTTTATTAGTATTGCTATTATTCAATTATTAAACTCTTATGTCAACCACAAAGTGTAACTTTTCTTTCTGATTCTCTTCCCCACCAGCTACTAAAAAGAAAATTATTTGAGTTGAAACCAAGACACAGGCTTAAGGGATGCATGCCAGCACTGGCACTCTCAACCATGAAGAAGTCAGTATGATGGTGATACCATATTTGCAGCCCATGCTTTGGACAAAAATTCAGTATTTGTTGCTTACCAATTCTCCTGTCTAAAAGTATTTTGCCAATTAACACTGTCCACAGAATATGAACTTACAAGGTTTTGGTGTGTACATGGGAAAGAAACACTGGATTTAAAAGAAGGCGAAACCAAACCAGAGAAGTCCAAAAGAAAGGTGAGCCTTCCTAATTAACATAGAACATGTATTCCAAAACTCTTGTCCAGTACTGAGGAGTGAAGGTAATGAGGCAATAGTATATAAGAAAACAATCCCATAAAGATGCCTTAGGTATGCAATGCTCATGAACTGATTTCATCTTGCATTTTGTGTGGAAAGCTCTTCAATTAAAAAAAGTTTGCTTAAACATATTAGGAGCTATTATGGTCTTTGTGATTTTTACTTTTTCTGTAGGCCAGGCCCAGAGGTGAAGCAATGAAGTCTAGTTGAAGGCCAGCGACTAGTGGTACATCCAAAGGTGCAGTATTGAGTCCAATTCTGTGGGTGAGGGTTCCTTACCTGCATCCAGTCGGGCATCCTCCTGGTTCCTCCAGAGGCCGCCCCCCCCAACACCACTGACTGCATTGAGGTGGATGGAAGGGTCGGAAGCCGACCAGTCCTCCTCTGAAGACTCTGTGGTCTAGAGTCTCCGCCCAGTTTCCTCCCTTTCATCCTGTCAGTCATAGTTCCAGTCTCCACCCCTGTGCACATGCCCAGTTTTCCCCTTCCAGAATGTTCCCCTGTTAAATGCCTGTCAAGTTGGCTCCTCCCTGACTCCTCCCAAGTTAACACCCCTGGTTCTATCCCATTGGATTTTGTACCCTGGCTCCTCCCTTGTACTTCTGCCCCATTGGTCCAATTGTAAACCCCTCCCTCGTTTTTCTTCCCTTAAAAACCCTGGACACACCTGAAATCCTTTGGCGTTCTCCCCACACTCTTGCCACGCTGCAATAAACGCTGCTGTTGGTAAGAGAGAGAGCTCTCCTTCCCTTACTTTCTTCGCCTCCGGAGTCGCCTTGCCTTACCACCGCACACCACCTGCAGCCTGAGTGTTCCGGACAACGGACCTCGGGAGACCGATTATCTGGTCTCACCCCGCTGCTTGCGACAGCCTACGCGAAGGCGGCTGGCCACGCACTGCCGAAAGGCAGATATCAAAGAGCAGTGTCCGCAGACACTGTCGCCAAGCCCGGCAGGGATCGGGTCGGACGCCGCCTAGGTGGCCACTGACCGAGGGCCCACGGCGACACCTGGCGCCCAATGTGGGGTGGAGCTTGATCTCCGTCACAGTGGACACAGCTCACTCGGATCTATTAGCGCCGTCTTCGCAGTCTCCGTAGAGCGCGCTCCTTTCTGGTGAGCTGTGCTCCGAAGAAAATCTACAGTCCGGAGGACTTCTCAGCAGTGTTTTCCGTTCTTGGACTCAGCCTGTAGGTGAGCACTTTTCGACTTTGGGGTCTTTTACGTCTTTTTTGGGTGTCCCCCGAACCTTTTCATTGTCTCTGAATTCCGGGGCCATTTGCTTTGATTTTGCATTTTGCACTGCGGGAGGGTGAGAGTGGTGCCGGTTTTTGTCTATATTCTTTTGTTTGCGCTCACCACTATGGGTAACAAGCTTTCGGCACCTCAAAGGGAAGTTTACCTCCAAGTTGTGGGTTCCCTGAAGCGGGGGGGTTTTGATTTCAATTCTTCCCAGTTTAAAAAGTTTGTTAAGTGGATATTTCTTTACTTTCCTAAAACTACCACCTCAAATGTCAAAACTTTAGCCTACTGGCAGGATGTGGAGAATGTTTTAATACATTTAAAGAACTTTAATGGGAAAGCTCCACAAAAATTTGGTCCTTTACTTATTTTGATCAAAAATGTGATTGCAAGAGAACAAAAAAGTAAAGAAAGGTCCACAGTTTCGTTTTCTATCCCCAGTTCACCCGCTCCCTCTTCCCATAAAACCCCTGTCGCTTCTCCCACTCTTTCCGAGCGGGGGAAGATTGAAGAGAGCAAATAGCCCAAAGGCTCGGGACCACCACCTGCCTCCCGGCTCTCCTCAATCCTCTCCGTACCCACACTGTCGCAGGACTGATCACCCTGCGGCAGACTCGTCCCTAACTCCTCTATCCTATCCCTCTTCCCAGAGCAAATCCCTATCCTTAAAAAACAGAAAAAATGCAAAAAAAGATTTTGCCGTGCAGGCAGAGCTTCCCACTTGTCAGGAGCCTGCTGCACGAGCAGACCTTATACCTTCAGTGTCCCCACAAAATGGCTGCCGCCATGCGGTATGCCAGACCTTTCCTCCTCCCTTTTCTCCTTCTCCTTCTCTACCCTCACCCTTCTCTCCACAAAATGGCGGCGACCGCATGGCCGGTCCCGCCAAAACCCCTTCTTCTCCCCATAATCCCTTCCTCCCTCCTTCCCATAACCCCTTTTTCCCACCTTTTCCCAGCTCCTCCCAAAACCCTAACTCCTCCCCTCTAGACTCCTCCCAAACTTTCAGCTCCGCCCTGGGGGGGCGTGACCTTTGGTGCCCCTCAGCTCCGCCTACTTGTGACATCACCTGGGAAAGTTCGGCTCCCGGTTCCCACGCCTCCTCTTCCCGTTCCCACGCTTGGGAGACCGGAAAGGACGCCATTTTTGAACGGAAACCGGAACTCGAACGCGTTCCTTTCGCCGCTCCAGTTATCTATAATCCTAGAACCGGTTTCAACTCTCAATGGAGGCCTTTTGATTATAATCAAATGAAAGACTTGTGCAAAACTCAAAAAGAATATGGTAGGGGAAGTCAATACTTTAAAAACCTATTCAATTCAATTTGCACAGCAAATGTATTGGTCCCCTACGATATTCGGAAAATAATTTCCTCCCTCATGACCCCAACTGAATTCGACTTATGGTTGAGGTTATGGACGGAGGCTTTAGAAGAACAGCTACCAGCCCTATTGAGGGATCAGAATAACGCACATTTAACAATTCAACACTTAATTGGAGAAGGCCAATTTACTAAGCCAAATGATCAGGCCCACCAAATTCCGAGACCTGTTCTAGAATTGATTTGGGGAACGGCGGAAAGGATTTTCTTCAGCATGCCTACCAAAGCGGCAGTCCTAACACCATACCACAAGATCATACAGGCTCCTAATGAGTCCTTTATAGACTTCGTTGACCGATTGCGAGAAGTGGTTGTCAGGCAAGTTCCTGACAAGTCTCATCACGACCAAATTTTGAGAGACGTTGCAAAAAGCAACGCCAACGAAGTCTGCAAACGAATCATTAGGACCCTGCCATTCAAGCCGCCCCCAAGTTTAATGTTAATGACAGAGGCATGCATGACCCAGGAGGTGGACTTAGAGGTACCAAAGGGAAAGGGAGAGTTGGGGAAGAGGGTCATGGCCAATGCTCTTGGCCAGGGAGAGAGCAACTCTACCCCAGATAAACCAACTTTTACATGCCACCGATGTGGCCGAAAGGGTCACACCGCAAGATGTGCTGCTGTTGGTAAGAGAGAGAGCTCTCCTTCCCTTACTTTCTTCGCCTCCGGAGTCGCCTTGCCTTAACGTCGCACACCACCTGCAGCCTGAGTGTTCCGGACAACGGACCTCGGGAGACCGATTACCCGGTCTCACCCCGCTGCTTGCGACAGCCTATGCGAAGGCGGCTGGCCACGCGCTGCCGAAAGGCAGATATCAAAGAGCAGTGTCCGCAGACACTGTCGCCGAGCCCGGCAGGGATCGGGTCGGACGCCGCCTAGGTGGCCACTGACCGAGGGCCCACGGCGACACAATTCTGTTTAACATCTCTGTTAATGATCTGGATGTTGGATTAGATTATACCCTCAGCAACTGTGCAAAGGATGCAAACCCAGGAAGACTGACTGATACACCTGAGGGCTGTGCAGCCATCCAGAGGGACCTTGACAGGCTGGAGTAAAGGGGAACAGGAACCTCACGAAGTTCAAGAAGCGCAGAGCCCTGCATCATGCAACTGGTTCTGGATGGCCCTGCCTGAGAAGGGAGGCTGGACCTCCGAAGGTCTCTTCCAGCTGCAAACTTTCTGTCCTGTCATTACTTCTACCTCTATTTAATTTTTTTTAAGTTTCTTTTCATTACTTGCTATTGGTATTTAATGCCTGATCAAGATGTCTTGAATCGATGATCTTTAAAGAAAAATATATTACTCTTGGGCTTTCCCCCAGTCCCAGCTCCTTTTGTTCTTCCCTCCAGAAAACGAGAAATCTCCAAAGAAAAAGAGAACATTAAGTGCTATACCTGTACTGCTCACAAGATATGTTACAGTTCTTCTGCAAGAATCTCTATCAGGTTTATCATCTCACTGACAAAAGATGAAAAAACAGCAAAATACTTGTGATAAAAATAGATTATAAAAAAGAAGAAAAAAAAAAAAGCCTAACAAAACCCAAAATACCAAACAAATGATATTTTGTATGAAATTGCCAAGAGAATGTGAATGGATAGAATTTTTGGGACTAAGAAATGAACTATGCTTCTAAACATATGTGGACTCTTTGAAGAGACTAACTGACAAGAAGAAACTCTTTTTTTTCCCCAATTACTGTTTTCCTCACCTAAATTGACATAAAATTGAATAAGATGGTAGAATATTGAGAGAAATTACTGTCCTCCCATAAAGTTCGGTATTGAGTTGCTTAAGTGTACACTACAAGAGAAAGAAATGGGGGGTCCCCCCCCCACTTTTTTTTTTCTTTTTTAAAGTAGTGCAAAACAGGAATGACTTTATCGTTCTAGTCTTTTGTGTGTCTATTCATTAACTTTAGGATGACATTCAAGAGGGTCCTGGAAGTAATTCTTGCTCAGGAAAGCAGAATTTAATACCATGTTTATGCTATAAAATATTAAAGCAAGATAAATACTATGAATTTACAGCACAAATGTTAAAATTTCACATACCATGCCAAAACTAGCTACAGACATAACAAATATTGAAGACTTACATACAGACTAGTGAGTGCATCTGCAAAAAAGAAACTAAAGAAATATAAGCCATAGAATTAATCAAACAAACAATAATGATTCTAGGCATCAATCGAAGCCTTGTTGATGAGCTTTAAAACACAAAGAACAGTAACTTTTGTTTCCCCATTATAGAGGATCCATTTTTTAAAATCTGAAAGCATTTTAGGAGGGCTTTTAGTCCAGCAGTCAGTTACCAAAAAGACAATACTCTAGAACACTAAACCCCTAGAATCTTCTTTGTAGAAAATGAAGGTTGTATAATGGATTTTTCAAAGATGAAAACAGTAAATGTAGTTATAAGCCTATAGAAAAGTAAAATACATGCTTTTTTAATGAGTTTTAGTTTTTATTGTATTTTCAGCATCAGACTGAAGAAAGCTGGGATATGGATGGGAAATTCATATCCACATTAGGAAGCACCATGAAAGATGTTTGATTCTCATGAGAACATGCATTGTGGACCTACTTTTATGCAAAGAAAAGAGAAAAAAAAGTCATTCCAGTTCACAGAATAATCCATGCTTTTCCCCTGAGCCCCTTATCAGAGTGCTATATTCATGCAGGATTAAATTAATTTTGCATTTCAGGTTTAAAGAAAGTTATTTTTTCATTCTTTTACACAGACATTGCAATTATTTTTTCTCACACTGTTATGTGTCATTGTATTTCTCAGCCCTAGGAGAACTCAGCTACCTTGCCTAGATCAATCTAAGGTTTACTGCCATGTGTCTTTGGAAGAAAAGCTGCCAAGGGCTGTTCCTTTAGTCCAGAATCTTTACAACTGGAAAGAGAAGGTGTCTTTTTTTCTCCTTTCCCATTCTTGCCTTATTTATTCTCTCTGTGGGAAGGAGATGAGGTTAGGCGGATTGAGGAAAAGGGCTTCACAGGAATGAAACTCTTGTACTTGTGGTTACTTCTTTGATTTTAGAAGACATTTATGAAAGCAGCTTGAAGAATGCTATATGAGATGGTTCAAACCTATTCTGCTGTCACCAGTTAAACCACAAGGGCTGCAGTAAGAGTCACAGCCTGAAGAGACACAATGGTGGTGGGACAAGGGTCTTTGCAGATAGCAATTGATGTGAACAGCCAGGAAAGTGACTTGGTTAGAAGGGGAAAATTACCGAGCAGAAGTTGTCTGCACAAATACTGACAGAGAAAATACCTGCCAGACTGGGAACTATCTGTCTAGGCCTGTAAACTAGAAGCATCCTTGAGAAGTGCAGCTGGCGTCTTTGAAGAAGAGATGGGTGCTTGGAGACCACTAACATCCTGAGATATTATTGATTACTGCAAATACAACTGTAATGGAAACTTAACAAAACATAAAGCTGAAAAATAGTCTGGAAAGAGGGGGAAGCATCCTAAAGAATGAGAATTGGAAGCTGTCATAGGCTATTCTAATTGCTAGAACAGGAAAACAGTCTGGAAAAGGAAAAGTTGGTCTGCAAAGAGAAAGCAACTGCGTCTATATGCTGCCCCAGGTAAACTTAACAGCACCTCTTGGCTGCTTGAAGTGTTGGTGTCCTATGCACTCTTATATGTCTATGATACAAAAATGACTTATTTTTTGTCCAAAATTTATCCTCTCTCTTGGAAAACTTCCCGTGCAGCTTGTTCTTTCACAAACAGTTGAACTCTCTTCACAAATGCTCTGTGATATCTTGGACCCTTGCTGGGAATTCGTGGTTGACTCCAAAGTCTGTGATGTGGGTCATCTCCGAATTGAGACTCTGTTACTCTAGTGGTGCTCCTCCTCATACTTCTGGGATTAGTTCATTTTGTTCTCCCATTTCTGGGATGGTTGTGTCCTGCCCTCTGGGAATGAGTTATCCTGCACCTTGAGATGGTTCAGTCCTTTTTGAAATCTGTCAATTGTCTTGACACTGATATTGTGTATCTCTCATAAGTATATCCACAGCTGCATTGTTGATAAGCTTGCTTCACTAGTGACAAGTTTGTAGTAACCTGTTATACTGCATAGATACTTGGATACTGCTTTTATGTTGATTGTTGGTATAAAATGGATTGTTTCTATTATTGATTGCTTACAGTAACTTATAATAGCTTGATAAATATATATTAACTTCATTAACCATAGTTAAACTTGCAAGTGGTGATTTCAGGGAAAGTATATTTGCTGCTGGTGATTTGTATGGCATTTTTATGTAATCTGAAATAAAGCAGAGAAACTTAGGGGACTAAAGCCTCTGTATTCTTATGTATTACAGAATCCAATGAATGCACCATCTTGAAACACCCACAGGCTGGGTAACCTTCTATGCCATGACGTTGATATGATACAAAGAATAGAGCAGTTAGCTGTCTGAGAACGACAATTTTGACCTGTATCAGTTTTGCTGCTTAGTGTCTTCAAGTTTTTATTCACAGTTTTGAAGACTGCAATCATTTTTTTCTCTCCACTAAAATCTGGAATGATGTATTCTTAGACCTGATGGCCAAGGCTTATGAGGTACTCAACCCCCAGCTCTGTCAATCCCTTATGCTGGTACAAATCTTATGAAGAAGAATAGATTTTATAACAGTTTTATTTTAGATAACCTCTTTTGCAAAAGCTTTTTATTCCCAATACTAACTTGCAGTATAGGAACATGAGGATAAAAGAAAAGAAAGCAAAAAACTGATTTAAACACACCTTTTGGTAAAATCTACCCAGCCTCCATGTATCTTAAAATAACACAGGTGATGTGTTACATGAGTTAAAATAACACAAAATAACATGTAAACCTAAATCATCATCCAGAAAAATGGGACAGCAGTGCCCTATATATTCTTAACCATAACCTCAGTGTGTTCGACAGATATTTGACATAGCCCAGTGCACTCTGCCATCAAAGAAACTCCCACACAAAGTGTGAGTAAAGTAATGAGAGTTGTTTCTGTAGAGTTCAGAAAATATTTTGCTGTCATGTGCTGCCAAAAATAACTGAAAAGTTCGTATGGTCTGTATTTCCACTGTTACTGATAAAAGGAATGTCTCAACAGAACACACACATACATGAACAACAGGCATTGGATGTCAGTTTCAAAGAAAAAGAACTCAGGTTTCAAACTGTAAGCTTGTGAGGCATACAAAGATTCAGAATAATATGGAATGCAAATTCAGAGTATCATGATTCTGCTAAGTAAACTACAAATCTGACCTAAATTTGTACACAGAGAAATATCAGATAAGTTTAAAACATTTATTGGCATTGGTAATTAAAGTAAAACCTCTCTTTGACCACAGAAATTAAGATTCCTTTTCATCGTATTGAACATCAACCAAGATGCAATGAAAAGCTAAACAGCAGTTCTTAAAAATGGATCTGGTAAATCAAGAAAAGAAAGCAGTTTCAGAATTGTAGCCACTTGTTGGTTTACTCTTATAAGTTCTCAAATAACTGAACTTCAAATGTTTATGCTTTTTTATCACACACTTGAAGGAAAAATCATGATCAATTTATTAAAATGAACAGTTCCCTACACAAGCATTGCATTTCAAAGTATTCTTCTTCAGACAGCAATAAATTCACCCTTATTAATTGCCTTGCAACTCATTTTTCAAAGCCTTTGAGCAAGGTGTTTAGTTACCGTGATTATCCTGGCATTAATATTCAGTATAATGCAACAGTTGCCATGTTTGTATTATTTTTTTCAGCACATTAAAGTACCGATTTAATACACAGCCAATTTAAAAGGAAAACTAAAGTCAGTATTACAAATGCTGTCCTTAAGTAATATTTAATATTCTGGACATGTACAGATGACACCAGTTCCATAGATTTAATGAATGTGAGGTTGAATTATAATTAAGTCTCTGAATGAAATGAATAGTTGTTATTCCTCTGTACTTCCATATTATTACATACAACTTTCAAAATTATGGCTGTAATAGAGAAAGTTAAGTGTGAGTTTTTATCCTAAAAGAAGAAAAACTAACAAGACAAAGTAAATACAGACATAGCTAATCTTTTTGCTGCAAAGTACAATCATAAAAATCATTATAGAATATAATAATGATGTACTACAATGCCTGAGGTGCTTTGGTACCCTAGTCATACTAATGCTAAGGGCATGCTCTTTGCAGCTCTGAAACCTTTCAGCTGTGCTGCTGTAGCAGTGCTTTACTGGAGCCTCTCTATTTTTTCTTTTGTTTCCGTACTGTTATTCCCATACTGTTGGTCTCACGGGCTTGCACCTGCACCTGCGTTGGTACGGTGGGTTATCGTGGGAAGTGGCTATGACTGGTATAGCAATGATGCCTCTTTACATGTCTATTCTTTCCTGTTGTTTTGAAGGTTTTAGGTATTTAGAGTTTTTTTTTAATCCAGTTTTCTCCAATACAGAGAAAAACAAACAGCACACAGTAAAATAGACAACGGTCTCTTAAATACTAGACTGTCATTATCCAATAATACTTGTGCACAGAAGGTTTGACAATCAATATTCAATGATCACACATGACTGGTATATGTAAACCTCTGCTAATATCATCAAAACCAGGAACAAATTATAGCTAATAAGAAAGGGTCATGGCACAGTTATATAGTTCTAGGGACTAAAGGCAAAGCAAAGAAATCATCATCACTGCTGTCATGTTCCTCCTCATCATCTCTTTCACTGAAGAGAACCTCCTTCAGAGGATGCTCATCTGGGACCCTGCGAGTGCTCTTCCAGGCCAGCCACTGGTGAGTCTTCATCTTCACTTGCCCTTGCTTTTGCCAAGTTTTCCTCCTTTTCCTCTCTATCTTCCCCTTTTTTATTCTTTCCCCAAAGTAACTTTACCTATTGGAGTTGTTGTATGCTGTCAGCTGTTGCACCCACTAATAATTAACTTGACCATGTGACCTATGGCTATTAAAATCTTAGCCTGTTCTTATGACATACTGATTTTTAAATCAATGGGCTGCTCAAGGAGAGAAAATAATACTGCCGGATCTCCCTCCAAATGACTTTTATTTTAATTTTTCATTATTGTACTGACTTTGTTAAAACCTCTTGGTGACAATTTCTTCGAACATTATTAAATTAGTGTTGAATTAAAGATGACAGAATATTTTTCCCATAAGAACACCAGAATTATATGTTTCCCTTTGATATTACTTTAAAGAATCTAACCCAATGAAATATTAATTTCACCTAAAAATTGTTGATAAAGCAAATATTACTATTTGTATATTTTGAGTAAAATCTTTTATGCTTCATTAATTTTTTTAAAGTTATTAATAGGGCTAATCAAAAACCGGGGTTATTTTCCTAGATTAAAAAGGGTGAAAACAAAAAAGGTGCTGCTCAATTTTGGTTGCAAACACAATAACTCAAAGATAATGTGAGGATAACCTTCATATGACCATGTGTAGGAATGTTTGGGGAAAGGTTTTAACCCTTGTTCAGAGCTGGAATGTTTGATCAGGTGCTGTTTCTCATTGTTCATTTCCCTCTGTCTACTGCAGTGCTATGGTATAATGTAGGAGGTCCTGGCTCAGTGTTTCCAACAGCACTGTGATGTACCCTCAGTGATCAAAATAACTAAGAATAAAATCAGTACTATCATGTTAAATTTTAAAATTGGCGTACTTTAGCCCAATAAATAACTAATAGACACATGTAAATAAGTACTAAGGCAGAATAAATAAATAACAGGAACATGAAAGATGAGAGAGTGATACAGAGTAAAAAGCATGAATTCACCAAAGGGGAGTCATGCTTGACAAGGTTATTTGCTTTCTATGTAAAAATTACTGGCTTGGCAGATGAGGGGAGAAAAGCGGATATTGTCTACATGGAATTCAATAAGGCTTTTGACAGCATTTCCCTTATGATTCTCATAGAGGAGATGATGATGTAAAGGTCTCAGTTTTGCCCTGTTCTTCTTTTATTTTCTTGTTTTTCGTGAGTCCGTTTTACTCAGAGTTTGAATAAGAAAGTGGGAGACGCGAAGTTTTCTTCGGACTTAGATGTTTATTATTTCTTATCTATGACACAACTGCACAGGGACTGCCCTCTAAGTTAACAAGGTGGAAAAATGGCCATGAGTTTCAACTTCCAAGGTTATTTAAAGCCTAATTTAACCAGTTAAGAATTTCCAAGCAAAATGTTTGTATTTGTAATCCAACAACTAACTATTCATGGTCTGCATTGCGGGACTTTTTGAACCAATACCAGAAAATCCAGGTTTGTGAAGAAGAAAGAAGAAAGAAGAAATATAAATCCACACCTGAAATCCTCCATCTTGTTACACACACACATATATATACTACTATATATTCCATAAACCTAAACTTCTACATTTCTACATATTCCACCCAGTGACATAACTTTGATTACACAGCAACAACCTCAGTGCTATCACACAGTCTGGGAAGTTTTTCCCAAGGTCTAAGGTCAAATGGAGTGTGCTTTTGAGGATCATTGCTTGTGAGAAGTGAAAGAATGTAATTCTCAGAATTTAGGGTTCCAACATAAAGGTGGGTTGAAAGTTAGCTACATGGCTGGGCCCAGAGGTTTATGACCAATTGGTACATTTAGTTGGAGGCTAATGACTAGTAGTGTACTCCAGGAGTCAATACCTGGTCCAATCCTATTTAACATCAACATTAATGATCTGGATGTTGGGACAGAATGTACACCAAACTGTGAGGAGTGGCTGACATGCCAGAGGGTCATGTTACCATTCAGTGTGCCTTTGACAGATTGGAGAAAGGGGCTGACAAGGAACCAGCCTCTGGCACTGGTACTGGACTTGCACATTCAGCAAATGCTTAATGTAATACACCGATGCAAGTGCTGGTATGCATTCCAGCAAGAAAGGCACTCAGGCTCCGTCAGATATTGATTAAAATGTCATTTACTGGACATAACAGGAGAAGGAAAAAGGAGATAACACAGATAATCTTACATTCCTTCAAATGGTGAGAACCCCAAGTTTCATAGGATTGAACAGTACCCTAGTAATCAGAGCATGGCATTCTGCACAGATCTTTTCTGTGCTGTTTGCCAGCACTGTCATATTTAGAGGTTTTATAGTATTTCCTCATTAGCAAACAGCTCTATTCATCATTTCTACTGTCAGTTGGAGGCACATTCTATGTAAACATGCTGCTTGCCTTCAAGATAAGAAGATACATGAGGTGGCATAAAGGCCAGGGGCCAAGAGGGAGCTGCATATAGACTTTCATGTTACAATAATCAGTGAAGTTCCTCTGGCAGACCACACAGCACAGGCCTGCACCTATTCAGGTCAGCCATTCTGGGAATCACTGGCTCTTTGATGCACAGTAGCGTTCAAGTTAGGACTACTGTATCTCAGCTTAGCTATTACAATTTCCTGTACTATTGTGACCGCTGTGGTCAAAAAGTCGACAAACGCTGTCAAAATCAAGCAATAACTTCATGCCACGAATTAGTGTCACAGTGTAACAATATGACTATTAGCAGTGGGGTGCATCAAAAAGATGGATAAAGGGAAGATTAGGGTCAAAGTCTGCAGTAACTCTGAGCAATGGATGCTGCATTTGCAAGAGTTCTGATGCTTTAAAATAAAGTTTGTTTCCAGATGACTTATCTTGACTCCATCCCTGAGAAAACAGTCTGTAAGGGTTTGAGGAACTATTGTCCTTCCGGACTAGACACATAAAGTGTTCTCATGTTCATTATCTCAGGCATAATCCTAAAATTTTGTGCATCCTGGAATGATATCTAATTAAAGATTATTCATGAGATGGAAAAAGGGGAACATTGTGTGACCAAATCCTATCAAATTTGCAGGCAGACTTCTTACTTCCTACATTTTAATGTAACAAGGGAGTATGTATTATTAAGAATTTAAATATAGAAGTGTTCAACAGTGGCACAGCATTGATCTGCACACGGTATGAACTACTACAGAGAGCACCTGTTGTGTAAGTGGAACAATTAAACAAAGGAATGAGTGTAAGTTATCCTCCCACATCAAGAAAAGAGTGCTGGGGTTAATAAGACGGAAAAAATTTATGAAATCGATCCAAATGAAATGTATTCTATAATTAGAATCTTTCCTGCTGCATTATTCATTATAAAAGAACTAACGGGGAAGAAATGCAGATTTTTCTAGATGAAAAAATAATTTTCATTCATTTCTGTATCCATATAAATTATCTGACTTATGAATTAGCTTATAATGTGTTACTTATCATAGCAGTCATGATATTACTCCAGTGCCAGGGTTCTGAGGGCATCACCAGTCCTGACTATCCCTGCCCAGCTGGGCTTTGGGGCTCCCTCTACCCTGCCTACAGCCTAGGATCCAATTTCAGCTTCCTGGGATTTCCCTCATCCTGTCCACAGGCCAGTGTCTGAACATGAAACTCCTAGTGACTGGGTAGTACCCCAAATTCAGCTGCTCTGACTTGTGTCCCTTCTTTCTGCCTCACATGAAGGATTTCAGTGTTCCTGTGCAGCTGGCACAAACACTGTAATGATGTTCTGCAGTGAGTTCAAAATTTGTGCTTCTTTCTCAGCACGGCAAATTCTGCATTTCCTTCCCTCCATATTTTTTATGGACAGTCATACACACGTGGTCTGCCCAAGAAAGGAAGAGAAAGGGCATGTGGAGCACTGGTGGCAAAATTCTGAGTCTAAATTCTGTCCATAGTTCCATGGGGATTTCTGAAGCTATACTCAGGAAGCAGAAAGAGAGATGCATTTTTCCCCCTAAGAGTTCATGAAGTTCAGAGAAACAGCATGAATCAACAAACTGCTTAGTCATTATTGCCTGCCTAAAAGCTTGGAGTCCAGGTTAGCTTGCTTACAGAAATTGTCATGGTGATTTGTGGGTAGGGATTCTCTTATCTGGATCTTGCACTCTGGTACCACTGCAGAGGTAAAATATGAAGAAGCAGTTCTGACCTTGATTAACATCTGATGAGACTATCCGATCTAGAAACCTTTGGGAATGCAGGAGATTGCTTCTCCTACATCTGCTGGGCCTCCTGTGTCAGTCTTTATTTCCTGCTAGTCTGATTGAAGAGCTGGTCTCTCAAGCAGCAAGGCTGAGAATGTGTTAGTAATAGACAGCTTACTCTGCTTACTCTGTATGCAATATAGACATATATACGTGGCTGGCCACGCAGAAAGCACAGGTGCACCTACAGAGCACTCAGGACCACAGACAGTACCAGTCTCTCTGGCCGAGCAGGAGGAAGGGCCAGTATTGAGTGTCATTGTGTAATGCACCTCCACCCTGCTCAGCTGGAATATATGTATGAATATATATGAAAAAATAGTCCACATATATGTTTGAGCATGTTTGTTTATACGTACAGTATAGACCCCTCCAGCAGCTAGACTTAGCTTTTGGTATGCCCAGTAGCTGCACCTGCAACCCAGTCTCCCCAGTGGATGGCATATAGGGGACATAAAAACTCCACTTCCTTTGCTGATAAGGACTGTCTTACCCTGTCACATCTGCAAACACACAAAAAACACGTGCACCCACAGCCATCACTGGCTGGGACTCCCCTGATCCCTAACAGCAACCTCCAACCCTGTGATCTCACCCTTAGAGAATTCTTGAAACCCAGGCCACCTCACCTACTCACCAGCTCACCTGGCTTGTTCTTCACCAGTGCCCTCAGACTTGTACTCCTGCATTCGCTCCATGTGTCTCAGCACAGGCACACGTGGCTTTGACCCCTGGAACCACCCTTGTGCCTGTCACTAGGTTTCACCCACTCAAGTCTCTACAGTTGCTGCCACCATGGGCACACGGGTCTTCCGGACCATGGTTTGACTCCACTTGCTGGCACTCAGATCCCTCATAAACACATAGACACATAGGCTTAAGAGCCTATTACTGGAAAAATAACTGAAGTAGAGCCTAATGAGAACACAGGACAGACTGCAGCCATCAGGTGCAGGATGTCTCTAGATTGTACAGAAAAGACCCTACTTACATGTGACTAGACCTTTTTTATTTCCTTATCTCTTCATTTGCCCACCATAGTTCCTTCCTCAAACCATGTACATCCCTCACTTATGTCACCTTTGATTCCTCCCACATACATCCCATAACAACTCGTGTAATCCCAAAATTCTCTTCTTCTGCAAAGTATAGTGTGTCTAACACCTACGGGCAATAACCATCGCTTAGTCCAAAAAAGGTGTTTCAGAGGGTTACTCCCATCATCTTGGTGGGTTTCACACCTGAACAATGGATCTTCTGGTGCTGGAAAAGTCCTCTGAGGAGCCTGGACAAAATGTCACATCTCAGGACTCTGTAGTTTGGGTTCTTTTGCCTTTCATCCTGCCTGTGTGCTCCCCTGTGCTTGTGGGGGTGGGCCTTTGGTAGTCTGGTGGTCCTCCTGTGATGAGCCTGAGAACAGCCAGAAGAGGTTAGTAGTTCATTTATCCCACTGACACTGTTCCTTTTCTACTCAATTTGTGTGTACAGAAGAGCTGCCTATCACTTCACCTAACGATATCCTTCACTAGGACTCTAACATTTGAATACAAAATCTTGTTTATTACACCTGATTTAATGACATATACTGTTTATGCTGTAGGCTTATTTTAGAAGTACGGGTCCCTGTGTTGTTGTTGTGGAGTGCGTCTGTAAAGAAATGGCTCATCTACCAGGTTTTCAAATCACTTTGTGTCACCTAAGATTCATAGAGGCATTTTACATTAATACAATACAGAACAGTTTTAATTGAGGGATTAATCAGCAATGGATCATTAATTAAATCTTTATTTCTTTAAAACTATTTGAAAGTATTAAGAACTACACTTGGGGAAAATATGTTCTGGAGAATAAATCCTATCTTCATCTTATTTTATCTTTTGAGTTTTATATATTGCAGAATAAAACTCAAAGACTACAGACACTTTTTTCCCAACACAAAGCTTTGCTTTTGGGGAGGTTTCATTCTGAGTGCAGAATTACTGAATCATTGTAGAATAATGCATTTTTCTATGCTGCCAATAGAGAAAGACTGATAACTTGCCTAAGTTTTCTGAATTGCTCCCTGGAGGTACCTAATTTTCCTTACTGAGCGTAAGGCATCATTACTCCCTACTATGAGAATTACAACTTGGCCAAGTAGGACAGACTCTGCTGCCTAGGAATTGTAATACACCGGTCAGGCACCCATAATACAACATCTGACTCCAATTCAAAATAAATAGCACTTACCCTGAGGTTCCTGAGCCAGGAAAAATAAAAAAAATCCATTACATTGCTTAGTATTTTACAGTTGAAGCTCTGATATCTTCAAATTCCAGGAATGTTCCAATGTTTTCTGATGAAGAAACTGCTTCTTCAGAATTACATAAATTTTAAGTGTAGTCTTCAATGTATTAAAGAAGTTCAATTCTTTCACTGAAGATTGGATAGGGTTTGTGGGAAAAAAAAAAGTTAATAAAATCAGAATTTATTGAAAGTTCATTAAAAAAAAAACAACAACACCCCAAGAAAGTTTCTACAGTCTTGTGCCTGTCGTGAGAGAAATATTCCTCAGGTTAATGACATTTTTTCAAATATTATTGTTGCGTCCCACTCCTCAGAGGAATGAAGCATCCAAGATTCATAAATGCCCATGGTAGAAGAGGAACAACAAATGTCCGAGGCCCAAAAAGTACTTGCAAATTTTATTAGTAAATTATACACTTGGCATGGAAATTGGTACAAGTTAGTCTCTTATCATCTGGTAGTAAGAGAAATACAAGGAAAAAAGATAAGAGACAGATATTAAAAAGAGAGAGAGAAAAAGAGGAAAGGAGATCACCAGTACTGGGTCCATGTTAATCTGGCTGACAGGGTGTCCAGGGTCCTGGGGGTCACCACCCAGGCTTTGTGGAACTGCCTTTTTATAGGTAAGTTTTCCCTGTCCTGGGGCTAAAGTTCTCACTCTCTATGCAAGAGTTAGCATGCGCAGTCCATTCTTCTAGACCTTTCTGGAAATTGATAGAAGGGCTTCGGGGGTTGTTGGTGGTCTTATTTCTTCCTTTACTGCTCTTGCCCACTACTTGACTCTTTTCTGAGCTCGCAACGTACTCTGTTGTGCTTATCTCCAGGAGCCAGAACAGGCCATTTGTCACAGGAAAGTGCTGCTCCCCCTCCGTATGATCCCCTTCGCCAGCCACATCCTGTTCTTCCCTGTCTGTTTCCATAGCATGTTCTTATACAACCGTCCTTGTTTGGCTTCACAGCTATTGGTGTTTGAGACACACACATTAGCCCCTTATCTTCTGGGCTTCTACAATTATGCAAGTGGAAGTTAATAAGGGAATATTATTTTATGTCACAAATCTGCAAATTTCCAAACTACATATCCATTGTTGCTATTGTGACCATGAATGCTGAGTAAGGGATACATTCTTCTGAAAACTTGACAAAAACTTTCCACCAGTGTCTTAGTATCCCTTGGGAAAAGTATCAAGTCAAACCTGAATGTATGTAACATATTATAAAATA
>VZTI01001918.1:24128-125477 GCA_013397865.1 Struthidea cinerea
GAGATATCCCTCCATAATCTTCTTCTCTGCTGTACCAAAGCCATAATAGATTTTTTGGAGTCTACTCCAGAGAAACTTTCATTTAATCATCCACATTAGCTAGAGTAATTACAATATTCAGTACCTTACACTCCCAGACCTCCAAACAGAATTACCTTGAAGTGTTATTTGTACTGAGATCTTAGTATTCAGAAGATGCTGTGCAATTTCTGCCAAACTCCTGAGATTCAATAGCTGTAATGTCTTTTATCTGACTTCCATTTTCTTTCAATAAAGAAAGTGAGGGAGTATTTTCTTTGAGATGTATAAACCTATCAAAAAGGATAGCATCTAAGCAACAGAGCACTAACACTAATAAAAATCGCATGTTATGTGATCAAAATCTGTCAGACATCAATCTGTCATGTACATTGCTTGTTGCAGAAAGATATCCCAGGTTAATAATTATTTCTGATTGTAAGCCTGGGATATTACATTGAACATTGAAGAATATTGAAATGTTGTTTAAGTTATTGACTATAATTCTGAAGTAACACAGATGCTTTCCACATCAATGTTTATAGGAGACAGATAGGTATCTATGTTTGAAATGCAGTCACCGAAACATTATTTTAATCATGATCTTTTTCATTGGTGAAACCCTTACTGTTCAGTTGTTTCTAGACTGAAACATTGTGATATTTAAACTGATGAGTCTTTCGTGCTGTGCTTATTTCCAGACAGAGTGCTGTAATGAAAACTTTCAGGGTTGCTGTGTGTTAGAGGAATACCTGGAGGGTTGGTTCACTCACTACACTAAAATGCCTAATGTGAGACTGCAGATAGGACAACAGCCACAGTCTTATCTCCTCAAAATCTCTGCTGTTTTAGCTGAAACAAATCACATTGTTTGCTTTGCAATTCCCACCATTAATGTTCTCTTTCCCCTATGCCTTCACTCTATTTTGTAGCTCAGTCCACATTTTATGAGGGAAATAAACATCCTTCCACAACTTTCCTGGAGACATCTAAGGATTAGTCATAATATATCATTTAATGATTGTTCATAGGATGACAAATTACTTATTACTTATGTAGGTGCTGTAAGTTCTTTTTTTGAGATGTTCAGAAGAGCCTTAGATGACATAATTGTTTTTGTGGTTAACTTCCAAACTATTCTGTGCTTCCATTATATGTTATACTGGGATTGCAATAGGGAGCGACAGGCTAGGAAGGAAATCTGATCCTCTGTCAAGAAGAAATGCAGATTTTTCAAACCAGAGATTAGTCTTGGATTTAGGCCATCCTTCTCAGGCAATGGAATGAGTCAGGAGCATTGGTAAGAATGACATTGGGAATTTGCCAGTACCAGTCTGATATACGTTTACATAAATTTGTATGTGCTTTAAATGAGACCTGTATGAGCAATTGCTTTCAATTTTGCAATGTTTTCAGATTTTTCTTTCATTGTCCAGCTTAGCTGGGGAAGATGTGTCAGGGGTGAGTAGAAAACAAACATAAATTATGGAAATGGCATGTGAGTCTTTAGACACTGAAGTGTTATTTGCTTACTTGTCTTGCTAGCTTTATAGATGTCTGACATCACTCCTTCTGAATATTGTATGGCCACATCTTCAGGAAGTTATATTTTTATTGCTCAACATTTCTGAAAATCAACATCAAAGCACAATGAAAAAATAGAAGTCCTTAATATAAATCTGGACAGCTGTCATTAAAATTAATATTAGTATATATTCAATAAATTTTTTAAGTATTTTTATTTGACAGGTCCAAAATATTATGAGAATTATATCCTAGAGGAAAACATTTGAAAACCAACATTTTCTTTCTCTCTGTTTCTGTTTCTGTAAGGCCTTTACTTTGGACTGCACAAAAACTGAATACCTGAAGTAGATTTCAGATACTTCTGAAATTATGAGGTTTAAGATTCCAGTTTGAACTTCATGCACACTTGAATTAATGATATATTACATTTGAATGTTTATGTTGGTTTCCAGTATAGCACAATATCCATGTGCAAATTTTAGGTATAAGTTTTAATCATCTTATCATTTCAACCTTTCTCTTTTAAAGTTCATGATTACAACCTTCCAGTACTTGATGGGAGCCTACAAGAATGGTGGAAAAACACTTTTTTGCAAGGGCATGAGGTAATAGGACAAAGAGGAATAGCTTCAAACTGAAAGATATCTATAAATTCAATATCAGGAAGAAATTCTTTACTGTGAGGGTAGTGAGACATGGGATGTGTGTGGCCCATTCCTGGAAGTGTTCAAGGCCAGGCTGGATGGCGCTTGGAGCAACCTGATCTAGTGGGAGGTGTCCCTGAACCAGCACAGGGGTTGAAACTAAAATGATCTTTAAGGTCCCTTCCAACCCAAAGCATTCTATGATTCTATTACTTCTTCACGTGAGTTCACTGGCTAAAAATTAAGATTTTGTAGGGACATTGTACCATATATCTAAAAGTAGTGTCGTTGCCCACTATTTTGAGCATCAATGTTCTTTGAGAAAGTTAAAAAATGTGAGAGAATAAAAAACAGGCTTATTTGAAATAGGAAAGGAAAATGCCCATAGTTATGTTTCTACTCTCTAATACAGTATAATCAAACATATTTGGTTGATCGGCACTGCACTCTATCTTTGAATTGCCTTCTTTTGGTTGCCTCCCATGCAAATAATTTCTGACAATTAGATATTCTCAATGGTCAAAGTTTTTATTGTTTGTAAGGTAGTTTCAATAGATGTCATAACTTGCATTTTAATGAACAGTGACCTTCTAGAACTTGTTGAATACCCTGGATGATCAATAGAAAGAATTTCCCATTTTCCATCTCCATAGCTGTGGAACACCATTGTGGTTCCTTCAATAGGGACTATCTCATGAACTCTTTGTGTATAATTATCACAGTTATGACTTTATATGACAAGAACAAAGCTTTTTACATTGTAGGAATTTAAGGATCTCCAGTTTATATTAACCTCTAAGTCATTTTCTGTAATTTTTTTCATTTATTAGCAAAAGAAAAAAGAAGAAGAAAGTAAAGAAAAAAAAAAGCAAATGTTTTTAACAAAACACTTAAACACACTGGCCTTGTTTTTTTTTTGTTCAGAAAGGAAACAATAATTTCTATTTGAGAAAATTTAACACTCATTGCATTTCAATGGAGTAAGTATATTTAGAAATAATAAGATCATTTTTAAAATTAATTACATATCATATAGAAATGACTTAATCCTATTATTTTAAATTATGTTCAATGGCTTTGATAGAAGCCATAGGAAATACACCACAACTTTGTCTATATGTGTTTTTTATCTTAAAATCTACACATAAATGAAGGCTAAATATGCAGTGGGAAAGATAAACATCTAGTCATGCTAAAGGAAAAATAAGTCTAGCTTACTTAAAATAAATGACAGCATTTTTAAAAAACAAGTTACACTCAGAATTAGTGATCACTCAGATTTCACCAAGATTACACATATTCAATTGAGCATAAATAAAGACTCCACAATCTTAAATTTGAAATTTTCTTTAACAGCTGCCATGCTTGTTTTGGGAGAGAAACATAATTTAGCTTAATCTAGTTTTGGCACAATTTTAATTTAATACTGACTAATAATATCAAGTGTTCATTCTGCTTTTTTGCTCTAGCCTTTCACAGAGAAAGAATGTCAGACTATGAAATTCCCAAAGCAGAGTTTTTATTAGTACTTCACTATTAACTAAAGCCCTTTTTTCCCCTTTAGTCTGTTTTCTCTTAATTTAACTAGATAAGGAAACATTCTCCATAAAAATTCCTTTGTAGTTCTGTAATATCAAGCTGTCCTTTGATTTAAAAGGTTAAATAGCTCAAGTCATTTAAAAGTAATTTGATAATGATTTATATTCACCTAGAAAAATCCAAGAAATTGTCTCTAGTTTTTAATCTGATATTGATTTAATTCAACTGAATTGTTGATTTCAGTGGGTTATTCAGAATTCATTCTGACTTAATTCAAATTCATGTTTGAATTTTAGCACTATTTCCTTATTGTAAGATTATTAATTCAATTTTTATGGCTTATCTGTATGCAAGTACTGGATTTTGATATACTTCCTGGCATTGAGAAAGACTTCAGTACGCAAATTATCTTCTGCTGTTAATGGCATAATTTAAACTGGAAATAATACATAAACTTAGTAAAATCATCATCCAGACTAATGCCTTCTATTAAAAGTGAAACCTGAAGACATTTGGAGTCTTTAATTGTTTTAGGCCTATCCAATCATCAGAATTAAAGCAAGGGATTCTTAAAATATGAGATCAGTTATTTTAGGTTTTCTCTGTGACCATGTCGTGGCCTTTCAGTATTTGAAGGGAGTTTATAAGAAAGATGAGGACAGATGTTTTAGTGAGGGTAATGGTTTTAAAATCAAGGAGGCTTGATTTAGACTAGGTATAAGGAAGAATTTTCTTACAGAGGATTGTGAAACCCTGGCACATGTTGCCCAGAGAGATGGATGCCCCAACCCTGGAAACATTCAAGGTCAAGTTGAATGTGGCTTTGAGCAACCTGATTGAAATGAAGCATGTCCCTGTTCCTTGCAGGAAAGTTAAACTAGATGACCTTTGAATGTGTCTTCCAACCCAAGTTTTCTATGAGTCTGTGAATCTATGAACTTTCAGAAGTGACATTATCTAAGAAATTTCTGAGGATCTGACTGTTTTATATACATTTGTGGAGGCACCAAACCAACAAAACACAAAAACCCAAACACAAACTAACAGAAAAATTGAAAGCCAAAACTGGATGGCAAATTTAGAGTTTTGAAAGAATTACTGTGTTTTCTGATATCTGTAGTTTAATAGAAGGATACAGTATGCCCTCATGTGTCACATGTTCTGACATTTTATATTGGTCTGTAAGTATGAGAAAGCAGAAAATAAGTAAACAATGGTCAACAATAAACCAAAATTAAGATAATTGCTAATTCAGTGTAAGAAATGTGTTTTTGGAAGCCACTTGACTTTGCAAATAGACTGTGTTCTATAATGTGTTAACGATAATATGTTCAGAGTTAGCAAAGAACAAATTTGCAGGTCATGTCAAACTACATTAAATTGTTTGTTATGAGCTAAATGAATGGCAATAAAAGCTTTAGAATGTTTAATGGTTGAGCAGCTTTTCATCTAATTTCTTTCTTACTTTTCCATCTGGCAGAATGACAGTGTAACTCATTAGTCTCTTCTTCATCACATTTGACTAGTGAAGTGAGAGTGAGCTATTTAATAAAGGTCAAAAAAACTAGGACCTATGGACATTAGGACAAAATGTAGATTTATTTGACAAACTCACAAAATTATTCTACAGTGAGCTTTTCATTGGGAAAAGTGAGAAGAAAAAGGAAAAAAGAAATGTTTACTTAGCAACACTTAAAAGTCCCATAATTTATTACTTTCTTCAACAAGTGGCATGGGAGTAGTTGGTTTTAGGAGAGAATATGCTACTAGTAATTTATTTAAATGAATAGAAAGTGGGCTGGACAAACTGAACCTCACCTAGTGATATGTTAATTAGATTATCACAGTCCATTCTGAAGTAGAGTCCTTGTACCAGCATTATGCAGAGGATACCATAACTCGTCTGATGAAGTAGAGTACTTCAGCTTTGTCTATACAGAAGTACTGAACATTTCTAGCTGTTATAGCATGCACAGAATGCTAATCACTGTTCTATTATCCTACTGGAGTTACTGCAACTGATAAAGGAACTTTAGACCAGACGGACAAGACTTTTCTGCTTTTTATTTAGATAGTTAAAAAATAATATCTTAGGCACATAAATTTGAACTGGCAATTTCAACTTAATTTTTGCCATTGTTCTTCCACAAGTTTTGGAAAACAAAAGCATCTTTTCCCTCATGATAAAATTTCACTGGCCACAGTAACATAAAGGAAGAGGCAGTCAGTGTGTACACAGCAAAAATAGTGAAAGATTTCATAAATGTCAACTGTTGCATCATTTATTCTATAATTTTCTACCTGACATCTTCCAGCATGTCCTCTACCAGGAGGACAAAAGCACAGGACTGTTTTCAGATTCCAATAGAAAAAGAATGAGAGCAAATATTATAATAAAATTGTTTTAATAATAAGATGTAGAAAAGAAAGAAATAGAAATAATGATTTTATCTTCCATCTCTTCAGATGGTTTCATGTAGCACCAGCTGGACCTCAGGAAGACAGCCACAGCATGCTGTGCAGAGCCCATCCATGGGAATTTTCAATTTCCCTATGCAATGGCTTCTCTAGTGTAACAAACAAAACCATACAGCTTGTTTTGACAGATAGAAATGTTCTCTCTTAATGTCCACTACAGCAATCTTAGCTGCACATATCTAGGACCTGTATTTAGTAACAGTGAGTATCCAGGGTATTTCAGCACAATCTCTTATGCCTGATAGATATATATAGGGTCAGAGTGTGGTGACTCATGATAACATATGTGTTTCTCAAGCTCTAAATACAAAATCTAGTATGGCTAGTGTGGCTTGCTGTACATCTCTACTTCCTTAACTCTAAGATCTTCTGCAAGACTCCTAATACATAGCGTCGGTAGACACAGACTTTTTCCCAAGCATGAAGTGCATGTTTTTATTTGAAAGCAAGTTTGGGTTGGTGATTCACACAAGTCTTTAGAACTTTTGTGAAAAGCCCAGAACTGCACACTATAGGGATGCAGTGACTTCTTTGGAAATATTCCCATTATTATTCATGCTTATACCACTGACCTTCCTCCAGGAATTGAAAAAATATCTCAGGTTTTTTAGGAAGATACTTCCATTATAAGAAAGAAAGTGAGGTTACTAATGTACTGCTTCTCAGTTCTGCTTCTTCCTTATGCCATGAATACAAGTACCACAAGGCAGAGGATGCAAAATAATTTTGGTATTAGGGCTCAGAACAAAAGATATCTGCTCATAACCTGTGGAGAAATTATTTATGGAAGTTTGTTTGCTTATTTGTCTGGAATGTTGTAATGTTTCTTAGGTTTTCCTGAAGAATAATGTTACATGGAGGTCAAGAGTTGAAGTTTACAAAATAAGATGTTGTCATTGCTAAGCGATGATTGCCATGTAAAACAAAAAACAACAACCTGCATATGTTTCCTGTCTTCATAAAAATCTGCAAAGTCATAGGAGAGATTTTCTTGGTTCTCACTGACTGTGACCTTTCCCATTAATTGAGCATACAGAGACAGCTGGACTTTTGTTGACAGATAAAACCTAAAAAATGTTATGACTTGACAAGAAGAGCTTTTAGATCATCTGCTCCTGCTCTGTCTACACATTGAATCCTTGCCTATGGTAGATCCTTTTCCAGAATTTTTTTCTTCAAGTACCTTTGTAGTCTCATCTATTTCTCTCCTCAAGTAAAACATTGCAAAAAGCTTTAAAAATGTCCTCAGATGACAGAGGATATCAGAAAGCTTTGGAGAGACTAGCGATAAAAGAAAATGAACCAGCCAGGAAACAGGGACTGCACACATCATTTGTAATACAGGATCAGCTGGCTTCCAGGGTTATCTAGACTGTTTTCAGGGATATAACCTTGCAACTCAAGGAATTACTCATGATATAGACTGAGACAACTGCAAGGATATTAAGCATCAAAATAATGAGATCAATCACTCTCAAACTGTAGAATATGCTTTTTTCAGAAATGAGGAGATTGCATCCCAGCCAAGTAGTCAAAAGAATTGTTTAAGTAGCTGGTATAGAGCAGACATTGAGAACTGACAAAATATTACAAGAATCATTAGAAGAGGGTTTTGGAATACATATTTTAAATAATACATCTGTTTTATATACTGTTTATAGATGATGAATGGTCTCTAGAAAGTGATAACAGTGACATAAGGAATATAACCTTAATAATCACACAGAGAATTTGAGAATTTTACAGTGATTTTTTTCTTATGAAATGTGATGCATAAAGTCCTGTGTAAATGTGGAGAATCACGTAATGGAACTAAGTTATAAACAGTTTACTTGTGGAATAGACTAGAATATTTCAGTTGGAAAGGAACTATAACAATCATTCCATCCAATGGCCTGACCAATTCAGGGCTGACCAACAGTGTAAACATGCTGTTAAGGACATTGTCCAAATACTTCTTAAACATTGACAGGTTTGGAACATTGACCAACTTTCTAGGAAGCCTGTTTCAGGATTTATCCACACTCTGGGTAGGAAAATGGTTCCTGGTACCCAGTCTAAACCTCCTCTGACACAGGTTTGAGCCATTCCCATGAACTGAATCCAGGGCCAGATAGTTCAAGTTCTACTGGTATTATTAAAGACAGAAGGAAAAAAAAACCCAAACCCGCATTGAATGCCTCTACTTTTTCTCCTTTGCTATTATATGACCATCTTCAACAAGTATTGGTCCAATGTTTTCTGTAGACCCCCTCTTAATATTAACAAACTCAAAAAAGCCCTTCTTGATATCCCACCCAACACTGGCCATGGCTCTGTAACTTCTTGTGAAGCCTGACCTGACTTCCAGAGATGATTGCAGAAGGATTGACATTAAATCTGAAGTTTTTTAATAAGTATGTGAATATGTGGAAGCAAAGGCAATTAGTAGTATGCAACCAATTCTACACTGCAATAAAGGGAAAAGATCAATGTTGTTTGAGAAAGATACTCTGGAGAAGTAAAACAAATGAGTATGTTCATATTAAGGTTCATCTGGTAAAAGAGATGTGATTTTTCTTCTGAGAAAATATTTTAAAATGCATCAATGCAATTACTTCTGTGTGGGAGTAATTCTAAATGTCTCCTAATGGATATACTGACACAGTGTTAAAATGCACGTATAACAGTTAAAATCATCCTGTCCAATGATGAAATGTATATGCAGAAGCACATAGTCATAGGAAGATAATAGAAAGATAATTATGATTCATATGAATATGGAATATCACTATTATTATGTGGGGATCTGTGAACATGCCTTTGTGTTGGGGTGACAGGGGGGCTTCCCCCGGGATGCTTTGTTCCTTGGTATGGTCTGTCCCGGTTTGAATCTCCCGGCTGGCTGTAAGCCTCATCACTCCCCTGGCACTCTCCCTTTGGTCCCCATTCCCTAATCCCACCTTTCTCCCTGGCCCCGGGTAAACTGGGGACCCTCAGGATTGGGTTTCAGATTTCCTTTGGGGTTCGGCTGTAAGCATGGAATAAACCATCAAGCAGGATGATAAGCGAATCTCCTTCCTGCCTCTTTGCCACCTGACTGTATTACCGAATATGCCCCAGGTTCTGTGGGCTTGTGGGACAACATGGAACCGGGCTAATTGCGGTATTATTATTGCGTATTGCATGATGCTGAAAGATAAATTAGTCCAGTGAGAAATTTTAATATGGATTAAATGTGCTGAAAGAAGTACTTTGCTTCAAAAGTAGAGCATGAAGACTGGATGCTCTTTGCCCAAATCCCATTAATCTTCTGAAGATCAGTGGATATGTACCTCTATCTTACAAAAGCTCCTCTAAGAGACTCAGCCTAAATATGTCTTGGGGGTTTAAGCAAAGACAAAAGAGAAACATAGTTATAATGTGACACCTGGAACAGAGAATAAATTATTAACATACACAACTATAAAGAAGTATTAGGGGATAAAGTTAAGGAAAGAAAAATTTAACCTGAAAAACAAATGCTATTTCCAGATAGTGCTTGCTGATATGTGAGAGATAAGGAAGACTTTTAATCCTCCGCTCTATTAAAAATACAATTCCAGTAGGAAAAAAATCCTTCTGTAGCAAAAAAAATTGTCTTAAATACTGTACTAGGTGTTTCCTACCTCTAACTTTCTAACAATTTTGTGACTAAATACTATTTTAGGGATGCTATTTTAGTTGTATTCATATGGCAGTTACTAAGAAAACTGAATTAAATGACTCTTTCCCCCCCATGGCAGACAGGTTGGAACTAGATGATCTTTAAGGGCCCTTCCAACTCAAACCATTCTATAATTCTATGATTCTATGATTTTTATGATTTCTAACTGTATAAATGGACTAGTATCAGGTTGCATCTGTAGCAGGACACTCTGCCTAAGCAGCCCAAACTGTCTTGTTTACAAGTTATCAATGATGGCTTGAGCAAGGAGCGTCTGCTGACGAGTGATAAGATAGAGCAAAAATGATCCCCTGTTTTAGTGTTGAAGAATGGTGCAACCAGTTTTACCAAACTATCAGACCCACCTACAGGATGTGCAAGACAGATCTCCCTGAGTGAGGCTGGAAACAGAAGGGATGTGCAGGCCCTGATATGAAGTGATAGTCAGAAATGTTGAGCAGAAGAAGCCATAGCTGATAACACCTTTTTCAGCAGTAAAGAATGTTTTACTGAATAAGCCTGACAACATATAATCCTGAAATGTGGATGACTGACATTCAAAGACTATACTATAAAACACCACTGCTGCATGGTGAGGACTTCTAGCTTACCTGTCTAAGTTGTGTGAAAATCCTTCCCTTGAGTGGGGACAGCCCTCAAGGTTACTTCTCAAGGCCAAGCAAAAGAGTTTTACCCACAGTTGTTCACGTAGGTGAGTAATATCAGTCTTTACTTATTAATTGTTTTGCTAGCTTTAATATAATTGCTTCAATATAATTTCTTTAACATATTTGCTTCAATATTGCTTCAGAAATAGTGCACTATACTAGTAGTTACAACTGTCCATACTGAATAGTAAATAATTCTTATTAAGGTCTTTTGTCTAAGCATTATCACTATTGTAAGCAATTTAAATAAATAAGTAGTTGTATTTATATAAATATATTTGATTTTCATCCTTAATCCTCTGAGACAAAGTTGTTTAAAGGTTCAATTGCACCATTATAATCTTTTAAACATAAATCATTGACTAAGTCTGGGGCTAAGATTGGATCCAGCCACACCTAGACTCCTCTCTGAGGAGCAGTTTAGAAAGCAAGGGAGTCTTTTCTGCAGCTTGTGACACAGCCAGAGGGTTTATCTAATAAATTTGTCTGATGCTCCCACTCTGTCCATGAGAGCACCTACAGTTACAATACTATTAACTGACAGGCATCCCTATTCCAATATGGTTTTACACAAAAGTTAAAGAATATATTTTATTACTGTTATTCTTATGGTCAGGATTTCTGCTATTTTTGAAGTTAAAAGTTATGATTTTCATCATATATTCTGCTTATTTGCATGGTTAAAGCCATGGTATAAACTTTCTGTCTCTGCTTCTAAGCATTGCTGCATTTTTATGCACAACAATTTGATGAACATCCACGAACTGCAGCTAGTTAGGAATATATAAAGGACAGCCTATTTTAAGTGCCACAGAAGTTTGAAGTCTTGGAGTAGGGAAATTCAGACCGTTTAGCTCAATTCATAGCTTCGCTCTTCTCCTTTTGAAGAACTGTGAGTCTTAAGGAATGCAGGAGAGCTGTCTTTGTACTCTTTTCTGTCTGCAGTGTGTGTCAGTATGGGTATTCCTTCGTTTTCTGTAGGAATAGATCAATGGACTGAAAAATGTGATTGCTGTAAGAACATGTGCCACCATTGCTGGTGGTAAATGTAGTAACTTGGACAGTAGCACTTGTTGCAACTTGAACAGTAATTTGTTAACACAAATATGAAGTCTTTGGCTATGCTTATATCCTGAATAAATAAGCCTTTAGTTTATCAATGGAATCATCACAAAAGAATTATTTGGATAGAGATTTTCCACATCCTTCTTGACTGTGCTAAAAAAAACTCCTAGGAAGTTTTTTAATTGACATGGCATTGCATTGAATTGTTATATTGTATATTAAAACTATGTTGATATTACTCACCTTGTAGAACCCTTAAAATGAAAGCTTTGTTTATTTTTTCATTTATATTTTCTTTGTAAAAATTCTCTTTTACTGACCGCAGTAAATGACGCAGGCATCTCTATGAGACAAAGTAATTACAAACAAACTTAGCCCAGGAACTAAGTCATATTTTCATCTGCTCTCTATCATTATCAGAGGTTATAAGGCATTACTGGTAGGTCACGTCATTTTTTGCCCAGCTGTACCGCTGCAAAGAGCAACATAGAAACTCAATAAGCAATTTTCAGCCAAGCTGAATGACATGTAGTAAAGTTTGGAAGAGGTATATATTGTATGTTCCATGACTCAAACAGCCAGTTTTGCAAGGATGACAAGCAGAAGACTGTGTCTCAGAAATGTAAGCAATTCCTCACAGAGTGCATTGATTCAGAGAGTCAAAGGGCAAAATGGAATTCCAGTTTCCATTAAATCTGATTATCTGTATCCTATAGGCTGCTAGGCATGCCATAGGTCTTCCTAGAAATAGGGCAGTGCTTAAAAATGTGCAAAATCCAAATACTTAAAAAAGATAAAACAACACAGTTATGAATTTTTTTAGCTTTGAATAAATAAGAATCCATCAATCAGAAGTAATTTCTTTTACTCTGTAAATTTTCCATATAAACTAAACATTGTGAACATTTATGTTTTTTTCAGCAGAAAAAACCAAAGGATTAAATACCTTATCAGTTTGAAAAACACTGTGTGTTTATGGCATTCCCGTACAAAAGTTCAGTTTTGTTTTGTTTTATGTTTTTTCCTGATGAAATGTCTCCATGCTCTAGAAAGAAGAATTTTGTAACACAGGAGAGAAAGCTTTGGTGCTTCTGTCAGCTCTGATGAAGGAGAATAAGGGATTTCACCTTCAAAGCCAAGAGAGAAATGAATAGGTAGTGATAGCAAGGATAAATGAGAAGCCAATGCAGTCATACAAACACTCATCCTAAGAGGCCTGACAGAAGCTATTAGGATTCACCCCACAGTTCTCATTTTCACATTAGCAGGGTGAGTGAGCAACAAAGGCTATCAATGCAGCCTCTGGGCATGGGCTTCACCAGCAGCACATCGTGTGTTATGAATTACCATTGTGATGGCTTTGATGTGAATTTCAATAAAATAGATCGCAAAAAATAACTAAGGGGATGTGTGTGTATGTGCATCTGCTCCCTTTATTATTCCCATATATTCCCAATCTGCTGTCAAGGATATCCCACAGCAATAAATAATTGTTGAATTAGATCATTTGATATTGCCTCTCCTCAATTTTAAATAACAATCCTCCATCAATAGTGCAAGGAAATGCATGAGGGTATGCATTTTGGAGGCCAGCTTTCAGCATGCAGACATGCTAAATCAGCAGAAAACTTGACCCTTTGCTCTTAATAAATATTCTAGCTGGTTATCTTGGCCTTCTCATGGGATGAGAGTAAGTAGCAATTGTCTTACTTGGAAAGATAGGAATCCAGAAAGGTGAGGCAAAAATCCAAAGAATTAAGTTACAATAGGGACAAGATCTCAACCCCAATGCCAACCTGAGTGTTTGGGGGGTTTTGGGGAGATGGAATGCAACTCATACACTAGTGAGAGATTCTCTTGAAGTGCCTTAACCCTTGGCCTTAAATTGCACCAGGGGAGGTGCAGATTAGAAATTAGAAAAAAAAAAAAATCACTGAAAGAGTGGTTAGGCATTGGAATAAATTGTCCAGGGAGGTGGAGGAGTCACCTTCTCTGGAAGTGTTCAAGAGGTGTCTGGCTGTGGCATTTGGGGACATGTAGACTACAGTATCAGAAGACTAACTGACCTTAATTTCTGCCCTCAGGAAAATGGAATGGTTTGCTTTCACTGAGCTTTTAGCTTCACTGTTGCCCTTAATTCTTTAGTTGTCAGCAGCCCTGTTTAATTAGATGCCTAAGTGCACTTCCACCCCATTTTTTGAACAATGTCAGATATTTCCCCCCAAGGGAAGAATAGGAAAGAAAAGGTAAACCACATGAGTTGAGAAAATAACTATTGAATAGTTGAAACTAAATCTGCTACTAATAATATTATACTGCTGTTATTATTGCAAATTGTTATTATTATTATTATTATTATTATTATTATTATTATTACTATTATTATTTTAATTAATTAAAAGGAGAGGGGAATAAAACCCAACAGAAAGAAGTGAGAGACAATACAATTGCTCACCACCTGTTGACAGAAGTCCAGCCTGAATCTGAGGAGTGAATGGCCCCTTCTGGCTAACTTTCCCCAGTTTATATACTGGGCATGATGTTCTTCCTCAGCTTTCAGAAGACCCCACCTTGTCCAAAAAACCCCAGTCCTGCACCTTAAAGCCCATAGGCTCTGCCTGTCCCTCCCCTGAGGGGTCTGGCTACACATGCTCGGGACAGCTCTGTGACAACCTAGATGAGTGTCATGAGAATATACAACTTGCAAAGAGCTGAGGCAGAAAGAACTGAGAGATAGTTCATCAGGGTTTTGGTGTGTTCTACCCATAACATCCTTGTTGTGAAGCTACAGAGATGTGTGCTGGTTAGTGAAAAACTGGATCATCAGACTGAAAAGGTAGAGGTCCACAGCAAAAACTCCAGAAGGATGCTTGCTACAAAAATTTCCACAAGTGACACTAAAGGGATGATGCCATTTAGAGGCATCATTAGTGATCAGGGTGATGGACCAAAATGCACCCTCTGCAAGCTGAAGTAAAACGACAGGAGACACTTAGACATACAATTGGACCTACAAAATTTTCATGAGGGCCAGAAAAAGGAAATTCAATGTTTTGCACCTGAGGTATCAGGAACTGTGCTTCAGTATCAGCTAGGAACTGTATGGATGAAAAAATAGCCCTGTAGATAAGGACGTGGAGTTCCCTTGGGACAGTGCGTTATAGCTGAGCCAAGAGTGATAAGAGCTAACTGCACACCAGTGTTGGGCTGCCAAGGATGAAGCCAGAATTCTGAGGAAAATTATTATCCCCCTTCTCGGCATTCAGCACCCACATTTTTCAGTGATCATATGATCAAGGTCAAATTGTTTTAAGTATTCTTCCTTCACTTAATAGGGAAGGTAGTATTCCTGAAAACTAATGAGTTTGTTGCCATCTAGTTCTCTTCAAATAAGAGATCTGAGTATTTGCAAGAGTACTATAAATGTCTGATAACTTCAGTCTAACACTGTAAAAGCAAATTAAATTTTTGAATTTAATTTTGTAGCTATACAGCTCAGTAGCAGCAGTTAATTGGTTTGATTGACCAGGAAGTCTAAGTTTGTCTGAGCATTAATGAGTAACACAAAAGAATCCTGTAAGCACTTTCTGTACTGGAAAAACATGCCTGATTGCTTGCATGCAGACAAGCAGCTATTTTGAGAAATTTATCAGCAACACACAAGGGGTAGATGCAATTTGGAAGTGTACAAAATAGGATTTTGCAGTTAAAACGTCCACAGGTAATGCCTTCAATTAAGAGGCAGATCCTGAATCTTTGTATGTAAAGGACAATGAGCATTTTTTTTTTTATTTGACTATTAATGCATATATTTAATTTACATAAAATTCAAGGAATTCAGCAGAGTTGGTGCCAACACTGAGTACTTCAGAAGAATCAGCAAGAAATACTATTTCTTTTTATTTCTGGTTGTTCTTCTTGTTGTTGGTTATTTTAACTCCTTATTTAACTTCTTATTTAACTTCTTATTTTAACTTCTTAACTACAGCAATATGTAAATAGCAGCAAGAAAAAAAAGTGCTAACAGATATAGTTAGCAGTTAAAATACATTCCTTTCAATCTATTTATTCACTGTCATGCACTTAGAACAGCCAAGTTGTGATTGGTGGTCCCAGAACTGGTTCACACCCTTGTAGGCAGTAAATACATGGTGAATGAGCTTTAAAACCATGAAATAGACAGCTGCCAAAATCAAAATAAACAGGAGAAAATACCTAAATCCAACAAGGAAATAGCAAAACTAGGTATATCATCATCCTACATCTGTAATCAATTTGATAGATGAGAAATATTTCAAAGTTATTGCAGTGGCAGCTTTAAAGGAAAATTTACAACTAAGAATAACTTTATGACTACAAACTGCAGAAATAATCTTAATGAGATGATCACTCAGGAAGGAACATGGCAAGAAATCAAACAATAAGTTGCATGGTTTTATGAGCCTTTAACTATGGAAAATTAACTTACATTTCTTAACATTGTAATGGCAACAGTATGAAGTAACAAACACCCTTAATCAAAAAGCTACAGCATTTCACATTTAATACACATAAAGGCATTATCTGTCATATTTTTTTCCAAACTTTTAGTTAATTATTCAAATACATTCATTTGCTTCATGTCTTGTCACCATTCAAAAGTGCACATGGCATTTACTATTTCCAAAGGAAATCAGTAGGAAATGCATTCACTTCACTCTGTGATTTCCCAATGACAAGCATAGCTTTTAATAACATAACTGCAAATTTGAAGATGCAAAATATTTTATATGCAGGATAAATATCTAATAGGCATGAGAGACAGTGCTGTAAATGTTTGCAGACTTAAAATCTCAAACTGAAACTGCTCAATTTAATGTTTTTGTAGGAGTGATTAATTCCTTCTGTTTAAGAAGGAATGGACAAAGGAAGAACCCAAAAAGGAACAGAGAAAAGTGCACAATATACACACTTAATGATAATTACAATATTGAATTCAATTAATCTTAAAAAGTAATCAATAGACTACTAAGTACAGCCGTATCTAGACTTTCTTGTTATGAAGTGTTTGAGATGCTGTTCATTTGCTCTTCAGTCCTGAGGTCTTGAAGATTCACTTATGTCCTGGTAGCAGCAATGCCAATTGCTGGGCTACAGAGGTAAAAACTTCAATGAGACATGCTGCGTTAACCATCCTCCTGTTCCCTTCTACAGGCTGTGTGACCCTCTTGCCCTGAACATTTTTCTTTCTATTCAGACTATTCTTTTTATTCTTTCTACTCCCAGTTCCCAGGAAGAATTAAGCCATTTAGCTGACAATATTTTTGCTGCAAACATATTTCTTGGAACATGTCCGTTCTGTTTTCAAGTGAACAGGTCAGGATGGGAAGAAGGTATTGCTACTGGCTTATGAAGCAATTTTCCCCCAAGAAATTCCTCTGACTGCCTCAAATTCCTCAAGACTAATTTTTTCTTACTTTTTTTCTGTAGTAGGGTGCTTTGTTTCTCTTTTAATAATTTGGCACCTTGCCTCCTGATACTCTGCCCCCTGACCGATATCAGCAGCATAGACAGACTGCTGACGCCCTGCTTTTGACCAGCACTGGCTGCATAAACACTTGGCCACCTTACAGTGCAGGCAGTGTAGGCAGGTTGCTGTCCATATTAGTCCTGCAAGATAGGATCCTCTCAAATCACACCCTCGTTGCTGGAGCAAAAGGGTGCCGTAGCTCTTACCCACACTTGAAAGGTTTTTGTCCAACTGGCTGTTGCTGACAGATGCCCTGGACGCCAAGTGTCCCTGGCTGTACACTGCAGCATAGCTCTCTTAACATGTCACATTTGCTGTTGGTGATTGGTGAGTCGCTGTTGTTGCTCATCTTTCCTACTGCCTCAATAAAGCTTTGTTTTAGAACATGTGCCAGACTCTATTACTCTTCAGACTGCACAGTTGCATCTGAATTAATAATGATTCTTTGATTACACTGTTAGGATTTCAGTGACACTAATAATAATAATAATATCTATAATATGTGTTTCCTTTTTGACCATAAGAACATGTTGAACATAACAGACTGTGTCTCCTTTAAGGTCTGAATGGGTCTTATACTGAAATTGTTACTTAAAAGATGAAAATGGCATCACCATGTGAGTTATCACATACTAATCACAAAATCACAGAATGGGTCAGTGTTGAAGGGACTACAGTGGGTCATCTGGTCCAACCTCTCTGCTCAAGCAGAATCATCCCAGAGCAAATGGCATTGGATTGTGTCCAGCTGATTCTTCAATAACTTCAGTGAGGAAGACTCCACAACCTCTCTGAGAATCTGTCCCAGGATGTACAGTACATACAAAGTAAAGAAGTTCTTCTTCATATTGAGGTGGAACTTCTTGTGAATCAGGCCCATTGCCTCGTCCTATTGCTCAGCACCACCAAGCACAGCCTGGCTCCATCTTCTTGACACCCTGCCTTCATATACTGATAGACATCAGGTCCCCTCTCAATCATCTCTTCTCCACACTAAACACGCCCAGTTCGCTCAGCCTTTCCTCATAAGAGAGATGTTCCAGTCCCTTAGTCAACTTTGTTGCCTTCTGCTGGACCTACTCCAGGAACTCCATGTCTCTCTTGTACTGAGAAGCCCAGAACTGGACAAAGCACTCCAGATGTGGCCTCACCAGGGCCGAGTAGAGTGGCAGGATCACCTCTCTTGTCCTGCTGGCAATGCTCTTCCTGATGCAACCCAGAATCCCACTGGCCTTCTTGGCCACAAGGACACACTGCTGGCTCATGGGTGTTTGTTGTCCACCAGGACCCCCATGTCCTTCTATGCAGAGCTGCTTTCCAGCAGATCAGCCCTCAACCTCTACCGGTTGAGGGCAGGAGGTTAGCCCTCTCTAGGTGCAGGAACCTGCATTTGCTTTTGCTGAATTTCAAACAGTTCTTCTCTGCCCATCTCTCCACCCTGTCGAGGTCCTTCTGAAGGGCTCCACAGCACTCTAGGGTATTGGCCACTCCTCCCAGCTTTGTGTTGTCACTGAACTTGCTGAGGAGGTATCTGCTCCTTTAGACAGGTCATTGATCAACAAGTTAAACAATGCTGGGCCCAATATTGAACCTTGAGAGACACCACTAGTGAAAGGCCTCCAACTAGACCCTGTGTCAATGATTATGACACTCTGAGATCTGCCATTCAGCTGGTTCTCAACTCGCCTCACTCTCCACTCATCTAACCCACACTTACTGGGTTACACAAGGATGCTGTGAGAGACAGCGTCAAAAGTAATATACTAATAATCGTTTTGTGCTGAAATTTAAGGATGCATTTGAATTGGTATGTTCTGCTTTGTTACATGTCTCAGAAGGTGGGACAGAATAGGAAGGACTTCCCTGGCTTTTTTTTTTCACTACCTGTGTCAAGGGAGTGTTTTCTTGCCAGCCAGATTATTCCCAGTTTTTCAAGATTATTTTCCTATGCAATAGAAAAATGTAGCAAAAATGAATACTGAGTGGCAGTTTTTAGTGCAAACAGAACATGAAGCAGTGGTATTACTTGCCTAATGTGATCTGAAAGTCTTTTCAAAACAGCAATTTTCTATCATATCTTATTAATCTTGCACTATGTTGAGATAGCTGGTATTCTTTAATATGATTTGATAGTCAGTAATGGGATGAGACTTTTCTTTTACCATAACAAACAGCAGTGCAACACAATGCTGATATGACATGATGTAAAATTCCTGATAATAAATTTAACAGCCCTTTTACTTAACTGAAGACATTTTTGGTACAACTAAACCTTTACTTTTCCAAGATCATACTTATATGTTTCTCAAATGCAAAAAGAAAAAAATATTTACAGGGAGACAGACCTGTTTTTCCCCTTCTGATTACTTTTGAAACCTGTTTGATGACATCAGCGTTCTTTTTTTAAGAGGAAAGGTGTAAGAAAAAATATTGATCAAACTGACAATTGTGCAAAGGATTGTGTATTCTTGGCAATGCAAGTACTATTTAGACATATGCACAAAAAGGAAGGTCTTAAAGATAACTTCTCCTGCATAGAGTATATTTATTACTGGTATTCTTCAACCCCAAATGGAGCTTGAATTTTTCACTGAACAATTCTATAATATTTGATTTTGTTTGGCTATTAAATTCTAGAAGAACAAACATTAGAAAAAGCAAACCAAAAAACAAGCATCTGACCACAAAGAAATAATTCTTTACAGCAGATTTTCTGATCTAATTGTATTTTTGTTATTATTACCCTACTGCCAAAATTTAAGAGTTATCATGGAATGGAATTCTCTAATGCATTCCAGTTATTACACCTACATTATTAAAAAAGAGAGAGTGTTGCACAGCAATCTTGATTAAGCTTTTCCTTACCTCTGAGCATTTGCTTTTGAAGCCTTATGAGAATTTCTCTAAATAAGGCTATTTTTTTATGTGTGTATAATGCGTAATTAATGACAAATTTTCTCTCAGTGTAAGAACCTTTTATGAGGTGTATATATAATCTCAGTAATACTGCAGAAAGAAGGGAATACTTTACATTTTATTTTCATTGCTTTTGATTCCAGAAGTAATAATTTCATCATTTAATCCTTGTAATAGCAATTTGTATAGCTTTTTCTTAGAGAATTGTCAGCCAATTTTTAGTGGTTAATCTGCACCTTATCCTCAGGATTCAAGACTGCATTTGCACTTTCAGAAACTGTCATTAATTTTCTTAAATTAAAACTAATTTAATGATCGTGATCACATATTTGGTTCACAAGTACCATGAGCTGATCAGAGAATTCACAATGGCATTACCAACTTGACTATTGCCTAAATTAAGCCATTATGAAACACCATCCACTTCCAAGCAGCCAGACAAGGATAAAAAGAAGATATTTTAATTTCACCTAAGTAGGGAAAAAGGAAATTTGTATATAACAGGAAAAAAGTTGATAGAAATATTACAATGAAACAGGTTAAATAAACCACAAGATAACTTCTTGCACCTTGATGTTTGAATATTTGCATTATTTTTACTCTTTATTTTCACCCATATGATTATACACAGCAGCATTTTCCTGAGGCAAACATACGTGGAAAATATAACTAGAAAATTGAATGAACTAAGCAAATTTCAAACCATTTGAGGAATCCTACTGATGCCTGACACCAAATACTTAGTATCTAAATCCTCAGGTTTAAGAATGAGATTGTTCTGAACCACCCAGTATTGGATCTAGCTCAGACTTATGCAGGGTAAGCAACTTGCATGGGGTCAACACCACAGCTATAGCCCTCATGATTATTTGACCCATGGAAGAGCACTGGGAAGAAAATTTATTGAGCTATTGAAATTTATTGACGAGCAATTGGTTGGGCTATTCTCTCTGAAGTAATGGTTAGAGTAGGAAACTGAGAGAGGAGCAATGAGACTACTACTGGAAGGGAAGGCGATATGAGAAAAAGCAAACCAAAGCAAAAGAGGAGAAAAAAAGATCAGAGAAAGAGAAGAAAAGTTGAATTCACTTTAAAAAACTTGAATAAACAGTATGCTTTCAAGTTGCTTTTGGAGAACAGTACCTAAAGTAACAGCTAGACATCTAGTCTCTCAGACACAAGGTCCTGCTGTAATCCTCACCCATAAATTGTTTTCAAAATCCCACCAGGCACTTATCTTCATCTTTAGCTGCCTACCAATCTTTAATGCAGCAGTTTCAGCCTCTTTTAATTGCTCCACCGAGTTTCCTACCTCACAACCATGGAGACTGAATAAATGTATGGAGGTTTTGAAGCAGTCTGATACCTTGGTAATGAGGTAAGAAGGAGCACAGCAATATCAGAAATGGACAGACTAAAGATAGCTTTATTAACTGCTCAAATGAACAGTCCTGCTTTAGACCACCAGCATCTTTAATCTCTCCTTGCTGTCAGAAATACCAATAGCCCTTTTGATCTTCTAGTGTATTCCTAAGTGTAGTTATTGCCTAATTAATACTGATGAAGAAAAGCTTAATTTAGAACTGAAGGTTTTGTGTGAAGGATATAGCCTGAAGGAATTAGTTTTTTGGGATTTATCTAATGAAAGATTTATCTTATTTAGCTTCTAAATGTTTCCTGAAGGGTTTAATTGTACTCTACTCCTATATAAAATATACTAAAATATATTTTTCCCTCCAAAAATACAGTTTTGACATGAATTATACTGAAGAATAAAAAAAAACGCAAAAAAAGCAAAATGGCTTTCAAAAGTCTCTGACCAATTTTAATAATACTGAAAAATGTTGTAGAACTGGAACACAAAGCCAGCAGGTCACCAAAACCTTAAAAAGTATGATTTAGCTAAAGTAAAATTTGAAACATCTTAAAAGCCCTCCACAGCAACAGGAAATGTGGTAGGTGAAATATGAAATCTGAGAGAAATGAAACCATCTACTCTTTCTAGACATGAGCTCCCACACATGATTTCCACCATAATCTTGAACTTGTGGCAAATAGTGATTGTTGGGAGGAAAGAGTTAAAAGCAGAAGAATAGCAAGGAGGATGGGAGATTCACTCAAGTGACCTTGCAGCTGGGAATGCCAAGGTCTGGAGAATAATAGTGTGGGAAACTCATATATTATGCCTACTTTTGTTTATCCTCTGTCTGTTTTGAGAAGTAGAATTTCTGTGTAGAGATAATGTAAGTGTTTTGAGAGACTTGGAGGCACTCTCATGGACAAGCTTGAGCTCCCTGTGTTGGGAGAGAGAAGATCATAAAAAGCACAGAGATCACAGCATGGTAGCAAACTCCATGTGCATGGGCCCCTGATAAATTGGTGCAAACATCAAGCCTGCTGCCTGCTAGCATGGACTAAGCTGGGTGTTGCTTTGGGATGCTCCACTTAGCAAGGTAATGAAGCTAATTTACTCTTTGCATTTCAGCTGTGCTTTTATGGTTGTTCCAGCTGCCTGTGTCAGTTCACAAACCAAGGCATCATAGGTTGTGGGCACAGAGTGTGTCTTTAGTTGAACCTGAAAACCAAAACTTGTGCAGATTCCTCCCTCAATCTTTCCCAAAGAAAACCAGAGTAGAGAGAGGGTTTCCAGGGAACTGTTTTCATAGACTCTGAAACCTCCTGAAGAAAGGCATAGTACTGAGTTGGTGGGAAGACTCCTGCCCTTCTGAGAGTAAAACAAGTTTCTTTACTGGAGTAGTGGAAGATATGGAAGATATGAGAACTCAAGCCTCACTGACCCTGGAAAGATTCAAACACCTCCCTCCTATCTTCTCACAGTCTTTCCAAGACACCCATCTACAGAATAGTCTTGGTATGGGTCTAAAAGGTTGATGGGTACCTTGTGTCCTTCAGACTGACCTAGGGTCAGCCTGCAGCCAAGAATCTGAGACTAATATGTCTAGATATAAAAGAAGCAGAGAAGATCAGACATCCTCCAACTTTTTTTTTCCAAATCACCTCCATGCATGAAGAGTCCAAGGAGCAGAGAATGGCACCCAGAGGTCCTGCTGTTAGCTTTGTGTTCTAGCCTCTGAAATACAAAAGCACAGTTTCTCCTTGTAGATCCAGAAATATATCTTCCAAAGTTAAATAGACTTTGTTCAGTATGTCATCCCAATCTTAATAACAAATAATCTCATTTCTCCTTTTTCTTTCATATATTCCCTTTTTTCCTTTTTGGTTTCTCAGTATTGCCTCACAGGAACTGCTTATATTTTTATCTTTTGTTGCCACTGTCACTATTTCCATTCTTTCTTTGTCTCTCTCTCTTCTATATGTCTTTCCTTCACTCTGATTTTTAAAAGCGAATCTCTGCCAAAACACTAAGCATAAAGATCTGCTCTTAAAGCCATGAAGAATATCTGGAAAGCCTGTGGACTTGGTCTTGGACATAATCTGAAAGATCTTTTCAATAAAATACAGTAAAATGGAAAATTGTTATAATTATTCATGATCAAGGTTTTTGGAAAGTTCATTAAAGATGAAGCACAGCTAATTATTTTAATGAAAAACTTTACCAAGTTGAACTAGCTCAACTAAAACTAAACAAAACTACATCCACTGCTTCAAACTAGTAAGCAAAACATGGCCTCTGCATACATGTAGATATGTATGAATATATAAATCAATGTATCAGTGTGTATTTATACATAAAGTCCACATTAGCACTTCTGTGATATTAGCACTTTGCTGATACAAGAAGTACATTTATAATTCATTTTCCAGACCACAGGAAATCATGTAAACATATAAATGTTATAAAAATAATACCTCTACATCTTAAACAGTGGTCAGCTATATCTAGTAAAGCTGATATTTAGTAAGTTACAAAAGGAAAAAGAAAACAGAATTGGAGAACAGACTATACAATCTGTCATGGGCATCAAACAGATGGTCCAACTGCAGCTGTTCCAAAGGTTTGGGACTTTTCTATAATTTTTAGTCAAAAAGTGAGGAGTTCTTAAACATAAACGTTTCTTTGAAAGTGCATTACTGTTAAAATAATGTGCATCTGTTCAAGCTGTGTACCTCCTGAAAGTCAAATATGTGATGATCCTGAAAAGGTATTTCTGCCCTATCTCATGCAGCCCAGTAAGGGCCCCTGCATTGTTGCACCTTTTAAATTATTTTTCTATGGCTTTTCTTTTATTATTTTTCTTTTTGCTTTAAAGAATCTTCAGATGATCTTTGGTTTTTCCTGGTATGATATGATTATTTTTTTTTTTTAATCTCAGAATGTTTCACTTGCTGGAACACTCAACAATCAAATCCATATACAGTTACTCTTTTTTATTCCTAACACTTTGAAATATATTGTTCACAGACTGATAGAGCCTTCCAGCATGAGTGAAGCACATTCAGCACCTACAGAAATCAAATACACCATCCAGTTCTCGTTTCTTGTGTTTATCATTCCCAGGTCTCAGACCAGAACAGTATTTTCTGGCATACAGAATATTTGAGATGATCAAAACATTCCCAGAAAATTCTGCAAGGACTTAAAAGGAAACTGTCCTTTAATTCACCATTGCAATTTTGACTGTAAAAGAGCAGTGCTAAAACATCTTCAGAAGAATGGTGCCATGATCTGAATTAAAAACCTGTGACTGTGTAATTGCACAGTCATAGAGAAAACCATTTGCAAATACCAAAGATAAGATCAGGTTTGAGACTGCTGATAAATATTTTGTTCCAGCCTGCAGGAATGATAATGTTCTATTGTCCTTTAATAAGGTTAGACCAATGCACTTTTATTCCCATAAGTGCTCCATTGAAGTGAGTTTAAACACAGTCATTTGGAAGAGTTATGCTTTGTTGTGTGACGGTGATGGAAAAGTTACATGAAGACAATTGGAAAACGAGACATTAACTCTGGGAAAATGAAATCTGAAAACTGTCTAATTAATGATAGAATTTATTTATTACTTCTCCTCATGTTCACTTATTTTGTGGATCTTTGAAACAAAAACATAAAAAAACGCCCTACGTTTTTAATACAAACTGTACTATGAATTTAGAACTGTCACTTTTAGAAATGAGAAAAATAGAAGATTATTTTAAAAGCTTTTTTATTTCTCTTTTCAGAGTTTTGGTTCAAGCAGAGAATATCATGGAAGCCTCAGAAGTCCCTTAGCACATACTTGAGACATTAGTTTTTTAGAATACATATATCTATAGCACTTATTCTGTTATTCATGGTAGTCTCTATAGCTAGTATTTATGTGCCCTTGAAAGAAAGGACACATTGAATTCTTATCACTCTTGAAGTAGAGTTCCCTTAACTTTTGTTAAAATTATTTAAATTTCAAGGATTACCGAGTTGCAGAGGAATACAAAATGAAGTTACAAAAGCTTTCTCTGAACAGATGCTTACCCGCTTATGCAAACACAGTGCAGGAGTACGAGGAGGTGGTTCCTAAACCTTTATGTTTCCACATAGGCAGGTTGAATGCAAAGGTTTTAAATACTCATTGCTCAAGCAAAGCATTGTCTTTCCCATACATGTACTGTTTACCTTCCTTTTGATACTGTTTACCCGACTTTCCTTTTCCTCTGCAGCATTCTTAATCTTCTGAAAAAGAAGAAACACAGCCCAGATTACTGTCACGTTCAAAATACATGAAATTGCAAGGAAAACGAAGACTCTCTGTGTGTGTGTGTGTGTGTGTGTGTGTGTGTGCGCGCTCAAAGAACCCTCTAGTTGAGAGACAGAAAAGTAAACTTATTTTCAGTTAATGACTTGGCACAATAGGCACTGAGGGAACTATTTTGAAGTGGAATTGCTTCCCTAGAGGGTTACATGTGCCAGTGCATATTTCATTTTGATCTCTCTTTGGGACTAATTCCCATATATATGGTACAAGTACTTGGCATCTGTTGGTCTGGGTGAAGTTACCTGACAGGAAAGAATGATAGACATACACTATAATTGGTACCGGCTCTTCACCAAAGATTCTGCAAAAGCAGAACTGAGACACAGGAGAGAGTCAGCCACGTGTGTTTTAAGGCGGGTTATTAATGTTAAACGTAAGCATTTTTTTTTTCCAGTGGGTGAGACGAGGACAATTTTTGAAAATACATAATCTCTCTTTTTAGATTCCAAATGTACAATAGCAGGGTGGATTATTGAAAGAATGCTGATTAAATGTATAAACAGCTTCCCCCTATATTCCTGTGCAAATGTCAATCTGTATTACAGACAGCAAGAGAGGATGTCTTTCTGGCAGCTATAAGATATTGTCAATATATTTTAAATACTCTGTTTCAGGGATTATTTTTTAAAGCAATTCAAAGTTTTTCTAAAATTATCTCACAACTGAGGACAAAAGAAACAGAATCATTTGCATTCATATAGGGATGCCTTTCTTATGGTGGCACCATTTATTTCTTGCAGTAAAGCATTACAAACTGACTACTGTGATTTTTTTTCCCAGAAACTTAAATCCAAAATTGTAGATAGAGCTCTTCTGGGGATTATCAGTGGGATGGATGTGTCTGGCATGAGTGTTATTCTTGGTTTGGCTTCATTAAATGAGCCATTACCAGGAAAGACAAGTTGTTGTACACTTTTATTGCTTTCTACCTTTTTGTCTATCAAATCAATAACACCGTTTTGTAAGTTTGGCTGTAGCATTGGTTCTAAATCCATTTCACGCCTGTTGGAAAGAGTTCATTAGCTTTTAAAATGACAAGGAGGAAAAGTGGTCTTGAGCTGTAGAAGTGGACTTCTATTGTTTTAGAAATGTCAGTATCCTCTATTCTATGTGTGGATACATAAGTAAAAGTAAATAAAGAAAACAGTAGTTCTATTATATAACATTTTTAAAAGTCCTCATATTTTAAAACAAAATAAAAGAAAAAAAAAACAAACAAAAAAAGCAAACCAGTAAACTATGGGTAGACTCTAGACAGTGACAAGATTACTGTCTACAAAGGGGTTTATTTTCAGAAATCTCTCATTTTCCTAGCAATTTCTTATCATATTCATTATTATTATGCCACAGGTCACCATCAAGTAATTTGGATCCATAGGAAGAGGTCTTTAATGTCTATTATCTACCACAAAAATGCCCCCAGTTAAATGAGTATGGTTTCCCATTTTGCTTAGCACTTAAGCTGGTGATTTTCAGAGATGTTCTTAGTGAGTGGTTAAAGAGAAACCATGTTTTTACTCTTCTGATCACTAGCACCATCCTGAAGAACTTACTCTTCCACCATGTGACAGAGGAGAGAACATGCTGTCTCTCTACCTCATGCCACAACAGCTATCTCTAATACACTGACTGATAATATCAGCAGTATTAGCAGGATTTAGTTAATGAATAATCTAAAATAATAGTCAGTATTTTTTCTTCAAAACTTATCTTGAAATTTGACTACGATAAAAGAACAGTTTTTACTGTAACTCATCTTACTGCACCTTCAAAGAATTGGAAGAAAGGTATTTCACTACAACACTAGAAAATGCCCACTGTTTAAATAAAACACCCTTTTTCTCCCCAATTGCTTGACAAAATATTCTTACTATTTCCCAAGTATAAAATATCTCATTTAGACCTGATATGCAGAACAATACAATAAAATACAATTTTAACACTATAGAAATGTCACAGAAACATTCATTCCAGTCTTATTTAGGCAAAATGTTCGAAATATTTTCTGTAATATCAGGGTGACAGTGAGTTCTACCTTAATACTGCATAAAAAAGTAAAACATCTCAATAGAAGGTGAATGGATTTTCCCAAACTTCTTCATGCTGAAGATTAAGTTTTGCTGGTACTTTAAGCTGTCAGACAATAGATAGTTAGTTTGTCAGATTCTTTGGATCTGATATTCTTTGCCATTATTTTAAAGACGCATTTGTCATATCTGACAGTAGGGTGCCTGCGAAACTGGTATTCCTCATGTTTCACAGCATTCCTTACTCATAAATTTAGCACTGTAGAAGCAAATGTTTTCTGTTTTGATTGGTTTTGGTTTTGGGTTTTTTTTTCCTTATGTCGACCTTCTCTTTCCATGATACATTTAGATTATGTATGAAAGCTTGGCAATTGTTGCAAAAAGAGAAGCACCTCCCTCTATCATGAGAAAGTTGATTGCATATTAAGGGAAAAGGTACCATTTGTATTAAAGCAGTATTTAATTAGACCCAGTAGGAAATCCCAATTTTTACACACAGACATATACACATGGAATTATATCTTACATTGGACCACACAGAGCATACACATACACACCCCCCATACACCACGTTCAAAATTACATCAAAAGGCTTCTAAAAACTGCTATTAGATGCCTTATGGTATTTCTTGACTTTTATCTGGATTGTTCTCAAGGTTTGGATTCAAGAGGGAAGTTCCCCTGAAGAAGAAACTCCTCTCAGCTAAACATTCTTAACATACATCCTTGAACATGAGCGATCAGGAGGCCAAGTGATCCCTAAGATTCATTATTTTCTGTTTATTTCCATGAATTATTCAATTCAAATCAAATCATGTCCTTTACACTACTATACAGTGATGATGAGATCTGTACCCTTATGAATAATTAGGATCATCAGAAAAAACATGGAAATACTTTTGAATAGAAAAAAGCCACGACAGAAATATTCTAGTTGAATGCAATGCTGATGAATGTTTGGTGAGGAAAGAAGGAGTATTTCTTCTAGTATTTTGAATTTATACCAAGGTTTTCCTACTTAACAAGAGCTTTGAATTTGCAGTACTTGTGTATCTTTTTCAAGTGAAGACATGAATTCTGTTATTTACATTCCTTGTTTACATTTGCCAACATTATATCATGCCATTTGGTAAAGATTCTGAATTTCATGTCATTCAGAGGGAATTTCCTTGGTCTTTGACAAATAGTACCCAGTGAAATCTATTTGAGAAAGATAGAAAAGAGGAATTGTAAGGTGTGGAGAGCTTGACTAAGGCAGAAATTCAGTGAAGGGAAAATTCAATGCCTGCCCTAGACCTCATGGAGCATAACAATTTTGTTACAATATTCAGATTTTCCATCTGTTAGCACGTGTTTCACTGCAACTTGTATGTATCCATCATTTTACCAGGGATCATACATTCTAATATCAAAACTCATGCAAGCACAAAAACTTCCATTTTGATGGCAGTCAATGGAATATGTTATTTCTTAAGATATTCAGCTAAATAGTAGCATCCTAGGCAAAGTTTTATGACATATCCATCGGAGTACAGAATCCCAGAAGAAATAGCAGAAGACGCAGCTATGTCTGACTTGAACAATAAGGGAGAGAATGTACAGATTTTCCCAAAATGATAAGGACATTTCTGGTGTAGTACCAAAAAAGTTTGTAGCTGGGTCAGCTCAACACTTGCTCAGAAGCTCGGCTTCGTAGCTTGGTTTCAGCCCTGTCTTACTGTAGCTCACACAGTTTCCAGAACACCAGTTAGTTTTTATTCTGTCCAGCCGCACGTCTCTATACATCATACAGGATCAACGCTGATTAGAATTAGCTCAAGGATCTCTGTGCTGCATTGCTTTAAATTGGGCTACATGCACAACATTTTCAAAACATCCACTGAAATTTGCCTTGCTAAATACAGCACACACAAGGCAATGTCTGCCTGGAAGCGTTTCTGGCCTAAAAGGCAGAGATTTCTTCCTCAGTGCTACAGCACAGTGCAGAAGTGCTCCACTGTGTCTCCACAGACTGTAGTAGTAGTGTCTTGTGTGACTCTTCTCTCTTCATCCTTGTGTCCACACTATGTTGGATCTTAACAGAGCTGGTTGATAGAGGATTTGAAGGTACGCTTGAACCTCTAATGCAGTGTGAACAAATGACAGGCAATTTTTTTTTCAATCTTACTAAACATGACTTTGGGAAAGCAACAGATTTTGCTGATGAGACATTGATTTGACAGTTGGGCAATAAAGATTACTGCCACCATCTAGGATATTGTTATATGAGAATTTTCACTGATAAAAATAATTGGAACATCACAAAGTCCTTACTAAGGACCTGCAACCTAGCTTGTGAGTTAGTTAAACCTTCATCTTATGTAATGATGTTTCAACCCACAGAAAGTAATAGTAACTCAGAAAAAACCACCAACCAACCAACCAACCAACCAACCAAAAAAATAAAAATCCCAAACCAACCAATCAACCACCCAACCAACCAAAAACACTCTGCAAAGCTCTCCGTCCATGTATTATCCAAATTCAATTCCATAAACAGTTTTCAAATGTAATGTAGATTTTACTAGAGCAATGTATAATGTGAACTTAAAACTCAGTCACAGTTGAAAGACACATTGGAATTGTTTAAAAATGGATTGAACAATGATCTCTCACCTGACTATCTCTTGTGAAAACAGAATTTTTTTATTAATTTTTTTCTAAGTAGAAAGAAGCAAACCAAAATGTCAGCTGAAAGCTAAGTGTTCTCAGTCAGTGCGAAATAGGGCCCTATAACATAAAAGTCCTGGGTTTTCGGTGAATTTGACTGTGTGGCATTGCAGTGTCTGATCAGTCAGTTTTGTAGCCATTTACTTTGGTGAGACTTGAGTAGCCAATTCACCAGTCTCCTCAAGTAGGCAGACAAAAGTCAGAAGAGAATTTCTAGCAGATGCCAATCAAAGATTACTCCTATTTTAGCAGAAGGACTGATTAGATCATAAACATTAGTAAGTAGCAGATCTTTTATGTTAAGTTTTTGGTAACATTTGGTCTTTGAAATTGTGTTGCCTCTTTTTGTGTAATTAAGAAAAGTCATAACGACTGTAGGTAATTAAATGGAGTAAAGCGACATATTTTTCCTAGCATAACAGCAATATAATTTAATATTAAGCAACAGAGGTTTGATTTAGATATTATTATTATTATTAGCATTATTATATTTTAATTATTCTTGTTATTGCAATCTCTATTTGCGCTTCAGGAGTGCTAAAAAGTTCAACTTATGAGACTGACTATGGTACTATCCTAATAAAACTAGAAATGTTGGTAAGTGCTGCAGGGAGCTTTAAACCTAGGCATAAAACTAGAAGAATTGAAAGAAATGAAAAGCAATGCCTAAAATGTAGCAGCTTCATGGATAATATTTTCTGTAGTGTATCAATTTAATTGTTTCCAAATATACCTTTGGTGGAGCACATGAGTGAAGGAATGAAATTGTGGGATGAGAAACCTGCTGAGGAGGTGAAAGGAGACTGGAGTCTAGGCTGGCTGAGGGGAAAGATAATCTCTTGGTGATGAATGAAAGATGGTAGAGTAGGACTAGGCTGTGAAACTGAAAACAGGTAAGAGAGACCTGACACATTTAAATTCATAAGCCAAGAAAAAGATCTGCAAAGCAATATTGTGAAAGGAAATTAAAGGAACAAGGCTGCATTTTTTAGAATAGTAAATTTGAGTAAGACATGGCAAGATGGTTCAAACTCTAGTGAAGTTTCTGAAGATTTGATCCCTTGTTCAAGCCTTAAATTATCATATTTGAATGGTGTTTTAAGCTAAGGGAGTACTCAAACAATCTAACTATAGTAATTTTTACGATTTTTTTTAGGGATTCAAAATTCTTATCTGAGGAACAATTTAGATATGTGAGCAGGTGTTCATGTGTTTCTTACACAGTTTATTAATGATTTTATAGTAAGCGTAGTTGCTTTCAAGTGCTCTAATGGTGCCCTGGCAACAGGCTACTCTCTGTTCCTTGTTTAGGGAACCAAAATCTCTCGCTTGAGGAAGATAGGTGATGACAGACACCTGTCTTTCAAACCAAGACAGGTCAAAACAGCTGGGTCTATTAGATTTCCCTGAGTGTTATCACAGATGTGCATTAAAAACATGAGACCCAAAAAAATATTTTCATAAGATAAAAAACAAAGAATAATTTTTTAGGACAATACAAATACCTTCTAACTACCTCAACTCAGAAAAATGAACTCACTAGCTGAAAACTGTGCCTTCTGACTTCTCAGAACTGAGCAGTAGTGCTTGAAAGAGTCGTAGACCTGTGGAAGAGCTTATGGTATGCTCTATTTTAACATAAATAATTCAGAATGTCAGTGTGGAAAAAGTTAAGCTTGGAACGCTTGGGGTTTTTTGGGGAAATTTAATTATTTAGAACCATCTGTGTCCATATGTGTCTTCATGTAAAGCCCCAAATTGGTTTGTTTATTTTTGGTTTGGTTTCTTGTAGTTCGGCAAGAAAATGGTGCTCCTGTGTAAATGTAGTGGTTTTCCTGCCAGAGTGCACAGAATTGTGGCATTGGTGCATCAGTCACACAAACTGCTGAGCTAGTGATGGCCTCAAAAAGCAATTTTCTATTAATACTGAAAATTTGTCATCTGTTCATTAACATTAAATTTTTAATAGCAGGTAGAAACCAAAATGTTTTCAGGAGGCTATAGAAAGTTCTGTCATTACATTGCTTCTCTCTAGCATATTATTATTGGAATAAAGCAGTAAAATGTATTAAAAGTATAGGTAGTTATTGTCATTTCCATAGGATTGCACAATTGAAATCCAGTACATGATGAATAGGATGGTTGAATCTTTAATGCTAAAGAAAAGCAAAGTAAAAACATAAAATAAACTCAATAAAATTCATGAGGCAACTGTTTTGAAAAAATCTTCAAGGGGAAATGTAGGCTTGCTTGAAGGACAAGTGGACATTTTATGTCCACAAAAATAGCTTTCTGTAGGGAATCGCTTCTATCTTAGCTAAGAGATTAAAAAATGACATTATAAAATGTTATAATGTTATATGGCTGAGCAAGGGGTTTGCTCAGCCATAGCCATGATGTTTGCACATGGTATGAGTTTTACTGATGTTTTACCATTTATTATTATAGTTAGGTTCATACACATCAGGCTTCAAGTTTCAGAACTTCAATTTATTTCAAAGTATAAGGTTGCATTCATTCAGAAATATTGCTAAGTTCGAGTGGGAATAGCAATTAATTTGATTGCTAACTTAAGCTGCATAATGCTAATATTTCAGGCCAGGAAGCATGGATACACACAAAAAAGCCATACACACATTTAAAAAAACCCAACAACAACAAAACAACAAACAAACCAAAAACCAACCAAACAAAAAACCCAACCCACAGTGCTCAGGGAACTGTCCTTGAAATATTTGCTATTCCTTCCTTTTCATAGTCCTACTGGCAGTGTGGCTACATCTTAAGTCATTATTTTTTCTTTATTTTCTTGTCAATGTATATAAACACTGGATTAGCAGACTGGAAGTAGCTTAAAGGTATGAAGAAAGTGGCTCACAGTAATTAGATTAGTTCTTTTCAGAGGAAAAGAAGCTCCACATAAAATGAAATTCAGTCCTTTCTGTCTAATTCCCGGTTTTCTAAAATGAAAAATGTTCTGAAGGAGCTGTGAGCTCTAGAAGACTTGACCATATAGTTACTGTGGGCAAAACTGTCACCCAGTGTTATGCCAACTCTAGACTTTACACCATCGATAAAGAAAGCCTATAGCTTTCATCACTAACTTTTGTGAGACATAAACTATTTATTTTGTTTATTATTGGAAAACATGGCTAAACTGCTGGGCAGAGTAGAAAACAGGGGAGAGAGAATGAGTATGTAGGCAGGTTGTGTGGGCCATTAGTATAGCCTAGAACCAAGATTCCATGGTCTTAAATGTCAAAGATTTACCTCAGTTAGTCAGACTGAAAAAGGAAATACTCCTTCTCTTCCCACCCAATTTTCTGGCAATGTGTCTTTCCAATGTTGCCTTATGAAGGAAAGTCTAGCTTCACGTAAAGATTCAAAGAAAGATTTGATTTCAGTTGTGTGGATGCTGAAGGCTTGGCTACGGAGAGATCTTCCAGCTTTCTGCTAGCGTACATGTGGAAGTCTTGCTTTCACACGGATGCTGGCCAAAAACAGTTAGAGGTTTATGTAAACCAATCCCTTTATCTTGCAGGTGCAGATTGTTATGCAGTATTGTTATGATACTGACTGAAGAAATATTTTGAAGTAGGTGTTGTAGGGTTCAGCCAATCCCTCTGAGAGGTGGATAAACAAAGAACCAATAACTTTATACCACTAAGATATATAAACGAGTTTGTAAATTAATAAAACATTCCATTCCTTCCTGGAGCTTGTCTATGTCGCTTTCTCTCCATCCTCTTCACAACAGCGACACAGTTGCCTTTGGCTAAGTGGTTCTTTTTCCCATTCATGGAAAGACTTCATTTTCCATATAACTACTTTCTTTTGCCATGCCAGACTGTTCTTGTTTCAGAATAATTATTATGATTAGCTCTAAATGTTTAGTTTTCCAACTGACCTTATGCAGCTTAGGAGAGTCTGTAATAAGTTGTTCCAGAAACATTTGCCCAGAAATGTTCTGGAAAACATGAAAAAATTATGTTTTGAATGCCACATCTATACTGATATCTTTTGTCATCTTTTGGGATGAATTGTACCACAAGCATATTATTTCACAAGAGCACTATGAAGGAAATGAAAGCCAACCCATTCCTACTTAAAGGGAACTTCTTTTACAAGAATTTTGTCCATGTTTTAAAGTTTTCAAAAGTTAAATTTCTTATATCTCTTGTATTGCGGTGGTCGTATTGGAGAAAAAGAGTTGCTAGTTCAATGTTTGCCAGTTTCTTATTGTTGTTGTTCTCTATGTATGCAGGAATGGCATGTGTGAAATAACTCCTGTTCACTGTTCAGAAAAAAAATGGTTGTGTGTACATTGCAGATTCTTTGAAATATTTGATCTGTCACAAGAACCAAGCAAGATTCATTTGAAAAGCTCCAGTGCCTATGATCTAATGTAAAGCATTTACTTCTGTCAATGTTTTACTCACTGATCCAGATCTTCAGCTGATATAATCTGGGAAGAACTCCATTGAAGTCAGTGGAGCTCTGCCAATTCATGTTGCTGAAATAAGTCCTATTAAGTGCTAACTCTCTGCCTTGATATGTCCTCATTGATTTCAAAACTCTGCACACTGAATATGGGTCATGCTGTGGGTATTTTATTCCTGTGTCAAGTTGGGTTTTTTACACAGATAATCTCATAGTGATATGAGAGAAGTCTCTTCTATACTTGGCTCCCCAGAGTAAGCTGGAAGACCACAAGTATGGACCAAGCTAATACTTAAATAGATAATAACTAAAGCAGAACACATATGTTGGTAAATTTTTCATTTATAGTGAGATCAGTATCTGGCTAAGACTATTAAATATTGAATACCTGATGTGTAAATTAAGATCCAACAACAGTGAAAAAGTGTATCATAATCTTTCTTTATGAACATTATAGCAAGATAGTTAAATAAATAAAACCCACTAGAAAGTCAATCAATATAAAAAGAGTTTAGGTAGGTAAAAAATATAAAGAATAGGAATGAAAATGAAAGATTTATGTGTAAATTAAAAATAAATATTGTCTTTAAAAAGTCCTTGCGAAGGAAAAATATGGTACCTGATAAAGTTTGCAGAAAGTATATTTAAACAATTTCAGGTTTAATAAAGTTAATAAATGAGCTACCAAATAGGCTAATGATTTACAAATCTTTGACAGAAAATTGGCCTAAATTGCAGACTTGTCAAGAATGTTTTATGGGTGTGAGTTTGTGGTAGTATAATGGATAGTCTTGTTTATGCCTATGTTTCTGCATTAGGGCTCTGATTTAGTTGAATTTTAATTAAATTTGTTTCTAATAAGATATATTTATCATTATCTGTCACAGCTTGTAAGAAAGACTTTAGTGCCCATATCAAAGTTCAGACTGTGAAAAACATCGAACACAAGGTGATTTGTGTATCTTTTAATACCTATCTTTCAAACAAGCATGCAGACATAGATTCTTTGTAGGGAAGTGAGATAAGATTTTGCTTGTACAATGTACTAGTTGCGTAAATTTTTAATGCACTACAACAGACTGAATGCATTGTCTAGTATGAATAATTTATAAAGAATAGTTTTGGTCATCCACAAATTGGCTTCAGATAACAACAAAGAAATGGTCTCTTATAAGTCTGTGTGGATAAATACATCTAATTCTAGCTTCTCAGGAGATCTCTGTAGTTAGTAGACTTTTTACTGGATGCTACATCTGACTTTCCTTTGATTTATACGCGATTACTATGTTCGGAGTTAAACCAGCACAGACCAACAGGTTTGGGTTCAGACAAAGCAGAAGGCAATCTGCCACAGCATGAAGAGGCATGAGATGTGTCCCTAGACACAGAGGGGCTATTTCAGTGTACTTGAACTAGATGGTAAGCTTCAGTCTTGTGAAGTAGAATGTTTCAAACATTGCAACCATCAAATTCAGTCTTTCCGTGGATGCTGTCAGCCCATGTTAAGGTGTATGAATAAGCAAAGGATAGCTCCTCTTCTTCACACCACTCTCAGTCTTGGACTTGGAATTCATTGGTCTTCCCTGTGCATAGAATCATAGGAACATTTAAATTGGAAAAGCCCTCCGAAATCCTGGAGTCCAACCTTTGACAGATCACTACTTTGTCAACTAGACCACTGTTGATTTTTTGACGGGATACCCTTCCTTCTCAGACCAGGGTAGAAGAGAGCAGAGGAGGCTGCTGTTCTGCAAAGTTCTTTATTTCATAGTCTCATAGTTTCTTGAAGGCAGAGTTTGAAGGGGGTTACATGATAAAGCCAAGCAGCAACAGCAGCAGCAGCAAAACAGCAGGCAGCATACAACACCTTTTTCTAATTTCCCATGATTCCTTATTATTCTTACTCTTTCTTTTTTTTTTTCTCACAGAAGTGTGGATTATATTTGTTAATTAACCAATGAAATCAATACACGATTCTAGTTTTTCTTTTCTTAACCTATCCTGGTCTATTACTAACAGCCGTAAGCATTACATAGGTATTACACAGATTTGCGTATACAATTTTTATCGGCTCTTATTTTTTATGTGAACATTATATCTAAAAAATGTGAACAATATCATTCTATCTATATTTTGTCTAAAATAAAGAATTCTGTGAAAAGGCAACACTGCTGCAGAAAGAACTGTGTTTAAGGTCTCTGCTGCAGCTTTTTAATGTTTAAGGCACTTAGCATGTATTTCTACTGAAAGCTAAAAATCTACATTTCTATTTTACTTTGGTATGACTTCATGTATCTCAGCTTGTCCAAAGGTTTGAATTCAACTCCTGTGCTTTGGCTTTCATCTGGGCCTAAGTCCAGAGAAGCCTTCATTCCAACAGACCACAGCACTAAGTGCCATGTCCAGTCGATTCTTGAGTACCTCCAGGGATGATGACTCCACGACCTCCATGTGAACCCTATACCAGAAAACCCCACTGATTTTGCTGTTTGAGGCATCCTCGTCATTCAACCATGTTGGTGGATGGGATAATACTGTTCTGATGGCACACTCATGACCCCAGATCTTGGGATATCTTATGGGAGTTTTGGCGGTCCTCCAGGCACAATAATTTAGAAAAGTCTTTAGTGCACTGATGTCAGGGCTTTGGCTAACACTGGAAACCAGAAAACAGACTGACTCTTTTTATAGTTTCCTTGGCTTACATTTAATCATGGATGTTTTCACATTTTCTCTGTTAGACTTGTTAAGGTTTTCTTCTGCTGTCAGCAGTAGTCTTCAAAGAACAGGTGAGCCAAGGAAGAGCTTCCATTATGTCTAGTTTTGCTTTATGCATGTTGAACTTTCTGTACCATGTACTAATTATCTACTTGCACCCTCCAGAGATATGTTTACTCATTCTAAGGACAGTGTCACGTTATGAAGTAAAAAGATCATGGAAAAAGTCGAAATGGCCTGGCATGAATCTTCAGATATGACAGAAGGTGGGAGAAAATAGCAAACATAGCTTGGAACAGGAAAACTATGGGATGCTGATCCAAGGCATGGTTTTCAATTTACAGAACTCAGGTATTGTAATGAAGAGGTCCACACAAGGTGACATGAATATGAAGCACTTTATTACAGGCTAATGAACAACAAATTCATAAAGGGACTCCCCCTGTATATTTATTTTGAACATCCAAAACTGCAAGCTTTGAAACAACAGATTCATCTTGACATCTGTGAAGGTGATCTCAACACTGAAAAATGATAATATCTCAGAGATTATTAATTTTGTGTTTTGCAAGGTAATCTTGAAAGTCAGCAGCCCCACAAATTCATTATTTTAGATTTTATAACTTTTTAGTACTTCACTGAACTGTAAGAGAAACAGAGGAAAATTAACAGCATAGTAGGAATCTGTATAGTGTTCATTGTGACAATGGCACTGAGCTGAAATGCTTCTGCAGTTATATTCAAAAGCTTCTTGGCTTTGAAATATTTTGAAATATATGGACACTAAAGCTTTAGATTTACAGTATATTGTACATGGAGCATTAAGCATAAATGAAGACATGCAATTAGGGCTTTCCCATTGTCAAAATGAATCCTTACACAACATTGAAATAGTTTCTTGAAATAAAAATTAATTGTCGGTCTTAGTTCATGGCAATTAAATTCTAATCTGTTGATCATAATGAAGAAACTAATAAAAGACCATCATGGTTTATTCACCTTGTAGGTACTATACGTACATCTGCACTCCTATTCTAGACTTTTGACTTCAGAGCTACTGCTATAAATTTGATATATAATCATTAATTTAGGATGTGTCCTTACTACTTGTAGGACTTTGTTCACTGTTTAATTGTTTTGCCTTCCTTATGAGGACAAGCTGAAACATTTCAAGGGACTATTTTATTTGAAAAATCTTCAGTTTTCCATTTACAGAGCTGTGTTCTGCAAATTCTCTTTTTTACAGTTTCTGCAATGTCACATGGGATCCTCATGTTACTAAACAGCAAAATGTCCAAGATGATGAGGTAACATCAACAGGGAGATGATTCAAAGATAGTAAACAGGAATTACGTAGGAAAACGTAGCTATCTTCCCTATTCTACACTAGCTGATTAGTGGGAGAATGTTTCCCATCCTTTTTAACTTGTTTTTAAAGAAAAAACAAGAGTATTTTTACAATATGTCTTAGAACATCCCTTTCTTTTTCCTACTGTCCTTGAAACTGTGTATTGGCTATTTGCGGTCTGAAAGAAAATAAACTGCACCTAGATTAATTCTGAGTTATCATGTCTGGGTATCTCCTATTATCCCATGTAATTTAGTCAAGTTTTGTCCTAGTGTTATGGTAGAATAGGTCAGTCAGCTTCTGAAATCACCTCGTTTTGTGAAATGAAGCCTGAAATGATAATTAATGAACAACAGAAATGTTTTTGTGTGTAGTAAACATGGAGCTTGACTATTATATGTATTATATTATGTTATAGTACAGTGTAGTATATGTTTATAATATGAAAATTTCTGTTTATTTTTTTGTATCTATTACACACAAAATAACACAGACCTCAAGACTCACCTTGTTAGAATTTTTGTATTTAGCTTTTTCCTTTGGTAATTCTGTTATGTTTTCTTCAGCTTAAGAAAGCACAACAGTGTATAAAATCATCCGAGAATACAGAATCCAGTTTTTATCCTGTGCTATGCATTACCATTATTAGTGATTCTGTTCATTCCTTGCTAGCATATTCTCATTACTGGAATGGATAACTTTAGTTAACAATATTTCAAAATCCTTCAAAAAGTTGTTAGCCCAAATACACATAATTGTTTTTTTGTTGTTGTTGGTTTTTTTTCTAATTATTATTACAATTTTTTTAAGAGCTAAGAAACATCAATAATTTCAAGGCTGTTGGGTCAAGAAGCACTTGGGATGAAGGAATATAACTCAAGGGCATTCAGAACATTTTAAGTTCCTCTAGGAACAGATGAGAAGAAAGGGAAGAATATGAACACTAATTAAAGTTTAATTTAAATGAGAAATGCCTTGACAAGCTCTTTTGTGGAAGAAAAGAAATGCTAGTATGAAGAAAAGGAAGGCTGCCTGAGGTAGAAGGTTGCATTACAAAACTTCAACTGATAACAGCTTTTAATACTTAACATCTTTTGCAGCATCATCCCCACTTCCACAAAAATGAGCAGATGCTGCTCTGCAGAAAAGTAATTATCCTCAAACTCATGCTATGTTTGTGGTGAGCTGACTGTTGAATTCACATGAGCCCAAGGTTCTGTGTTTTGCACAGCTTTATTTAATCACATTCTGTGTTTCCATTCAGTGTTAAATTAAGGCTGGAGAAAAGGCCTTTCTGTGCTTTCTGAGAGTCTGATCATATTTGCTACCACCACAGAGAAGAAATGATTATAAGTGTAGTTCTGACATCAAGAAATTTTTCTGTCTTTTCAATCCACTCTATCTCTTATACTTTTTTTCCATGTTATCCAAAGAATATCATCAAACGAAACAAACCAAAAAACCAAAAAACCAAACCAAAACCAAAAAAACCAAACCACAAAACCAAAATATTCTTCAACAATAGAAATAACAAAGAGAAAAAGATTTTAATAGAATGCAGAAAAAAGCTAAAGGTGGCTCCTAAATAGAATTAATACTTTACCTCCTTTTCTTATAAAGGTGATGATACTGAATGTAGGAGAAAGGCAGGAAGACTCATGAGAACAGGGGCAAGGAAACAGAAATAACAAAAAAAGGAGGTAATGAAGCTTACATTGCTTTGTACACTCAGGGCAGGGAGCCTCAATAAACTCTGCACCAGAACTGACAAAAGCTGCCAAAGGTAGCTCAGGTCTGATAGTGGTTATTTTTAATAAACCTGTCAACTGCAGGATGATACTTTGCAACTGGAAACAGAGAGTGCAGCATTTCTTCTAAATAATAAGGGAGGTGAAGGATAGGGAAGGGAAAGATAGAAAAAAAACCACAGTAGAATGACCTTAAGGCTATATAAATATGAAATGAGAGTCTGCAGTGAGAGTAAAGAATAGCGAAAGACATTTTTCTATATGTAAAAGAAGCTTAAATGCAACATGGACTCACACAGATTACACCGAAATAAATTTACCTCTTCTTTTGATAAAGTGAATTATTTTGTAGAAGAGGAAAATATTTTAATTAAAATCTATTTGGAGTTCACTAAAATATTTCAAAGGTATTTAATTTTAATTAAATTAAAAGGTATTTAATATGGTGCTATTACACAAACTGACTTAGGATGCACAAAATAGGAATTAGCACAGAACCAGTAAACTGATGTAGGAATTGATCAAAGAGGAAGGAGTAGAAAGTAAAATTGAAAGGAGAAATATCTATGAAGGGATATGTTACCCAATGATCATTCTGTTTTCATAATTTCTATTGTATATTCAAAAATGACCATGACTTGAAGAGTGAATGCTAATCAAATGTATTGATGAGAAGATTAAGAGGATTATTAACTACAGAAAATCAGAAATAACTGAGTGACCTTAAGGACTAGAATTCTAAAATTGAGAATAAATAAAGCCATTAAAAGAACAAGATGGCACACACTCTTTTTTTCTTATAACCTGAGAATTCATCTGCTGAAAATGACTGAGGAAGAGTAAGGCTGAGCTGGAAAAATCTGTCACAAAAAAAAACCAAAAAACCCAAACATGTAAGACATCAATGTAATGTAGCTACGAAAGATAATTTTTGATTCCAGAGCAAAAGTTTCTGGAGGAGATTGATAAGTACTAGCCATTGTTCAACATACTGATTTTTTCACATCTGAACATTCCATAATCAAGAAAAAAAAGCACCCTAAGTAAAGCAGGTGAAGAAAAGCTTAAATAAGATGACGAAGCAGTAGTATGTTTACGTAGTTGCACACTAAGTCTGCATACAGCTAGAACTGAGAGATATTCACCAGTTCAGTGAGAAAACATATAGCTGTATTTATTTTTGCTTCTGTACCTGAGAGATAGCCTGGGACTGGGTTATACCACCTGTCACAGTGCTGATAAAGCTAGCATGCAATTGCAAAGATCCGTTTTGAAGATGTGCTTTAAAAATTTTTGCATCAAAAGAGGAAATCCTTTTGCCTTCTAGCCTCCTTCCAACTCGGAAATAACAAAATAGAGCTGAGGGAAGGAAAACTTTCAAGAGTAAATAGGGAGAAGTGACAGAAGAATAGTGGTCATATGACCACTGTCAGGAGAGAGAGAAGAAAGAAATTTTGAAGAAGGACCTTTTGGTCCATTCTTTTATCCACCCTCCCCTACAACATGGTGGAATAAAAGTAAACGCTCTGCGTGCTCCACAGAAACACTTGGAGAAATCAGATTGAACTAAATTAGGTATGTACTGTCATTCCATGAGTCTAGAAAATCATGTGCTATCGTAAGCCGAAAGTTCAAAAAAAGGTCAGGAATGGAAATAAAATTCCTGCATGCAGCTTGAATAAAAAGACTCTGGTGACAGTCCATTTCTGGGGAATCACCAAACTATTGGCATGGTTTTTGTCATACTGTAAGTGGCAACACTTCTTCCAATTCATATTTGCTTGTGTTATCTGATCGCATTTTAATTCAAACGTGACATTTTTTCCCTTGCAGACTCATGAAATATTGATGGGGTTATAGCTGTATGTTTCAGCTGTGAGACAGGGATTTAAGAAGAGGTTGGCAGATGTATGCCCTACATTGTCCAGTGAAAGGTCAGTGCCAAGTGAAATGAATCTCTTTTAAGCCAACAGTTTCCCTACAACCAGAAATAAAAATAAATTACATTTTCACCTGTTAAAGAACTTGAAATGCTGTTAAAGCCCTGTTTGCCAGTGTAATTTCCTCTGAAAATTACATTGATCAAGGAATTTTTTTTATTTAAATCTGGTTTCTTACCATCAATATGGAGTTTTCCACAGAGTAAGATTTAACAGAAGAAGACGAAAGAAGAAAATGAAAATTTATTTACTTTTATCTGGTGTCATGCAACAATTTTGAAGTCTTTCCAAGACTTAATTTTCACTTTCCCTGTGCAGTTCAATCCTGTGCAATTCAGTTACTTTACCTACTACATTTTAATCTTTATATTTGCAAATATGGAGACGTGACTGCATACATGAGTTCCCTTGGTCTGTGGAAAGGAGTCTTGAAACAACAATTGTGTGAAACTTTCACAGTCATGTTGTTCTCATTAGCTATTTTATAGCTGACAATTTCTGTCAAATAATAATAATTTTAACAACCTCCAACCAAAATAATAAGCAAAAACCACTTGTCTGGCCATTTTGGTTATTTACAGCTCTAGAGAAAAGTAGGGACTTATTTCTAAGCCCTGAGTGGACTTCATAATTGTTTGGGTTTTTTCTTTGGCTTTTGGGACCCTATTCCCCTTTTGGGAAGAGTGAACTACTACTGTTTTATTCATCCATTACAGAAATAGGAAAAAAGAAATGATGCTACAAGGCAAATCTATTTCCAGTAAAAGACAAATTTAGATTGTGGAAGGAGAAAGCATTTATGTCTTTAAAGATAAGTTGTGACCTGTTGACTTTCTTCTAATTGTGTGTGAGAAATAAGCAAAAAGCCCCTTTTTTTTTTTTTTTTTCTCTCCTTTCCGCTCATCAGCCAGTAGAGGGAAAGCATAAAGATACTCTTATTCCAAAACTTTCTGATTCAGTTTCTGGGACAATGAGAGATATATCCAAGAGGAAAGAATATTCTTTGGATTCTGTAAGGGTCAAACAATAATTTAGATATTACTATCTGGACATGCAGAATATCATGGTGAGTAGTACAGTAGGGATCCTGCCCAATTGGTTTACAAAGAGAGTAGATTTTATTACTTCTGTCGATCAGACTAGTACGAGCCCTTGCATAATCTTGCTAAGATATGAGGTGAGAAGCTGCAACCTAGTGAGGAGGCAAGATACCATATTTTTCTGTTTTTGTCTGCAGTAGAGTTAATTTTCTTCACAGAAGCTGGTGTTGCACTGTGTTTTGAATTTGTGCTAGAAACAGCATTGATAACACAGGGGTGTTTTATTCATTTCTGAGCAGTGCTTGCACAGAGCAACCTTCTCCCCACCCCACCCCACCCCACCAGCGAGCAGGCTGGGCATGCACAAGGCATTGGGAGGGAATACAGCTGAGAGAGACAACCCCAAGTGTCCAAAGGGATATACCACACCATATGGCATCAAGTTCAGCCTATAAAGCTGGGGGAAGGAGGGTGAACGGGGCATGTTTGGAGTGATGGCTTCCTGAGTCCGTTACATGTGATACAGCCTGGCTTTCCTGGAGACCACAGAATCACACAATAACAGAATATGCTGAGTTTGAAGGCACCCAGAAGAATCCTTGAGTCCCACTCCCAGCCCTGCACATCCCCAAGAGTCACACCATGTGCCTGAGAGCATTGTCCAAACGCTTCCTGAACTCTCTCAGGCTTGGTGCTCTGATCACTTCCTTGGGGAGCCTGTTTCAGTGCCCAGCCACCCTCTGGGTGAAGAACCTTTTTCTAATATCCAATCTAAACCTCCCCTGACATGACTTCAGACCATTCCCTCAGGTCCTGTCACTGGACAACACAGAGAAGCGATCAGTTTTGCCCCTCCTCTTCCCCTCATGAGGAAGTTGTAGGCTGCGATGAGATGGTTGAAGCCCTGCCTGCCCATGGAAAGTGGTGAATGAATTCCTTGTTTTGCCCTGTTTGTGTATGTGGTTGTTACTTTATCCGCTGCACTTTTTTCTCAATCCTTGAGTTTTCTCACTTTTACTCTTCTAATTTGTTCACCCATCCCACCAGGGGTGATGAGTGAGAGGCTGGGTGGTGGTTGGTTGCCAGCTGGGGTTAAACCAAAACACATAAATACTGTACACCACTGGAATCTCTTAAATGCTCTTACTGGCTTCCATTCTCATTTAACTACTCAGTGTGTGCTCTCAGTTGGACAGCAACTTTACAACTTTAAAGTAAGTCAAGTGGAGCTCACACTAGGCAAAAAATGCTGTGGTTTCAAAGACAAATCAAGAATTGATGGAAATACAGTCACAGTTGTTTAAAATCATGACACTAATTGTCATGTTTCAGTTTTAATTCTCATTTCAGCTTGGTTGAAAAGTCTATGTATTCTTTCAACATAAGCTGTTCTAGGGCATAAGCTTGTTGTTACCTTCCTAGCAGGGTAACAACTTGTCAGGAAGCAGTTATGCAGTGCACAGTACTACTTTGAAAGGTTAAGCCAGAAATAAAAGGGATTGAATTCTTCCACTGGAGACATCATTATTTATTTTTGATGTTTAAATCACATCCGTTCCATTGGAATTATAAGAAAAATTATCCAGAGATGACTACTTGAGACATACAAATAAATCTGGCCATCTACCTATTAATCTATCTTCAGTCTGAAACTATATTCTGAAAGCATTTAGTATACTGTACACAAAGCAGATTTTTGTTGTGCTGGCATATGGGAGTTCTGACGGACTCTATGCTTTTTACCAGGAAAAGGAAATTCTTACATTAATTATAGCAGTGCAGCTCTTTTCTTGTCTACTGCAAGAAGCATTTGCTCTGGCTGGAAAAAGAAAATCAGCAGTGTTCACTTTCCTTCTTTGTAAACAGAGAGTTTTGGGACATTTATGAAACAGAAGTGTTACTTGACTAGCATTCATTAACACAGAGCTCATGAGATCAAACCATGTTGGAGCTATATCTCTGCTGCTTTCTACTTCCAACATGGTCATTTTGTATAATGCAGATGGAAATTAAAGGAATGTCAAAATGTTGCCTATCACAGAGGATAAATAAAGGAGGTCAGAAGTAGAAATAAAACAAGAAAGAGGAATGAGTAATAAAAAAAGAGGGACAATATTGGCTACAAAATTCCAAGGAACCCACTTATTTTTGGCTGGGTTTTTTCTGGAAAAAAAAGCACCTAATTTTGCTTTAAGCACAAACTTTGTATTCCAGTGAACTAGGTGTCAGAAGGTAAAAAAAAAAAAAAAAGAGTGGAACGCCAACATATATTTCCAAAAGCTCTCCTACAGATCTTCCCTCAAATGTATAGAACCAAACTTAGTTACCAATGTGCGCAAAATGATGGCCATGAGGGTGATTTTCTATCAAGCTGAGATTCACTGACCATTTTTGTCTTAACCCTGAAGCTTAAACTTATAATGTACAAACTGTTGTGCTCTCTCCAGATAACATTATGAGAGATTCCCCAGCAAAAAAGTTCTGGGAACTGGGACTATACTAATATACTGGTCTAATGGGAGGTGTCCCTGCCCATGGCAGGGCAGGCTGGGACTAGATATTCCTTAAGGTGCATTCCAACCTCTTAACATTCTATGGTACCACAAACGTCATTCCCTGACACAGTTTTTTGGCCTTTGATACCTGTGTTTTATTCTGTGTCTCCTGGCTGGCATCTAGATTGTAACACTTCAGTTTGATCCTTCACTTTCTTCGTGCTTGATGAGACCTGTAGCATCATCTAGCAGATAAATAACATGGAAAAAGCAGTCTTGGAAACTTTCTTTTTTTTTTTGTTGTTTGTATAATTACAATGATGACAAAAAGTGTGGACAAAAATGGTCCCTAAATGCCCTGCAGTTAGGACCTGCCTCTTGGAAAGTGTAACTTTTAGGTTCTAATTCTTTGCATTAGTGAAGGATGAAGAACATATTTTAATCGACACAAAGACTGGGCCTCTTTAGGTGTTTCCCTCCTGCCTCTAAATCATAGCTTGTTAAATGCTTCACACTTCAGGCTGGGGAAAATCTGTATCTTTTGAGGCAGAATTGAGACACCTAGGAAGATTTTCAGAGTGCCTAGGCTTAGACTTCTGATGTTCAGATAATCAAATGGTAAGTAAGCTGAAGTAGGGTCTTAGATTTTACCTTGCATTGATCTAGGCAGGCTAGCTAAAATTTTAAATATTGTAGATGCTTGCTGTGACAACCAACCTGACAAAAAGAATATAAAATACTATTTCTATATAATGGGAAAAAATCAGACATTGGGAAATAATTTTAGGCACTTAATAAATATTTCAGGAAAAAAAAAGGAAGAGTTAGGAGACAGTAAATGTGAACTTTTTTTTCCAGGTTTAAACTTCGGTTATTCAAAATGCCATATTCTGATCTTTTAGATATTGTGAAATCTAAAACCCAGTTGATTTCAGTAAGGCTGTTCAGCATCTCCCAGAAAGTGCCTTAAACCAAGCAGGATGGGGCATAAAAGTATTTTTAACTCATACTCTTTAAATTCCTTCATCCTCTGACAGAAAGCCTAGATTTAGAAATAAAACACCAATCAATTAATTGGCTGTTTCAGTGTCTGAATTAGGATCATGATACTGGGAAATACGAAATTTGAGAAAGGCAAATGCAGGTCCCTTATTTGTTTAACAACACAGAAAAACATGATTATTTAATTTGCACAGTATAGAATCTGGAAAACAAGAACTATCATGCATATTATGGAGTCATGTTCATAGCACATGCGTTTTCTTCATCTGTTGTCCCTTCTGCTTAAAGTCCTTAGCCATGACAGCAAATTTACTTATGGTTTAAATTTGAAATCATATTACAGGAAATAGATGTCTTTGCTTATCAGTACTAGCTTAGAACAAATTAACTTTTCCTTATTTTTCAAACATCAAACATGCTGGTGTTTGAAACATAGCTTAGCCCTTCTTTCACCTAATCTTTGATACTTTCCTTCCAGAAGCTCGTTTTAATTAGAGAAGATCAACTGTTTTCTCTGGAGAATATTATCTATATCCAGCAATAGGAATTCTATACTGGTGACCAAAATGCCCCTGAAATTAGACTGCCAGGACTAGCTACAGTTTTTCACAGTTATAATTAATGAATCAAATTAAGTACTTTGTTTCAGAGATATTAATTATATGCATCCAGCTCATACACTCTGAAGGTTATCTTGTATTTCCTAACAGAATTTCAATACTTACTCATGGATAGTAGGTGCTTCTAACTATACTGGTTCAAAAATAAAATCTTAAAATCACATCTATTTTTAGGAAATACTAGCTAAAAATTAGGAAATATTATCTGAAACTTAAAATGGTTCAAAGAGAGAAGAAGGGGACAAAGTTTTTCATTTTTTTTCACATGGGCATGGCCAAAATCTGATTGCCTGTAAATTGATTATTCTTCCACAACAAAAACACTTCCACTTGTCAGTGGACCATAAAGAAGGAATGGAACATTACCCCATCTGGTCACTACATATAGATACACATTTATAAATGAATAGGTACCAAAGAGCCACAGGAAACAGCCCTTGTCAGAAACATAGTCCTCAAGCTCTAGTGGGTTCACAGTGTGTTCTTCTCCCCCATTAATCCATGTATCTGTTATACCATCATGATTGCTCTGATTTCAGTGGTTTCTTATTGTTGTTGTATTTTGTTTGGTTGGTTGCTTAGATGGGTTTTTTTGTGGTTTGTTAGATTTAGTTGTTTTGTTGTTTTTTTATTTTTTTTCTGTGCGTATGCATGTTTAATGAGCAAATGTAAACACAGATGAGCTTTAACTCTATTTATTGCCTGGTACCACCTGTCACTAAAGACAAGGTAATGAAAAAGGCCATGCAGGGCTCTAGTCAGAGCAGTCTTGAAGCAGCAAAGTGTTAATTTTATCACTTCATTAATATGTAGAAATCTATGAAATTAGAGTACTTATACAACTCCAAGCTCCATCATTCACAGAAATGTCTGCGGGCTTAAGAAGGCCCATTTCCTAATAGCTCACAAGTAGTACAGAAATTGTCCAAATGCCATTGAAGAGCAGGAAACCTGAAATGACTCACACATTTATGATGGACGACCATGACAGCACATAAAGAAAATGTGCTCTTCTTGTTTACCTAGTGACAACTTAGTCTAAGCCTCAGTGTCTTGGTAACGCAAAACTATTGTGGCTGGAATCAGGTTGACCCAATACAGCAAAGGACTATATCTAAAAGGACACTTCAGGTTTAATTCTGGAGTCAGCCAGAGTTATTGTATTTCATAAACCACGGCTTGGATTCTTGTCTGATTATGCATGATATCGCTACTCATTTTTTAGTCCTACGGAAGATAAGCATTGAGATAAAGAACAGTAAAATCAAATGTTACCCCTTCAGAATTAAGGAATCAAAGTGAGAAGGACATGAGTAGACCTTCAAGAACAACACTCCTTTATCTTAGCTATACAGAGCAGGTTTAGAAGGAGCAAACGTGGTAAATGACTTTAAAAAGTAGATCACAGGGGAAGGCAGGTATAATCAAGCCTTGAGCTAAGCCCCGCAAAAAATCTTATTTCACAACCAACTCATTTCACAATCAGATCTGTTGATCTAAAGTGTACTTAGGGGAGCTGAAAACAGTGAGTATAAAAATTAAAAGATGAGGGGTTTCCTACTAAAACAAATAAGTCAAAATAACTGATTATTTTATCACAGAGCTTATTTTTGTACTTTAAGCAAATCAGTAGTCCCCTCTACTTTTTATGAATTTTTATTACTAAATAGCACTTTTAGGAGGAAATTAAATGAATAAAGAGAAGTTCATGAGTACATGGGCTAGAGGAAGTTATTACAAAGTTGAAGAAAGCATTAAGTAAAAGGAAAAAATCAAGGAGAAGAAATGAACGCCGAGCTTACTTTCTCTTATGGAACAGAAGTGCCTGTGATGGTTACTCAGAGAAGATTTTCGCCAGTTGTCTTTTGACACAAGGTCTAGATGACAAGGAGAAAATTTTACTCTGGCATTTTTCAAAGCCTGAGTGATCAAAGCTAATCAAGTGTATTGAAAATGTTCTCAGAATTTGTTTTATCGTTATGATTTTCACTGAAAAAAAAAGTGGATATAGTTTTTTCTTCAGTTTTAAATAAATTGAACCTCACATAATCAGACTAGGATGTGAGGATACTTTCTTTGATTGGAGCTGTTGAGTCTGCAGAAGAGAAGAACAAGAGAAGAAGTTTCTTGTCTAAAAGGTTTTACTAAAATATACTGAACACTTAAACTCATTAATTTTACCTGGCTTTCATAGGAAAATGAAGTTTTACCATGTTATCTGGTCGTGCCTGTAAATACCTTCTATTTTTACATGTTCAAAGAAAATTAATTTTAAAAGATCTATTTTTGTAAAATGGAATAGCTAATGAAGATGGATAATTTTCATTGTGCAGATTCAGCAGAAAGATGATTTTCCAGATAAGGAGAAACTGCAGAAATTATTCTTGTTTTCTGAAAATAACAACAAACTGAAATGGCAAATTTGCCGCTGAAGAATATTTCTCACCAGGCTCTTAAAACCCATAAGTTCAGAACATGAAAAGTACATTGACGTCTCTTAATTTAATGAAGAACATAGAAGTTGTAGACTGTGTACATTACTCTGTTTTGTTGGACTTTGTTTCTAATCTTTAATGTAGATTTTACTGATCTGTAACATTCATGGTACATTTCGTGGGAGTAGCACATCTGTATATATGACAATGAATCAATCTCTTAATATTTCCAACTGTCACCTGCATAGTAAATTACCTATTTTCACAAGACCAGAGAACAATTATTTCATCAGGTACTGGAATTAAGAGTATGTAATTTGCTTGGCAATTGTGGCACAGAGATTAAGTTGTAGTGCTTCATTAATTAATATTAAAATAAAGTGCCAGCTACAACAAAACTAGACTGTTATAGTGCTGATGTTCAGGGCATCAGGACATTCCTCTTTGGTCATTGCAGAATTTCTCTGAAGGTGACTTCAGGATAGCTGTGTACAAGTGGAGTGAATTAATTTTTTTTGTGAAATTCAGTGATGTAGGATGTTTAAAATAAACTCTGAAGAGTTTAGAGACTTGAAGGATATTTTCTAGCAGAAGAATTAATACATTCCTTTGTTCAAAACCCCATGCTAATAATTGATTGCAGTGATATTCAACCTCTCATCAGCTGTCAGGCAGATGGATTAAGTTTTCGGCTGAGCTGGTTAACTGTTCATGCATTAGAAGTTGTGGTCTTAATACACATAGCCATAAATGGTAGCAGGGTAGGTGAAAGTGGTATTGGTAATGATTTCCAAGTAGTGCCTGGTTATTCAAAGCAGAGTTCATCACACAGTGGTTTTCCTTTTCTTCTGCAGGTGAAGATTGCTGTCACCACCACACATGAGAGTAATTTGATTGCACTAAGAGCAAACAAATCACAGCTTATCAGCCTAATCAATGTAGCCTCCCACTGAAGATTCTAGGTACATACCACATTTAAACTCACAACAAGCAATTGCCTCATTCCGAATGCTGGAAACTAAATCCCATAACTGAACAGAAATAGCATACCAATTCTTTCTAAATAAAATCTAGCCATCAGATTGTGTCATATTTTACCTTCTTATCCACAGGTTGTAGAAAAGGTAGAGAAGTACCGGCTGGATATGCTCCAGATTTATGTATAATAAGACATCATTCTTTATTGCATGGGAGGTCATATTCTATGTCATACAAGAATAATTAACAGTTCTGAGTGAGAAAAGTCAGAGAAAGTTACAAATATTGACTTTAGGAATTATGCATTTAGCCCAGCTGTCTGTGTAGAGCTGTTTTGAGGACACTGTAGATTGAGAGGCCAGTTATTGTGTTCATTACTCTTGAACACTGAAAGCTGGAAGGGCAGTTCCTCACCTTCCAAGGCAATCAGTATTATATGTCAGAACTTCACCAACAGTTTTGATTTATGGGTTAGTAATTCCTCTTAGTTGTGAAGTAGATGGTTTAGATTATCCTAAGATAACATTAACCTTACTGTAAAGAAAAAATATAATTTCCCTCCAAATTGAAATTATCTTCTTCATATGAAAAATTTGCCACCCGTTATTGAAGAAATACCTATGGAGATGAATGAATAAAATTGCATACACTGTGGGGAATGTTTCAATTCTCTACAAAGGACCTACAGTTTTTTTGCCTTTCAATAACATTCCTCTTAAATGAGAATTCTTATTCTCATATTCACATTTTTAATTTGAGTAGGAAAGCCAAAAAACTTAATGTGAACAAAAAGGTGAAGGTTTAGTTTACTATTATCAACAGAGCATGTACTAAATATTGAAATAATTTCAAAAGGAAGTATTGCTGAAATACTGTCAGGAACTTAATTAATTCTGCATTTCCATGTGTTTGTGTTTCAATTAGAAGAAAGAGGTATATGTAATTTTTATTATTAAATATTAGTATTATTTATTTATTTTATTATTCAAGAGAACACATGAAGTTCTAAGTTAACAATCTGTGGGGTAGGGAAAATGTATAAGACAGTGATGGAAACATACTTGTATTCTCATAGAGTAATAAATGATCTGTCATCATTAATAGCCACAGGAAAAAGATGGCAACTCAACCAGAATAAATAAGAAAAGAGCATGACAGCCTGTCATTGCCTAATGAAGCTGAGACATTAAAGGCATTCAATCATGGTATTTTACTTGTACACCTGCATTCTCTTTATTAAAAAGGCATTTACCTAACGATGCATAGCAAGGTATTTTCCGTAAATGAAGATGGTTTTCCTGATGGAAAGTGGATTGCAAAGGATCAGGAGAGAAATAATGCTATATTACAGTGCTGCAAGGCCCAGACAGTGAGTGCTAGTCCTGCATATTTTTGTGCACACATTTGGCTTTGTGCATATGAGCAGTTCAGTTGTATTTTACATATGACTATTCATGCACATATAATTACTGGTAAATTTAAAATCTATGAGATTTAATTTTGGATGAAGGGGATCAATCCATATAGGTTTGAAAACCTGGTGAATGTATTTCTAAGGTACTCTTCCATGGACAGAATTTTTTTTGTCTTCAGTGAAAAATCTTTCACATGGTTCAGAAGGATTCTGTTCTAGATAGAAATAAATTCAAATAAATTAGGAATAGCCGATGGATTTTCCATAAGTAAGAAAGGAGGGAAATTAATCCCATGAATGATTCACTGCAAATTACTCACTCAGCTCAACCACACTCCAGGAAATTGATAGTCAAAATAATTGATTATAATTCTATTAATTTTTTCTTGCTTATTCACTGAGAGAAAAATATATACCCTAGACCAGTGCTGTTCAGAATATCTTTATTTGGATGCAGCAGGAAATTGTGGTGTTATGTTCTCCTGAGGGGAACATAAAGCAATCTGACAAGTAGCAATAATAGGATTTTTCTGATGCTTGCACATGCATCATGCTGAAAGGGGTAAGGAAATTCATCTTAATTTTTAAAAGGATCTTGTATTTGAAGAATAATATAATTTTGGAAATCCTGAATAGTAACCATCTTTGTTTTCTTGTTTGTTTGTTTGTAATTTAATACATAGATGAAAAATAATGATTTTGTAAGTTTTACAAATTTGCTTAAACTGCACTTCTGTTTTTTGAGGTTTTTTTAACTGGAAATAGAGTACAAGTGTGTCTAAAATTGATAGTGATTGCAGAATAAAGAAAGACGTAAAAGTAATCTTATTGCATGTTTTCTGCATATATATAAAAAGGGTCAATGAAATGTTCAGAAGAATTTTTCTAAATTCTATATAAAATTATTTGTTTGCACATTCAAGGTCAAAAGATCATGGTATTGCATCATCCTTTGTCCTGTTTGGCTACGACATCCTAGTTCTGACTTGTTTTAGGTTTTGGAACTCTGTGGCTTCTTATGTCTCTGGGCTTGTCTTGTCATTTTATCAGCAAGAGACAGATAAATCCTTGTCACAAAACTTATTTCCTTCCAGAAAAAGGTTGATAGGAAAAAAAAAAAAAAAAGAAAAGAAGAAAAAATTAACACTTTCAGCTTGATTTCTATAAATACACTCCCCTTTTCTCCACCAAAAAAAAAAACTTGACATAGCAACGAGACAAACAGTATGCTAATATCACCTTAATTTGAAAGTGTGCTTTGCTAATAAAGAGTTTTAAAACAAGTACCAAGCAGTTTGAGTTTAGATAAAAATGAAATACACACAATTTTGTTTTAATCAGACACTGCTGATGGAGAAGATGAGATTAAATATTTTCTTGTACTTTTAGCCTCTACAGTAGCATATATTGCATCACTAAGAAGGTTGTCATTTTTCTCAAGCCTCTCTTTTTTTTCTTAGGAAAACATTCTTGATGAGTTCTGCCAAATTTTATTAATGTCAGCAAATATTGAAGGAAGGTCAAGCTGTTGCTTTCAACCCTAATAAGACCTCAATAATACTGTAATATGTTAGCAAAAAAACCCCCCAAAAAACTATTGGTAAATACTGGATGTGAGAAATTTTAGAGGATCTATGTATTAACCAGGTGGATTGCTAATAGGAACTCAGGTTACTGGCAACTGGCCTTACCCAGGAGCCTTGTGAGATGAGAGAAATACCTCATTCCATCCTGATACCCTGCAGAGCTAGGTCCCCTTACCAGTGGTAGCTTATTATGCCTGCTATATCAACTAAGTATAGTTATGTGAAACACCACTCTTCTAACCCAAACCTTCTGAAAATGTAAATATCAGCATAATCTAGCAGGCAACACTTAATAAAAATCTTCATACATGCTAAATGTTCATTTCCTGAACACTATAGTCTTAGCTGCGAAACAGAAATGTACATTGCTTAGTTTGAAGTACAGTATAATTTTCAGTGACGGAATACATAGGTATTTATTTCTCCAAACTGACTAGTAAAATCTGAGGAAAAGGTACTTCCAAATGGAAAAAATATTTAAAATTTATTTGAAGAACAAAAATGTATACCATTGCTACTTTTTGGGTTGTTCTCCTGGAAAACTTGCCTTATAACATTTACTAGGCTCTTAATTCAGAGTAATAATTTTACTTCTCAGGTGGGTCTTTTTGCCCCATTTTGACATGATGAGGAGTCCTAACAATTTCATTACATTTAGTATGACATATATTCCCAATAATGACTATATTACATTTGTGACCCAAGAATATCCATATCAATAGAGTTAATAAGTCAAAATTCTTTATTCTATTCAGAAGTAGGTTAATTAAGAAGGTAGCTGTAAGAAAAAGAAAAACCTTATTAAACAAGAAAATTACACAGGAAATTCAACCAATTAATACAGAATACAGAATATATTTGAATTTCTACTAATGCTGTTATTTCTACTTTTACTAATGGGTGAAACCATTATGTTTTTGTAAATGAGTTATCAGTTATGAGTTGCTGAGGTTCTTTTTATATTGGTTTAATTCTGCGTATACTGCACCATTTTTTGAAGTCTTTCTGGGCAAAATGATTTCATATCATATTACCTATTTTGTGTACAAACAAGTCCTCAGTCATCTATGGATTTCACAATTCAAGAAAAGTATCTGACATTCAAAAAGGCCAACAAGATTTCTAGAGTGCCTGACAAGGAGAAGCTGGGAGAGCTGGGACTGTTCAGCCCTAAAAAAAACCATAGTGAAGGCAAGACTTTAATTCTGTCTACAATGACCTAACAAGAAAGTGTAGCAGAGATGGAAGCACATGCTCTTGGAGTGCATGTGAAAGGACAATAGACAGCAGATGTTGAAACTACAGAAATTTTAAATGGATAATAAAACAGAGACGATTATCAAATAATGGAACCAGTTCCCCAGAGAGGCTGCGGAATCTGCATCATTTACCATATTAAAAACCTGTATAAGACCCTGAGCAGCCTGATATAAAAAGACCAGATTTTGAGAAGAGACTTGAACCGGCTGACATTTAGAATCACCTCCAGCCTATATTATTTTTTTGAGTCTATTTTAAAAGTCCATGCAATAAAGAAAAAGCAAGCTTAATACCACTATTCTTATATTTGTCCTACAGAAAAAGATGTAACAAAAGGAAAGGAAATTATTCATTCAGGCAGGAATGTATACAAATATTTCTTCTGTTGTTTGTGTATTCTATTTCTTCTGCATAAAGTTCAAAGAGACATAGAGTGGAGCTGCTTTCTCTGTATTTTGCTCCAATATTTATAATCTTTTATGTGCTTGAGCACTGAATACATCATGTTTGTACTCAAGCAAGTAAAGATCTCAGAAGGAACAAGGACAATCTCTTCATTTACCTACACTGCTCTGGCTCCCAGATGCCCTTTAGCATGATATTTAAAGTCTGTCATTATTTCCTGCTTCAGCACAATTAATCCTCTTTTTCTATCCAGCCTGTTTTATCTTCCTCCTATCTTTTTTTATATTTCAACCTTTTCCGCTTTTCATCCTAGCTAAGTGCTCTTCCTCTTCTCAGTTTTATCATTCCTTGATATTAGAGTAGTTCTGTACTGGCATTATTTCATGTTTGTGTCATGGCTCTTTCTTCATTTCCTACTGTTTAGTTATGTTTTATTATCTTTTATTACAGCTTTTATGATCTCATCCAATTCTAACTACTACAGAGATTTGGTGTATATAGTCTCTTGAGAGTTGCAGAACTTTCACATTTGATGTTTTTCCCCCATTTTGTAGAGATATTTTAATTTCCTGACAGAGGAAAAATATATCTGGGTTTGGTTTTTTTTAATTTACTAATGATTTTTTCAAGTAGACTGGGAAGATCTATACAGTTATGCTTTACCTTAGTGCAGATTTTTATCTGATGTTCTCTGCAAGTATTTATTGTCTTTATCATACAACAAATTGATGTTGATGCCATATTGTATTCAACACTAAATAGAAATTTGGTACAATTTTTGCAGTTGAATGTAGGCCTGCTAAATTTATTGGAGAATACTTGGTGTTCCTCATAGTCCTTGTAAAGCAGAAAGAAATAAGGTAAGAATAAACAGCTTTAGCTGCAGACTCACTACCAGAAGTGTTTTTATTACAAAAAGAAGTTAGTTTTATATAATGCAGTAAAAAAAAAAACCAACAGAAAAAAGCATCAAGAGAAAAGGCAAATGAAAATATGTAATCAAAAATGAAATAATAATGAATCATTGTATCTCAGTAAGATGTCCCTGTTGTGACAATAGATCCCACTGTTGTGGCTGCCCAAGACATGTTCAATTAGATAAGTTATCAGCTGTTTTGGAAATGGTTTTCTCAAGTTTGTAGTGATAAAAACATACCTATTTTTAGATTTGTTTGCATACAGTTTTTGGCAGATCATTACAGGACAAGAGTAGAGCTGTTGAAAAATAGTCCTTTGATATTTACATATACTTTTCCATTTGTATTTAGGAATATTTCTTGGAATTTTAAAATATAAACTAGATAATCATACAGAATAATAAAGCTAATTCTACTACTTACCATTTTTTCAGGTTCCCAGTGTGATGTCATCCAGGAAGAAAGTTTGGAAGAGTCAGTTCAGACTGGAAGTCAGGACAATTATGGAGAGAAGCTGTGAAATATATGCTACATTTTTCGTAAAACAGAACCATAATTAATATTTGAGGAATGAAATAATTTGTTACAGGCTGAAATGAGCAGTCATACAATACAGACTTAGGAACGTTTGGAGCACATATTCTTTCAAATACTCTTTAGAACTGTGTATAGCTGAATTTCTTGCTACTCAGTCATCTGATACGCAGATGTGATTAGAAGTGTATATTAAACTAATCATAACTAAGAATTTAGATTTCAAAGTGTCTCTGTTCTCACAGAAGAAAACTGCTAGGTTGTATTGAAGAAAGCGTCTATGATGAAATCACTCCTGGTGAAGACACATGAGAATTTTTTTAATGTACCATTAAAAACTCCTCTGTCCCTTTAAACCAAAAGGTTGTTCACCTGAGCTATCAGCTCTATAAAGATGTTTCACCACAAAGACTTACCTTTCCTGGGTATTTGATGAGGAGGGCTGATGGGTCTCAGCAGAGGTTACTGTGTTCAGTGATTTGCATGTCACAAGCTCTCATCTCAACATGGAAATCAAGTCAATTTTTCACTGTCATTCTTTCCACTTTGTGCTCTAACCCTCTGAAAGCATCTTCCCCAGTGAAACTCATACCAGCCACTCACATTGTAATTATCCGAGCAGCCAAAAGCCCAGTGATTTATTGGCTTTATTCTAGCTGGGATAAAATGTAAATCTGGATAATAGCTGTCATTTTCAGGTTCAGAGCTGGGAATGTGAGATAGAGATTGATTTTTAACTGTCCATTTCCTTAGCTCAGAACATTATGCAGTGTTTCATTTTGGCTTGTGCTGAATGTCTGTCACTGCAGACACAACAACATCTGACCACATCAGGGTGTCTTAGGCCTTTTAAATTGCTTTGTTCTGGCATCTCCCAGAAATTCTCCATCAAAATAATTTTTTATTTGGCACTGAATATTCTCCAGACTAGAAAATATTTGTAGTATGTTGTGGGTTTTTCTCTTTTTCCTTTTTTTTCTCTGCCTCTCCCTCCCTGCCACCCACAGCACTGAAAATTTGCAAGGTCAACTTGTAGATTATAGCATTGCTCCATTAAGTTATTATCCAAGAGAAGTAGAAAGCCGAGGAATATTAACACAGCTGTTGATTTCTTGTCTTCATATCAATATATATTTTATGTTTGTGCTGGTTTATACATGGTAATCTGCTTGGTACATAGTGAAAACCCTTTTTCAGTTTTACTACATATTAAACAGACTTCATAATGCCATACTGGTTTATTCTGTATTTGAACTGCCAATACTGAATATAGAAGAATATAGGTTGATATGGTTTCTCTGCAGTAGTGTATTATTCAAATTGGATTTTACTTGAATGGTTGGTAACATGGAAGAAAGATGCTGTTAATGCTTTTATGTTACATTGATATCACTATACTTCCTACATAAGATGTGTTAGCTAATGTACTCTTCCATTTTTTTTTTTCTCTGAAGCAAAATTTGCCAGAAAGTAGTAACAAAGGCTCTTCATAAAGACAGGTCTATGATCAGTAAAGCAAATATTTCTAAAATGCCATAGATAATACACAGTGCTCAAAGGATTACTCGTATCCTCATAGTTTTTTTATGAAAGTGAAAGAAGTTACAGAAATAGACAAAAACTGAAAACAAACATGCATTTGTCTGAATCATTAATGCAGAAAGTAGATTTTGAAAAATGAGCTTCAGTGAACGAAAACATAAAAAATCTTTTTACAGATAATAGAAAATTTCTCTTTCCTAAGTATTTTGACTTAAATTTCATCTTTACATAATAATGTGATATTGGCCATGTTTTATATACAAAGTATATATACTATATATAAGTATTACATTCTTAGTAGAATTTATTCTGTAATTGACAAGAAGATTGGTTTTCCATAATTAAAGCTTCCTAGTCTCCACTGAGATATGCACACACACATGAACAGTCAAAATCTATTAAATCCATCTTCCCTTAGACATAGCCATCCTATTTCTACCGATCTCCATTTTGCATAATGCAGTGAACATAACTGTTCCTGACAAGAAGTCTGTGTTGTCAGTAGCATCCTAGTTGTTACCATGTCTTTGATGAAAATGTACATTTAAAATAAAAAATTATACTTCTTCAGACTTGCAAAACAGGAATATATTTTACATAGAAGCACATCAGCTCTTTTTTTAAAAAAAGAATTCATTTAGTTTATCTTCCAAATACTTTTTCTTTTGAAATTAGTTAAAGTCCAGTTGTGTTCTGGTTTGAAATATGGTCTGGCAACAAACAGTTCTAATGCAGTAACTACATTATTTCATTCTCCATTTACTGCTAGAAACAACTGAATTGCTAGTTACTAGGGGAATTGCTATTGTTTTAATTTGATACAATGATTATACAGAATGATGATTTGGACATTAGCAGAAGTCAGATTATAAGAAATTCTTTACCATTTAATAGTGTGGGCCTAGATATGTCACAGTGACAGTCTGTTGTTTTTCATACACACAGTGAGTTTCTCCTGGATGCATCTGTACTTGGTAAGTTTTTGTCTTAGATGAAGTGGTGCTAGAGCTCACTGCAGTTAACAGTACTTGTTTTTACAGTAGTCCATTATTTCACTAGCACTAAGGATGTTCTGCTGGCTGACATTTCATGTTGTTTACCACCAGCATAATATTTGAAAGAAAGTGTCTTTCCCCACCACACACTTTTTGTTTGGGTTGGTTGTTTGTAGAAGCTCATCCTATTTAATGGAACTTAAAATAATATACTGTTAGGTTAGGGGGAGCTGATTGTTTAGCCCTTTGCAACAAAATAACGATTATTTTATATTTAATTATTTCAGTTTGTGGTACTGGCTCCACTCCTCTGAACCAGTGTCAGCTCAGCAGATTGATACCAAGTTTACATAACTTTTCTTAAAGGTAATATTTGATATTATTGAAAAGAAGATTCTTAATGCTCTTGTAGAAGCTGAGAATGCCATGTATGATTTCTATGGTGAAACTAAGGAACTTTTATTTGTAGCTGTATGGACCATGAGACACAAATAGATTTTGGAAGCTGGCATCATCAGCATTTTTCCACAGCTTCAAACTGATTGTGTTCGTGGGCTGGTATGTTTTTATACTTGAACAGATTCATCACTTTCATACACATTTTATCTCTCTATGTCTCTTAAGAAATTCTTTCATTTGCAGCTTGAGCTTTTCAATTGCAAATGTGAATAAACAGATGAGATAGAAAGACTATGAAGAAAGTATTCTAAATATAATTTTTGTGAGGATTTGCAGGTTTTCAGCCCCTTCCATTAATTTTTTAGGTGTGCTACTTGATCTCAATCATACTTAACAACCTCGAGTATAATCTGCCATGGTTTTGAAGTGCTTCCTCATCATAGACACAAAGTCATATACATTTATTTTTCCTAAGAAGAACATCTTCTTGAACAAATTGGAACAATCTGCTTTGAGCCCTCTATCTCATTTTCATTGTTGGTGTTTTCCTTTTAATAAAGCAAGATAGAAAGCTGTGCTACCTAAAGTTCACTCATTGTTTCAATACTTCTTTGGCTATTCTTACCTTTTATTTCTCCTCAACTGGTAAATTTAAGTTAATGAGGTAATTCCAATTTACAGTATTATTTAAGACAATAGAGATATGGGTATCTAAATTGAGTGTTTGGAGTTCTGCACTACAGAAAACAAAAATTGCACCTGAAAGATCAGAAAAAGAATGCATTAATCTGGTTTTAGAATTTTCAGGTGTACACCTGAGTTTACCAAGACCCCAAGTGACATAGATATGCAAGAATATAACTGTCTCTCTTCCTTTCTTCCCCTTCCCTCCACTCCTCCCAGCCCTTCCTTTCTTTCATTTATTAATTTTAGCCTTTATTTGTGCAGCTTTATCGTAGGTTTTCCTAAAGTGTCTGAGGAAAGAGAACAACACAGGAAAATGTTTTTTTGCTGGTTTGATATTGACAGGTATCCTATGCTTTTCTCTTCATTTTTACCAAATTGGGTATTCTAGGTTGTTAGAAATTTGAGAATACTATATATTTCAATCAGTGCTGGGTCTCTTTCAGGTGCCACACTTTACAGAGTGACTGAATGCAAGGTAAAATAAGCAACCATCCCAGGAGAATCCCACATTTTCCTTCCTTTCATTGCTTATAATAGAATTATAATTAAAGAAGAAACTCTAAAATATTATTTCTGTAAGCTGGCCTGCCATTAGGTAGGAAAATGCGAACATTTTGTAAGCATTAACCCAAATTTGAATCCAGCATGACAGAAGCCATAGGTCTTTAATAGTCTTTATTTATTGCCTTGTAACTTTTGCATTAACATAGACTTTCAATACTAATAGACTTTGCCGTGCCCTAATGATTTTTAGAGTCTGATTTAATAGGACAATCATAGCTCACCAGAACAGTTTACCAAAGGTTTCACAAGCACAATATTAGTAATTTCTGTTTGCTTCCCTGATCAAAGTACAAATACTTTTATGAGAGATAGATAGATAGATAGATAGATAGATAGATAGATAGATAGACAGATAGATGACAGAAGTTAAGGAAGTGAGGATTACATCAACAAACCAATATCTTTCCCATTTCAGGATTCTGTGTTCTCTGAAGGGCATAATACAGTAGCAATGAGCAAATCTAAATCAAAGGAGATGATATAGGTCTGTGGGGCAACAGTGATCAGGTGTGGATACAAATTGCATCTCAAGACTTAAGTGTTGTTCCAAATTGAAAAGTAAAAAGAAAAACCCTCATTAAAATCAAAGCAAATAATTATTTTTACTAGGCTTCTTTGTGTCAGGCTACGTATTAGAGTTTTTAAATATCACTTTAAAGGTGAAATGACATGAAAGATTTTGTTGAAGATAATGCTAAAATTCAAAGTGAATTCTGCAAGATTAGGCTGTATGTGAAGAAAAATCCTGAGTGAAAAAAAAAACCATAGGAATCTGAATTATCCCCTTGGTGATCTGTGTGAATGATATATTTTAGCCTGAGAAGCCAACTTAAATAGAAGTGCTGGCAAAAACTAATACACCAGATTTATTTATCTGACTGCTGCTTTCTCCAAATGGAAGCCTGACTTGCAAAATTACTTTCAGTTTATGAAATGTTTAATGTAGTAATATTTCTTTTTATGATGATTTAGAATAAACTGAAATCTTACAAACCAATATTTACTCAATAAATTTCCTTTTGCTGTAAAGTTTCAAGTCTATGGAAACCAATTTCATATATAGTGAGAGAGAAAAAAAGTGACATCTGTTTATAACAGGAAGCTCCTCTGATGCATTTAAAGATAACTGCACTCTGTCTGATCTGGAGCATCAATAAGGATTTATCAAAATTTCATCATTATTTATAGAATTCTTTCTCTGGAAAATCTCTTAATTTCATAAAAAAAACCCCAGACAACAAGGTCCACTAACATATAATGCATTTGAAGTACAAGATAATTCATTTGTGATTGCATGTTTCTGGAATATCTTAATGTCAAATCAATGTTTACAACAAGTGACGGATAGAGGATCAAAATGTTTTATTCAAGAACACATATACGTTTCTTCATCTCCCTGACATTTTTACTAAATTCATATAGTTTAACATAAGAGAAAGTCAATTATAACTTCCTAACCTGGAAACTTAATTTTCAGTGCCAAATGTTCACCCTAGATACCTGTAAAAACTGGACCGTACCTTTAAATGTACATACCAGATGGAGTTTTAAGTGACAAGAGTGACCTTTTGGGCCCTTGTCATGACATAATCCCAGCTGGTAACTAAGTACCATGCACCTGCTCTGGTGGAATGCAGGGGAGAATTAAAAAAGGTACAACTTGTGAGTTAAGAACAACTTCATAATTGAAACAAAAGAAAACAAAACAAATATGGAAATGTTGATAACAAAAAAAGAGAGAGAGAAATAAATCCCAAGCAGACAAATGATGAACAATACAATTTCTCCCCACCCACTGACTGATGCCTAGCCTGTATCCAATCACCAATCAGCAGCTCCTGGCCAAGTCCTGCCAGTTTATATACTGGGCATGATGTTCTATGGCATGGGATTTCCCTTTGGCCAGTCAGGGTCAGCTGTCCTGGCCGTGCTCTCTCCCAGATTCTTATGCACCTGCTCACTGATGATGAAAAACTGAAAAACCCTTGAGTTAGGATAAGCCCTGCTCAGGAACAACTCAGCCATCACTGTGTTTCAACATTATTCTTGTACTAAATTCAAAAAACAGCACTGTACCAGCTGTTATGAAGAAAACTAACTCTACCCTAATGAAAACCAGGACAGCCCTTCATGGCTATTAAAATACAAGGTTTCAATAAAAAAAGAAACACATTTTAAGATTCTGTTAAGCTTTCCCCTTGTAAGCCGAAATACCATTTTGTTCTTTACAGCTATTATAAACCCATGATATACTTAATTATAATAAATTAGCTTTATATTTTTGTGTTTCGGTTTTTTATATAAAAGAAACACAGTAATATATAGCAGATAAAAGAAATGTTCTCTACTTTTCTGAATGTCTTCTTATCTTAGCATTTTTTTGTGCAGTCATATACACTGTAGGACATTCCGTATTGTATGTGGTATGCCATTACTGAAGTCAAAGGGTAGCTGATGGATTTGTCATGATTTTTACAGAACAGACCTGTGGATTTTGACAAAAAAGAGCTATTTCCTCACCCTACCCTTAAGACACCAATTTACATACTTTAAATGTTTTTAAATAAAGGTGTATTTACTTGTGATATAAAATTAATGAAAGAATAAGAAAGAAACGTGTGTATACATATTATAGGAAAAAAACCTGTGCATTGCAGGACAAGTACAGTACTGTGTTAGAGCTTCCATCTCCTGGAAATCTTGTGCATAGGTGCATATATTCTGTAAAGGACATGTGAAGTGCATATACTTGTTCATTGTGTAGACAGCCAGCACAGGAACACTTTGTTCATCTGTTCTGTATAAGCTGAACCCACAATTTTGCAGAACTAAGTCAATGAACAGAGCAGTTCCCAAATGATCCTGTTGGATTTAGAGGACATGTGCTGTAGTAAGTCTCTTAAATATGACTCTCAGAGCTCATACATTATGTTTCCCTCCAAGAATATATATTATATATAGATTTTTTTACCCAATTAATTTAGTTCTGATCTTCCAAGCTGAAAAGTATAAGTTTCTATCATGTGCTGAGTGGATTCTCACTATGCTGTTGATGTACTCTGCTTTCATTTTCATTACTAAAAGTTATAAAATTCAGAAGTTGGGGCAATTTTAAAAAAGTTGTGTATTCCTTCATTTTCACTTTGCTTCTTGCAGAGCAAAGGCACTAACATATAAAACTTCTCCTGATTATTTCTTTGGGCTGTATGGGTAATTACAGAATAGATGATGGAATAGCATAAAGATTGACAGAAAATCCTTAGAAGCAATCTGAGTTTGTCTTTTCTAATGTATATGCTCATTAGTAGCCTGTCCATTTTTTATGCATTAAGTTTCTAGGATGACTCCAGGCTGTTCTTAGACTCAAAAGGGTCCTCAGTAAACTGCAAAGTAAAAATCCTTTTTTTCCGCTGCTGCACTTTCATAGCTGTTATGTTACTGTCAAAAGAAAATTCTCTTCACCAGTCAAGCAGTCTAATACCTCAAACAATTGTCTACTTAATTTCTCCTTAACCTTAATATCTGTTATTTATAGCTATTTCTTATAAAGTATATGTGCTTGCACTTCAGCTAGGTAAAATGTCTTGTCCATGTATTTGCTGTGTGCTTTATATTCTAAAACAATTATTAAAACCAACCATTTTCCCATTTTTTTTCTCTTGTTCCAATGATGTCTTGCATGCTTTGCATGTTGGTACACTATTTTCAGGGAGGAGTAGGAACTCAGTCCTGCCTCCTGTGGCATAGGACTTTGTTGTAATGCACTCGAATTCTGACAGTGTGCCCCAGCCAAGTTATCTTCAGTTACCTGTATCAGAGCCCTCAGGAGTTCGTCAAGGCTACTGAAGTGTAAGTCTTGGGAGAGAAGATGTTGGAAAATGGAATAACAAGACAGCAAGAAAGTAGATAAGGACTGTACCATCCTGGACTAGGACCAATCAAGTTATCTGAAAGGTGCATGCAGAACGCGTGGACAGGATAGAGGGACCAATTAGGTAGTGCGTGATCGCGTGAACAGCTCTGCAAAAATGCATAAGTATGGTGTAATGTAAACAATAAATGGCTTCTGCGAAATCATATTGGTTCGGTGTACAGAGGTCCTGAGCTCCCGCAGGACTTAATGCTGCTGTCCCCTTAAACTCGTAGTTTTAACGTGAGGCTTCTGAACACCACATTGCTACAAGAAGAGGAGAAGTAAAATTATGCTTTTCACCAGCTTTTCATATTTTAATGTTAAGTTTTGTGTCACCACAGACCTAGGGATCAAGGTCTCAGTTTACATATCATTATATAAAAACAAAGCTATGGAAAATGGGTCCCTGTTATAAGCCATTTGCAGAAAAACATATGACTGGCAATTGTTTGAACACTGAAGCTCTGAAACAGTGTTAGGGGTTATGTAAGTTTTACAGAAAGGGAAGGGAAAGAATTTATACAAAGAAAAAATAACTAGCGTGGAAAAAAATCTGTGGGATCGTGTTCTGACATTCCCAGTGAGAAGGGCAGCATAAGGTGCCAAAGGTAAATGAGTACAAGATGACAGAAAGTACCACATTAGAAGATAATTCCAAATGCTGAAGGTGAAAGAGACGTTAGGTAGGTTGGGGATAATCCATGATATGTTTGAAGAGAGGTGGCGTTCTTGACTCCATGGAGAAGTGTAAGGCAGCAGAATGTCAAGAAGAGTGACACTGTCAGAGTGACAAGGTAGAGAAAATCACTGCAGCCTCATTTGAAATGGACAAAAGTTGTGTTAGACAGCAGTTTTCACAAAAAGGAAAGAAAAGGATGGTTCAGTAATTGACAAGTTGACAAGAGCCAGGATGAGAGTTTTAGGTATGGGGTCTGACAGCAAAGGCTGGTCCTTGATATATGAGCACACACAGAAGTGAGGACCTCAAGAGCTTTGACCTAAGTCAAAGATACACACAAGAAATGGTGCAACGTAACAAGACAAATTATGTGATCAAAAACCATGGCATCTGGGGGAAGGGAATCCAGAGAAAATAGTGAAAATTTGATTGTTTTCTGTATTTCACAGTGAATATTAGTAACCACAAAAAAGATTTCTGTAGTACAATGATATATGATGGAACATAAAATATTTGTCAATAACTTAAGAATAAAGACACCTATCTATAACTTTTCATTAAATGTAAAGTGCAAATAAATGTATAATATATATGTGTATAAATAAAAATGCAAATAAATACATGTGTGTATAAAATTTAATTAAGCAGCAGATTTTTTAAGATCACCCTGCAGCAGGCCCTTGGTGATTTGTTTTTCGCCACCTATTTTCAATATTCAGTTTTTAAAGGAAACAATTAATTCTTTGGGTTCTCCCCGTATTTCATGATGTTCCTCAAAAGCTTCCATGTTTCTGTTGTACCCACCGCCTTTCTCACTCCATGTCGGAGTTCCTGAGCAATCACAGGTTAGGAACTCAGTTCTACCTCCTGTTAAGTTAACCATGATCTACATCAAGTTCAGCTTGGTGTCCTGAACATTCTGCCCTTGAGGAGAGAGACAAGGAATGTTGAAAAACGATCGAGTCACGCATTTGGTGGAAAGAATTATTTGAACCACTTGTATGTCTAAGAAAATATATCTGAAAATGGGTGCAATTCTTCACTAACAGTTTTTGGGATACCTCTGTGAAATATTCTTTTAGTCTGCTAGTCTGTCATCTTGTCAGAGATTTCCCACACTCTCCGGACAGCCCATGTCTCCTTGGAAATACCATGAATTTGTAAAGGTCTATAGCACTTTAAATCCCATCTTTCTAACTTGGTCAATCAGCTGCATCACATCAGCCCCGAATCTGTTACAATGCAATATAAGAACCCACTTTAAACCAATAAATACCTCTGGCTGAGCTTCCACACTTTGTTGATATTCCGTTACTAGTCCTGGCATTTGGGAAGCAAAACCTTTTGGTTAACCATCAAATGAAAAGATCGTTAATAAGCTGCTAATTACTAATCATGTACAAATATTCTAAGTGTGAAGTGAACGACTCCATTTAAAAATTATTGTGTCACAATATAAACATAATTTTTACAGGGTAGTCATCTCTGATTATAATGAATGGGGACTACAGTCATCTTGTCCATAGGGACAAGGAAGAATGGATGGACATGATGTGGTGTGTCCTCAGTTAGATTTAGAAATGTTTTCTCCTTCCTCACTCCTTACTCACAGCAGAATTGTATGGCTATATGCTTTAGAAAGACCAGCAAATTGAAACAAGACTATCCTTATTTTTTATTAATTTTTAGCAATATTATCAATAAAAAATTTAACTGTTTGTCCAATGAACACATTGGGGGACATTCATTTTAACATGTGGACAAAAAGTTGTTTTTTTTTTAAAGTCCACCTACCAAAGCACTAATTCCTATATTGTGTAGGTTTTTTGCATATATTCCACTGTTATCTCCAGGAGAATATCAGTGCATTGTACTGGTCATATCTATACTTCCCTTATTTTTAATGGTGTCATAATAAGCCTCATTTAAAATAGGCAAATTTACAGTAGAAAATCCCTCTGAAAAGTGTATCTCCAAACCAAGAAAAAATAGAGCTTCCATAATGAACACATTGTAAGAAATTTTACAAAAGTCAAAAATGACATCTTAATTCCTCACAAAAATTATTTCTTCTCTGCAATACTGTAATCTGGCCTTTTCATATAAAACAGCTCTACCTCTGGTCTTACATTTCCTGGAGGCAGCTGATTGCCTTGACATGTCTTTATAACAGATGATTACAATCAGAGTCTCATGTAATTCAGTATCTGTTTTCAAAGAATAAAGTTTAATCAAATAACGTTTTATTAAATTCTCAGTTCCTGTAGGACTGCTTTGGAAGGATATTCAAGGGAAATCATTTTATTTGGGAGCTCAGCTGCTGGTTACCCTTATCTTCCCTAATGAAAATTTATTTCAATGTAACAATAGATTCACTATTTGTTAAATGTTGATATTTTCTGAGTGGGAGATTTTGTGTGTGCGTACTAAATTTTCAGCAGAGACTACATGACCTGAAACAAATTACTTTATTTCTTTCATTAATCAAAATATTAACTCTTTTCTGCTTGAATACTACATTTTAGAGGGGAAAATATTTAAAAGTGCTACAGCAGTTTAGTATCCTAGTGAACTGTGAAAAGGACATTTTCATAGTAAGGAATATATACTTACCAAGACTTCTTAAAACCCTTCATTTTAAGGAAAAAAAAAAAGTTAAGTTTGCTAAAGTACCTTATTAGATACACCAACTCTCCTTACATGAAAGGGTATAATTTCAAGGATCCCAAGGGGTCTCTAGGAGTGAGCAACTGCACTTTCAGGAAGAATTCATACTTGTATCAAGTAATTAATAATCAGAATGGATAGATCGGCAAAGAATGAGAGAAATAAATCATTATCATAAGAAAGCATTTTTCATAAGTGAAATATTAGCAGCTTGATGAAATCCCAAGGGTAATAAAACAGCTGGTTTCAGATCTTTCAGGAAATTTGAGAATTCTGAGAATTGCTTTTCATTTCTTAACTGAACAATTCATACTTGCCTTGCCTTGCCTTGCCTTGCCTTGCCTTGCCTTGCCTTGCCTTGCCTTCCCTTATTAGCATATTTACGATCCTTCTATTTAAATACTTTTATGACCTTTAATCATGAAGGATATATATATGTAGACTGATTGACTATTTAGTGTATAATTCTTGTAAACAAGTTTTCCTTCAGACTTTAAAAGGTGATAAAAATGAAAACCAGATTGCTTAAATCTACTTTTGTATCATCGCATTTTTTAATCGGAGTTTCATAATTTGAAATATGTGAGGAACAATTTTTCCATACGTTACATGAAATATGGAGGTACTAGCATTTTTAAACAAAGTCTGTGTAACGGACCCATCTATACCTTTTCAGGAAAGAAGTTCATGCTTTTAGAGCTAAATTCTCTAACTGTACGAAGACCAATAGATTGCATTTGCTCCTTCATCACTGTAGCAGACATTATAACAACCAATGATTGCTGCTCAGACACAGCTGCAGAGACCACAGAGTGGATTGCAAAACTTTCCGGGAATTTGTGCACCTTCTAGGTCAGTTAAATCTATGCACTTAGGGATTTGCTGACATGACACTACTCAAGATTTTGTCTTTATGTACACCAGCATGAAGGACTAAATTTCAATCCAGCCTTCATTGTCTTTCAGCTACTGGATTGACCGGAGTATGTATTACCTTCTTTAGTTAGGAAAAAAAAAAAAAAGAAATTAAATACTTTCTTTTAATCCATAATAATATTTTGTAGTGTTCAGATGTCTGAGCCAGTGGAAGAAAAAAATCATAGAAGTACTATGTATAACAGCACGCTGGGAGGACTGAGACTTGTGTTGTGAGATATGATTTATCTTTAACTACCATGCTCTGCTGCACTGTCTAGCTTTGGCATTAGTTGTCTGATACTGGGTCTCATTGTGATGAATCCAGGAATGAAGTTACATCAGGTAAACAGAAAATGAAGGAACTTTGTAACAAAGATCTTCATCCTCTTTCAGATTTTGTATTTTTCTTCACTTCATGCTTTTTTGCCTTATGTATTTTTTTTAAGCATTGGTTCTTTTGTAATTTGTAATATAATCCCTGTTATAAAAAAGTAAGATAGGTAATTGATTTTTTTTTTTTTCCAAATAGAATTATAAAATTTTAGTAGGTTTTTGTTTAGGTTTGTTTGGGTTGGTTTTTTGGGTTTTTGTTTGTTTGTTTGTTTATCTGGATAAGTGTGCCATTGTCCTAGATTAAATGTTAAATGTTTACTCCCTTCTCAAGCCAAAAACCTGACTGCTTCTGACTTGTTGAACAGCAGTTTGTATTAATTCTTAACAGTATGCGTTCTATGTGCTAATAAAACATGTTTTCTGACATCTGTCAAACGGAATATTAATTACAGCTCCAACCTGCAGACACAGAGCGCATCCTGTTTCAGAACCGATGAGCACTGGCTGAAGGTATGATTTGTTTTCTGTGAAGACAATAAAAAGTCTAGTGATGTCACTTACAGAAGAGTAGAAATCTCCAGAAATTTATTAACCGGGCATTAAGCACTGAACGCCCTAAAGTAAAAAAGCTACATTGTGAAGAAAGATAGAAAAACATATTGTTCTTCCATGACTATGTGGGGAAAATACATCAGGAGACCGAACAGGTGAGTGCAATATTATTAAATAAATAGTATGAGTGCTTTAAATAACATCCAGGGAAGACAATACTCTTTAAAAATTAACTTTCTGTATTCTTATGAATTTGAATAACTAGAGACACATATATGTATCTCACCTTCTACTTGAAAAAAATTTTGAAAAACACCTCCAAAGAACCCCCTCCCCAGTTACAGTTATATAGCATAGCATTCCAGATATGACCACATGTAAATAGATTAGTCCATTTGCACAAAACCCACAGCTGCCCAGCCATTATCATAGCTGTCAGTGTTGCAATCATTTTTGATTGTGTTTTCTTAGTAAACAAATGGAGGCAGAGATTCAGCTACAGAACTGGTCATGAGCCGCAGTGGCACTGAATTGTACTGTAGGCCAGAGTTAATTCCCTGTTGCTGGAGCAAGACAGCAAAGCAGCAGGGCCTTGGATCTGAGTCGTAATTGCCTCCTGAGGCTGAGCATGATACGGCTCTGTTCATCAGATCATTGGAAGGAACAGGAAAACAGCAGAAGTTTCTTCTTTAAGAAGATTGGTCCTAAGCCTGATAGAAATGGGGAGCAGATGTAAATAAAACAACTTGACAGTTTAATACTTTTACTGGAAATACTTTTCAGCCATATAAAACAGTGAAACTATAGTAGTGGAGATTTACTACTTATCAGCTATTAAAACATTTCCTCACAAAGACAGTTTTGATTTCCATTTATTGATAAGTAAGTAAAAGTCTTACAAAGAACAGAATATATTTTTATTAGATTCCTCCTCTGCTGCATCTTTGCTGCTCTTATCTTTCTTAAACTTTGTTTTATTTCATTTGCTGCTTATTATTTTCCTTTCAAATGTATGACTGATTTGCAAGTCTTTTGCATTTTAACTTCAGTTTACATTTATGTATCTTAGAAATTTCTAAATAAGTTATTATTTATTTATTAAATATTTGGGTTTTTGTTTGTTTACTCTTTGTTTGGGGTTTATTTTGGCTTTTTTAGGACTCTGACATTTCTAGCAGGCTGAACATCAGTGTAGCTTTATGTAATGAAAAAGAGATAAACATAATACTCTAAAACTAGTCTATACTATGGTTTATTATTATTATTATATTAAATTTGGTACATAATTATGTTGAATGACTGAAGCACTTCATGTGGCCATGGATCTTGAATTTCCACATTTTACATTGTCAAGCCAGCCCTTTTCACAAATGTCCCCATCCTTTTCTGTTTTAAAGATTCCTTAAAAGCTCCAGTCCATTTCCACAAAGAAGATTTGCATGCTTAGTTGCTCCTTTTAGTTTCTCCTCTGTGTCGAGAGTTCTGGTTCGGAACATTCCATACCTAGCTTAACTTGGCCCTGCACAACTCTTGTATTTATCTTTCATCAGACATTTTGTGTATCCTTTATTTTTCTCTGAGTCAGTTTCACTAAGTAGTCTATATGGAGAAATTTTCATGCATTTCCAGTAGCTTGAACTACTACGGGCTCATCAGTTCCAGTTTTACATGCAAGTTTGAGTACAGTTTTTCCTGTAGTTGCTGCTTCACCTTCCTCTTTGCCATCTTTTTCCATCCTCTCCCTACATATGGAAAGGGCCCCATGTTGGATGGGGCTTTGAGCAACCTGATCTAGTGGAAGGTGCTCCTGCCTATGGGAGGGAGGCTGGCTCTATATGATCTTTAAGGCCCGTTCTGTCCTAGGTGACTTAGGTGACCCAAAAATCATGTATTATATGTTTTTTCTGCATCAAACCTTGTAGTCTGTTTTACTGTCTCTTTAAGGATCGGCAACCTGGGAAGAAGAAACTGTGTGTTTTAGTCTGGTTCACGGAAAGGAGAGGCTGCTGGGTCCCTTTTAAAATAGAGAATGGGTGTTCTGTCCATGCTTCTGAGGGGTTGCCTTGGCAAGGTCTCCGAGTCGGAACCTGAGAAGCTGCATTTCACAATCCAAAACTGCCTCTGAGCAGATTTCTCAACACCTTGGCTGCTCGGGTATAATTTGGGGTTTTTTTCTGCTGCTTGTCAACTGCTGTGAGGCAGCACAAGGCAATAGCTTTTTTATTCTCCATGGGCTTTGGAGAATTTTGCAATACCTTCACTGCTGCTTCTGTTTGCTGAGGAGAGGTCAGACCCTCTCTCTGCAAGTTTTCCCAGCCACTGCCCGCAGTTCCAACTGCACTGTGCTGAGAAGAGGTCAGATCCTATAACTGCTGTGAAGTTTCTACCAGCATTTTCTGGGCAGCATCGGAGTCTTTTGAACAAAAATATTTTCCGTGTTTTGTTTTGTCCTTGGTTGTTTGTGTGTGTGTAGGGGGCGAGGGGTAAGTTTTCTGCAGCTGTGGAGGCTCAGCTGCTGTGCTGTTTTCCTTTGTTCTCTCTCTTGGCCACGTGGTCTGGAGTAGGGGGCTCCTCTGCCATCTTGTCTTTGTGCTCTGGGCCATGTGGGCTGCTACGTTGGCTGCCATCTTGTTTTCCTTTTTCCCAAGGGACCACATGTCTCAGCACCTTTGTATCTAGTGGTTTTTGCTCTTACCTTGGTTGTTGCAGTTTTATTTTTAGTAAACTGTTATTTTTCACTTATACCTTCTGGCCACTGTTTCTTCTTATTGGGGAAAGGGGAGTGGTTAAAACTAAGGGGGGATAACTCATTTTAGAGTTTCTGCCCTGTAAATTGTCTTAAACACCTTCTAACCCAAACCATTCTATGACTCTTTACCAACAAGCGAAGAAAAACAAAGAATTAATTCACTGCTTCCCATGGGCAGGCAGGTGTTCAGCCATCTCCAGGAGACCAGGGCCCCATCATGTGTTACGGTTACTGGGGAAGACAAACAACATCACCCCAAATGTTCACCCCTTCCTCCTTCTTCCCCTTACTTTATATACTGAGCACAATATCATATGGTCTGGAATATCCCTTTGGTCAGTTGACGTCACCTGTCTTGGCTGTGTCTCCTCCCAGCCTCCCATGCATCCCCAGTTTCCTGGCCAGTATGGCAGTACAAAAACAGAAAAGGCCTTGGCTCCGTGTAAGCCCTGCTCAGCAATAATAGAAACATGTCTATATTATCAATATTATCCATATTATTGTTCCACACAAAGACAAAATACAGCCCCATATCAGCCACTGTGAAGAAAATTAAGTATATTCAGCCAAAACCAGCATGAAAAGAAGTTTCATCTCCTCCTAAGAAACTTGAGATAAATCAGGCTTCAGATGTGTATTTCTTTTAAGTAGAGAGGTGTCTGGGCCTGGACTAAATATTTAACTATGCCAAGACCAATAGGTCTTGACTGTTGAATCAGTACCACATTTGATACAAAGGTATCAAATTTTCAGAGGTTTTTCTGGTATCATATCCTCTTAAAATTAAAAAATGTAAGCTATTTCTAGGAATCAAATCAAATTCAGTTGTATCCTTTTACGTCTTTTTTTTTTTTTAACAAAAATTGCATATTGCCTATTAGATTGTTTCCTTTATGTTTTAGAGAGAAAAAAAAGCTGTCACTCTGTTCTGAATACTCATGCATATGAATGGGTGAGATGATGAAAACATGAAATGTAGATATCTACATCTAAATTGATTACCCTGGACCACAGAGTGTCATAGACGAAAAGGTCTATGTGTCATTGGTGAAAACAAGTAGCAGATAATGGGCAGTCAGTGAAGGTGGGGATGAATAACCCAGACTGAACTTTTGAACTCTCAGGATAAACCTGGTACTTTCTAGTTGTCATTGGTATTGGCTAGGTTGTCTGTTCTAATACCCCCTGGAGTAAACAAAATGGGTGTGTCCTGAATCCTCCACTTAGAAAGTAGACATGAGAGGAAACCACATATAAACCACAGGAGCCTGATCACACACTTTGCTTCTGTACAATTTAAATTAGTAAAATCAGGGACTTTGGCATCTATAAAGGAGAACTGGTACTGAAAAAATGGTTCCCAAAACTGTAGTCTTAGTAAGATGGGGACCCAGAAAGAAGGCAGCAAACATCATGGCTGGAGGGAAGATCACTAAAGTAGAGAAAGTTCTTGGAGTAGCATGTAAAAAAATGACAGGAGAAGACCCTGGCCAGTTATGCCCAAGACTGGTAGCTGCAAGCAGCTGTATGTCATTAACTTTCTTCCCAGTACCCCTGGTCTGGCAGCCATCTCCCTGATGAAAAAAGAGTTCAAGACATACAGAAGCTAATGTTATGGGTGGGTGGGCAGGTGAAAGGCGAACAACTGAGTGTGTGAGAATCAAGTAGGTTAAAACCTCAAATTTTGATTCTTTAATACACGACACTATCCAGATCCAATACATGTCGCCATTTAAACTGCCTCACCTATGCAGTAGGAAAAGCCAGTCTCTATCTGGCCTCATTAGTTCTATCCATTATTAAGAGCCCTGTAGAGATCAGGAAGGAAATGTGCAGCTTCACCACAGAATACCAACTAATTTATTAATTGAAGAAGACTCATGTATATTTAATATTTTAGCACATAAAAAAGATCATTGCTTTCAAATGTTCAAAGGGTAATTTATGACAAGGTATTCATAGTCTTAAAAGCAGTAAGTAGAATCAGAAATCATTCACATAAAAACTGCAAGAAATACCAGCTTCCCTGCTTTGGTTCATTATAACATCATGTAAAGCACAGAATTGCAGAATCACAAATTGGGTCAGGTTGGAAGGGACCACAGAGAGTCACCTGGTCCAACCTCTTTGCTCAAGCAGGGTCATCCTAGAGCACATTGCACAGAATTCCATCCACACAGGTCTTGAATATCTCCAGTGAGGGAGACTCCACAATCTCTCTGGGCAATCTGTTCCAGGGATCAGTCACTTGTACAATAAAGAAGTTCTTCCACATGTTCAAGTGGAACTTCCTACAAATCAGTTTCCTCTTGTCCTATTGCTTGGCACCACCAAGCAGAGCCTGGCCCATCCTCCTGATGCCCTGGGAGGGTTATCAAGCAAATCATCATGCTTGTTTACAAACACATGAAGGACAATAGGATTACTGTGATTTTTATTTTTTTTTTATACACTTGACAAATCTGAAGTTTCCAGAAGGAGATAACTAACTAGAAGGATAGGATGAGAGGAGAGCAGTGGATGTTTTTTATCTTGACTTTAACAGGATGCTGTCTGACAAAACATGCTCAAAGTAAAAATGATGAACCACGGGGAGTGGGGCTAAAAACAGGCTGAGCTGCTGGGCTTAAAGGACTGCAGCAACATAAAGTGTAGCGGGAGGTTAGAAGAGCTTGGCACTTTAGCCAATACTGTTTAACATCTTTGTTAGTCACCTGGATGATGGAGCAAACACATCCTTCCCAAGTGTGTTGATGATGGGATGCAGCCATGTTGGCTGTGAGGGGGCTGACTTGGTGGAGAGGAGCTCTGCAAAACCAGCCAGGGGTTCTGGTGAATGCCAAAGTGAACATGTGTCCATGAGGCAAGAAGACTGACTCAGTGATGCTCTCAGTGACAGGAAAAGAGGTAATGGGCACAACTGTAGTACAGGAAATTCTATTTAAACAAAAGAAAAAAATATCTATTACTGTGAGAGTGGTCAAATCAAGTCAAGTTTTTTGTGGAATCTACATCCTGGAGATAGTTAAACTCCAACTGGGCATGATCTTGAGCAACCTGCTGTAGCTGACACTGGTCTGAGCAGGCTGGTTGAACTGAATGATCTCCAGAGCTGCCTTCCAGCAAAGCCACTCTGTGATTCTGTGGGAAAGCAACATATAAGGCACAATGGGATCAGAATTTTATTCATTCAGTGCCTTTTATTATAAAATGCAGAAAACAATTTTTTTTGCCTGTGTGAATATTTGGTTGCACTAGAGTAAGTAGAGAATATAATTATTTTAACTGAACAACACAGAAAGGTTTGAAAACTTAAAGAAAAGAAATAATTATCTTCTTTGCACAGTTTTTTAATAGGGCTTTTACCTCAGACAAAACTCTGAAAGTTCACCGTCTGTTTCATCTGACAAAACCTCTCCACTGGGGTATACTGTAAATGTTCTGATTCATCAAGTGTAGTTCCCTCTCCTGACCTTTCCTGTGCCACCTTTTAGCAGCCACTTTCCATTTCCTAGTGTTTCAATCTTGCACACTTTTAATTTTTGTGAAATATCTCACTCCTACCACTAGGGAATCTGCATTGACTCTGCTGACTTTGATGATAATTTGACACATTTCAACCATTCTGTCTCAGCAATATATATACTTGTGTTCTCTCTACCATGTCCATAAAAAGAGGTAGTTAATTAAAAAAAAAAAAAAAAGAAAAAAAAGAAAAAATTGGAAAAAAATCCTAAGGATCCTTCATATAAAATCATAGAATCATAGAATATTAAGGGATTTTGTAGAGACCTTGAAGTTCATCTAGTCCCAACCCCCCCTCTGCTATGGGCAGGGACATGTCCCACTAGACAAGGTTGCCCGAGGCCCTTATCCAACCTGGCCTTGAACACTGACAGGATTGGGGCATCTGCAACCTCCCTGGGCAACCTGTTCCAGCGTCTCATCATCCTTACAATAAAGAATTTCCTCCTAATATCTGACCTGAATTTCACCACTTTCAGTCTGCACCATTACTCCTTGTCCTATCACTACAGTTCCTGACTAAGAATCCCTCTCTGGCTTCTCTGTAGGCCCCCCTCAGATACTGGAAGATGCTATGAGGTTTCCATGCAACCTTCTCTTCTCCAGGCTGAACAACCCCAACTTTCTCAGCCTGAAAATTAAGCCTTTCTTCATCTCTCTAGTTTATTTAGGAGATAACTTCAACAATACTACCGTTTCAGAATTAGCCCTCTGACTTTAAGTGTTTATTTCTTTATTTTTACAAATGTATCCCTGAATATTTTGGGTAACTTTTGATAAAAATAACAATTATTGTGTGTTCTTATAATCAGAAATGTGCTACTCTCTCACTCAGTATATTGAAGACCTGACATATGTCATCTAATTTATCTATTAAGTTTCAAAAAAGTTGACGCTCCTGTAACTTTGCAGAGTTATCAAAAGAGTATCACATTTTCTTTGTTCTGTTTTCTATAGATTAAGAATATTGCTTAAAATCACTAAATTTTTTTATGGGTTAAAGGTTATTCACTGTACATGTATGTCTCTACCAGAATACTGTACTTGCAGAGAGAAACTTTTCTGATAATCAATGAAGTTTCTGTAGTTCCACAGACCTGATTGACAATATGGTAATTTTTCAGGGCATAAGCCTTCAATCAGCTTTTGCTACAAGCTCTGCTTTTAATGATTTTGCCAAACTCTCATGCCATTAATCATTCACATTTGTTTAAGATAATATTCAGAAGGTTGCAGAAGACACCTGTAGTGAAGCAAGTTTTATACAAAAAGGGTTTTTTTTAATAGGAGGGTATAATTAAAATTTTTCAGCTTTTTACAGTTAACGCTTTGTCCAAGCAAAAGCAGGTGTCTTATTCTATCTACAAAAGAGATTAGATTAAATAATCTTCATTGTAGCCCTTCTCAACCTTGTCCTAAACATGCAGTGTATATCAATCAGGAGGCTTTCAGATAGAAAACTTTGTTTAAACTATAATGTAATTTGCATGAGAACAATTTAATACATCATTTAATCTATCCCTGCATACATTTGGTGCAATCAGTCTCTTTCCAAAGTTACTTATTTTAGTGTACATACTTAGTAATTTAACTCTTTCAGCTTATTGCTGAACAATTTCTCCATTGAAATGATAAGGTGATGAAAAAGAGAAATACAAAAGATAATCTTAATGAAGTAGTCCAATAAAAAGAAATGCCATCAATACTAGGTATACCTTCAGACTGAGAGTTCTGTGAATATTTGTGAATATTAGAAACAAAGACTGAAGTTGAAATACCAAACCATGCTAATATCAGATGCAGTGTTTGGCACAACATCAGCAGCAGTAAATGGGATGAGGTTCTCAAGCACTGAGATGTGCCTGAGCAGGCACTCCCTGCTATGTTGATTTAACAAACCCACTCATAGCCAGATTAATGACATGAGCTGGTTTAAAAGAAAGTCTTCTTTTCTTCCTTTTTTCCTTCTTTTTCCTTTTTTTTGTGGGGTGCATCTGAGGCAAATGCTAAGGAGTGCCACCTTCTTTTTCCTCTTCATATATACAGCTGACGTAGTTCATTGCTTATGTGTGTGTAAATGAAAGACCTTACAAACAAAGAACAAAACAAAGAAGATGAAAAGAAACATAATGACCTTGCTTAATCCCACCTAAATTAGGCACAAAACTAAATTAGAAATCTGTTTGTCAAAATTCCGTTTGTAGCATTGGCAAGAGAGAAATGGCTTAAGTGAACAACTCAGATCCTGGTGGGCTGAACAGCTCTTTAGAAATGCCTGTGTCTCATCAATGACTGCATGCCTGGAGTCTGTTAAACATTAAAAGGCTTTTTATTTTTTCCTTTTCCCCTAAATTGCATGGAAAAGGAATGGAAAAAAATAGTCTGAACTTTGATATTAAACACTGTGAACTGTAAAGGCTAAATCCAACCAGGTAGAGACAGCCCAGGATAAATCTAAATCTGCATTAGGTCTCTCTTTCCTCTCCTCTCTGTAAAAGAATAAATTCTCTTTAAAAAAAAAAAAAAATCAGATTAATCTTAAGCGTAGCCACAATAAATGGTTTGAACTGCTGGTTTTTTCCCAAGACAGTAAAATTAAAGGTTTCTTTTGTTCTTACTGGTTCAACTTTCTAGTATCAAATTGTTTAAATTTCACTTCTGGTGATAGTAGATTCATTATCCAAAATCAGTGGTAGATGTCCTCAGGTTTCTGTCTCTTTCTACAGACCACTGATCCTATTATTATTCCATGTTTGAAAATTCAGAAGACCAAGTTTTCATCTCACTTTAATTTGAAGTATTTTAATTGGCCATGCATGACCAGAACGAGCTGATTAAAATGTTTCTTCAGGGTTTTCTTGAACATTCATATTAAATTTTGGTACTATTTTATTCTTGTAATTCAAAATGCTTAACTAATTTATCTAATATTAAATTTAAATGCCTGGTAGTACACAAATTAATTGGAAGGTACATTTTGTATGCTGGGAAAAATAATTCCTTTGACTAACTTATAAGGCAACGCATTAATAAAAAAGAGTGAGAGAGATGAAACAGGAAAGAAATAGGTGCTTTTTAAAAGAGTTTCAACAGTTAGTTGAAACTGGGAATGAAAATGAAAAAGGTGCTGGAGGCATACTGTTTCAGAGAGAAAAAAAAACTAAAGGTAGTAAAATGGGAGGTAGTATATGACCAGAGACTTTCTTCAGACAGCTTTCACTGACTCCCTATAAATTTCATTCTGATTTTTAGCAATAAGTAGTCAACATGTTCTGAGCTATTGTCCTTCCCTTGACTTGTCAGTTAGTCAATAATTACTTGATTTTAAATGCCTTCCAAATGGGTACATGAAATATAATGTAAATGAAAGTGAATTGAAATGAGATACCATTCACATTCATTTTTCAGCTTTTGCTTTGCCTTGATAAAAGGGGAAAAAAAATTAAAAGGGACAAAATCAAGGACAAGTGTGCTTGAAATGCACTGTTTTGAGGCTAAAGTATGAATACTTTAAATTAAGATTAAACTACGTGTTGTACTGAAGAAATGTGTTAAAGTCTTTAACCTTGTACATTTCAGGGATGGATACAACATATAGTACATTTTTCCAAATCATATTGTCAGAAATATATGTTCCAGAGTATTAACATAGTGGTAGCTGCTCATAAATATCACAATCTCAAGGTCCCATCAAGAGGCACAAAATATAATTTGAAAGTTTCCTTTTGTTCTTTCTTAGTGGAGGATGCTCTATCCTCTCACTTTGGGACATATAAGTCCACAGAGTAAGTGTTTTTCATTATGGTATTTCTGGAAGCTGGAAGACAGAACATACTTTAAGAAGCAATGTAATTAGTAATAGGAACCAAAGAACCAAAGAATCCACAGGCAAACAAAAATAAAAGCAGCTTCATAATAATTTCTTCTAGAAAAAGAGATGTGTAATTTATAATGGTGGAAGCTGATTGATGATAGACTTATCAGAGCAAGTGTTGATGATTGCTTGTATTTTTTTAGACTTGTAACCCAAAATAGCTGATACGTGACAGTTATGCTGAGCTAGTCTGCCTTTGTGGCAGATGCTAGTCACAATATTCAATAAGCTGAGAGTGAAGCGGTATCCTGGAGAGATGGTTGATTGCCAAGGACCATTTCTTCCAAGCTCAAGAATGGTCCAACCCAAGGTGTAGCAAGTCAAAGAAAAGTGGCAGAAGGACTGCATGGGTGAGCAAGGAGCTCGTGATTAAACTGAAACATAAAAAGGAAGCATGCAAGATATGCAAGCAGGGACATGCAGCCCTAGAGAAGTATAAAGATATTGTCTGATCATGGAGGAATGGGGTTAGGGAAGCCAAAACCCATCTGGACTTGAACCTGCTCAGGGACCTGAAGGTCAACAAGATGGGCTTCTACAGCTACAGGAGCAGCAAAAGAAAGACTAGGAAAATGAGAGCCAGCTGCTGAAGGGGGAAGGGGACCAGCTGGAACATGACATGGAGAAGGCTGAAATAATCAATGTTTTATTTACTTCAGCCTTTCATTAGTGAGAAAGGCCTTCAGGAATTAAGTATGTTTAAGATATGGTGTTTTCCATATACAGTCATATACTGCATGAAGAAGAAGTTGCGTGTAAAGGTAACGTGCGTTTGTCGAATGCCATATTAATAGAGATATTTAATACATGCTCCAGAACCCAGCAGAGGAAATTCATGAAAAGTCAGATGATGTGAAACAGGAGGAATACTAGAATACCTTTTAAAGGCAAATGTACTGGATACTCCAATCCAGAAGATTAAAAGTTATGTATGTTACTAAATATGTCTTTTCTTTCCCTCTTTCAAATTTTCACAGAAGCAGAGAAAGATGCAGAAAGATAGGGCGACCTTTTTCCCCCCACAGGTACAATGTGGCACAGTGTTGTGGCTTAACTCATGGTGGTAACTAAGTACCAGGCATTCACCACGTGTCTAGGAATCACATCATGTGTTTTGGTTAGGACTGTCATTGCCTACCTTCCTTCAACCTGCAGCAGAGTATAGAGAACTCTAGAGGTCTGATTCACCTGCTGACACTGCCTATTTATCTCCTTTGTCTCTATTAGCTGCTTTTAAATTATAACTCTCATAAAATTGCCTTAAGTTACAAAGTGTGTAACCACGTTTATCTGCCCATAACTTGATTAAAAGCAATCCTACAGCCTGACAGTTTAATGCTTTAAATTTGTATATATTTTGGTGATATTCTTGCCCTCATCAAAAGTACATGAATGTCACAACTTCTCCCTACTAGCAAGATTCCCTTTAGACAGCTGACTGAAAGAAAAGCTCACTGTCTGATAAATTAACATGTTAGGAAAATGCAAATCTTTCAGAGCAATGCTGGCATCCAGCTGGCTACCAAAATGTTACCTGGAGCAGTGTAGAGAGGCTCTAGTAGATGAACCCGTGTGCTGGATTAATGACCTCTGAGTGTTAGTAGATCTTCAAACGCTGTTGTCTGAATGACAGCAACTTTTCTAAAAATCACCTCAGTTAAATGACTCCTGCCTGCAATACTCCAGTCTGCAACAGCTCCCATCCTCCTTTCGGATTGATTTACAGTCCAAAATGATCAAGCTCCTTAAAAGCTTCCTTATAGGAATGTAAAGTGCATCTGAGCACTCAGACTAGGTCAGTGGCCTCAATTGCCAAAGTTTGATGGAAAGTTAAGAGCAGATGTTGGGCCATTGTCAGCGCATGTAGCAAGAAAATTGGATCTTTGACATTGAGAAGGAGAAACAAACCATTGGTGATGTCATGAAATGTACTAATATACCCATAAATACACATTCTACTTAACTGTTAGTGAGGAAGTAGAAGACAAAATTGTAGAACTATTCTAGCATTAATATGGCCTTGTACTGCTCACGCTATCATTCCTTCGATGTTATATTATTGTTCAGTTAACTGACTCCAGCTCACAGATGTGGTCACTACCTGACATGTCTCTAAATGCTTTCTTCATAGCTATCAACTTACACGTTTATGTAATAAATTGCTGGATCATCTTGTGGTCTCGAACCCCTTGCATTACCCATGTGCTTCTATGTCACCTGAAAAGCTTGCTAATAGGATAAAACAGGAAATAAACCTGTGTTTAACAAGTACCTTTTCTTTAACATGTCAGCAATACACATAAGCTTCAGTAAAACATAGACTGAATATTTTCTTTATTGTCCAAAACACAATTCAGTCTTCATCCTAAATCATTCTCACATTCTGACACCATCAGATGCTGCAGTAGTTTACAGGAACCAACATGCCTACACTGAGAGTGATACATTTTTCTCTCATCTTTTTGTATACCTCTCTCCCTGGGAAGTTAAGTTTCTTGGCATATTTCTTTGTGTTTAACTGAGGCATTTCAGAAAATCATACAATGTGGATTGATTTCCAGAGCCTAAGTACTTTTTATTTCTGACACCTCTCTCAATATGTATCAGACATTCTGCATGGTAGAAGGAATTATCTGTCATAAATGGATGTAATTAATATTAAATTTGTTCTTAAAAAAAAACAAAAGTTCAAGGTTTTAAAAGTCATATGAAATAAGCAATAAGCATAGACATAGGAAATAAAAATATATATTGTTCACAGATTTCATGACAATTCAGGTTTCCATGGATTTACCTGAAATTATTGTGTGCTTTTTCCCATTTTTGCTTTATATTTTTATATAACTATAAAATACTAAACTGTGGAAAAGTCTACTGTGTTGTTTTGGTTGTGGATTTTTTTTTTTTTATATAAAACTGTACTCTTGCTGTAAAAATGATGCAGTATTTTTCAAAAAAATTGAACTTGCATGTTAAACAAAGGATATATAGTGGATTACTTTACTACCTACCTCTCGCACAAAAAGAAAAATATTTTGCTTGCAGAAAGACCAACTTGAATAAGCAATAAAAACTGCCTATTTGTCAGATACTCATAAATCAAAATTTGTTTTTTCTCTACAATTTTTCTATTATTAACAATTTTCAGTTCTTAAATTAAAATATATGTCAACAATTTAAATGGACAGGGCTATGATTCTTGCATATATTGTAAGGTTTCATAACAGTCTGTTATTTTTATTAATTTAGATTGGCAAAAAACATTATTTATGATACCTTAGTATTTAAAGCATCAACAAATATTGATCTGACACAAGTTTATAACAGTAGAAAGAGAAAAAGATAGTCTTATCTCCTCAAGAGCTAGGGATGTAATAAACAAAGAAAATTGAATAAAAGAAGATTGAATTCTTTTATTTGGTTGTTTTTTTTTCCTTCAGGATTAGGCACCACATTGATAGTAGAATCTTGATTACCTGTTGTTAGAATACTATTTACTTGGACTACTGTCCAAGTCCCATCCTATGTCTTCATTAGGTGGGTTAGAGATCATGGAAACAGGCAGTACAGTACTTCTGTGTCTAAAATACCAGTGTGAACAGAACTATTTTTTCATTTCTGGTGGAGTATGTTTTTAAAGAGAATTATGTTTCAGCTACAGTGCCATTTCTCAGAACTGCCAACTGTCTAAATGTATGACTGAGACTTTTCGTAATAGCTTTATCTTGTGATTCCCTGTTGCAGGGATTTATTGACTAACATAAATTCTGTTATGTAATTGCCCTGCTACTAAAACACAGTACATCAGTCTCTGCTTTTCTTGCTGGAGCTGTTCCATTTTAAATAAATAAATATTCACTGGGCCAGAACAAATGAATGATTGCCTCTATACACCAGTGATTAAGACACTTGCTTGGGAAATATGAGTCAGATTGAACCTGTGGCTCCAACTGTTAATTACATGAAGTAGAACAGCTCCGACTTGTCCTTTAATTTTTAGCAGGTACTTGAATCCCAGTTCTAAATCAGGCTAATAAGAAATAACTTGACACTGTGTGGCTTGTACAATCAGGACAATTGGATGTATTGAGAGAGAAGGAGGAGTCAGCACTTTTCTACTACATTAACAAAAACAATGTGTGTTCCAGCAATTTCCAAAATAGGAAGAAGCATACTGAAATTAAATCTTTCATTGAACCGCATTTGATCGCTCTTCATAGGAACAATATATTTACTTAAAAAGTTGTAGTTAATACTACATTGGAGAAATATATTTTAATTACAAGTATGTACTTTGAGTCCCTTATTCATTATTGTGTGAATGTATGTAAAGTGGATGTAAGCTTGTTACAAAAATTCTCTACCCATAGCCTGTCAAGAAAATTGTTTGCCATCACTACAAAAATGGGCACAAAAGTAGCAGGTGTTTTTTCACCAATTTATTTTCTTGGGGGAGGGAGTGGGGGAGAGGGAACAATGAGCAGAGGTATGCGTGATGAAAACAGTCTGCTTTAAAGATGACTCCAGGCATGTATAAAATAAACATATACCTGAGAATGTTATCTGACTCAGAGGGTGGTCAATACAAGACAAAAAGGGTATCTAGTGTTCAATTTATATGATCCATTTTAGGCCTAAATATGAGGGTAAGATAAATCACCTGAAAGTGGCTATTTCTTTTCTTTTGTTATAAACCTGTTCTAGATGACCAGCTTAGGGCATGCCCGTGTTGTAAATTGCAGTTAGGATGAACCAAAATCCCTCTTCTGTTGGCAAAAATAACTGTACAGAAAAGTTTGTTTTTCCGTACTCCCATTTTGTTTCAATAGTTTCAGAGTGTTGTTTTAACATGTCTAAGTGATTTGCCTGTTGATATGCAAAGTTTTATATTTAGTGCACTGAAGTATATAATAGTTACTGCTATTTAATTGCAGCTACCTACATTATTTTGGGAAGTATGTTCCCTGACAATGTTGTCTATTATTATATTTAGTTAATATAATAGTCAAGGGTTATTAGGAAAGAATTAACATCTCAAAGTCTATGTACTTTCAAGGTATGTTTCTCTTGATTAACATGATTTATGTACATTTTATTTTCAAAAAAATATTTATTAAAAAAAAACAACAACATTTTTTTAAGGTTGCATTATCCTAAGGTTAATATTTCAAATTCTAGCAGGAAAGGTCTTAATTAATATGTAAGATGAAGATATGTTTGATAATAAAGAATTAAAAGACTTGAGCCACTGCACAGAAACATGGCTGCTTGTAGAGAGAGCTGCTTGTTGGATTCAGAGGCAATTTATTTGTAAATGATTACACTTTCTTGGAGCCTCAGAAATCACAGTCTTCAGCCTGTCATTCTCATGCTTTGCAAAACCAGTTTCTTAAGACATCTTGCATGCTTACTGCACCTGATTTGAACAGTTCCTTAATAATCTACAGATTCTTAATTTCATTGTAGTTAATGAGATATACGGTGATATTGTTTACATGGAAAGCAAAATGTTTTTATATGCCTTTTTGATTTCAATACAGTGGTTACTATTTGAAAAGTAAACAGGACAGCCACATAGCAACAGCATAAAAACATCCTGACACATGCTTGAAAGAATGAGACAATTTTCAATCAGTTCAACCAGTTGTCTACATACTGCTTCAACCTGTCAAAGGAAAGTTAAATGGTTAAAAAGAAGCAATTAAAGTAGACATGGGAGTTTGATAAGAGCATCCCTGTGAGGGAGACAAAGATAGGCATGATAGTCTGCCATAGGGGGAACATAGGAAATATGAACAAACCAGATCAGGAAACTGCATGCAAAGTAACCCTATTATTTGTATTTGTACAGCTGTATAAATTATTTTATAAGGCTGATCATGTGTGGTGCAGTTGTATGTTAAGGCAAGAGTGTCCTTTTCCCAAGGATTTTGGGGAGCAATTTTCTGCATTTCAGTGATATAAATACATCAGCTTGATTGGAGCTGTTCTCAGTATCTCTGACACAGCAGCAGAACAGGGGTGTATCTGACCAGAGCAGAAGGAAGCTTAGACACCTGATTTACCTTAATGCTGCAACCTGAAGCACTTATGGTCTCAAAAAATGTGTAAGGGTAGGAGGGAAGCTGCAGGAGACCACCAAGAGTGCAAAAGCTATCAAATATCTGACATGGTCCTGTGAGCTATCTCTCTGTGCATGAGACTTGATAGGCTACACACGGTGAGAACTGCTCATAGGGTGTTGAGGAACTGGAAGACATTTATTCCAGAGCCTTATTTCACATACATGTATGTGTATATATACATATTTATTTGCTTGCATTTTTATTTGCATATAAATTTATGGATTCCGTATCTATCAAAGCTAAAGCATTACTTGAAACAGATAACCTACCTGAATTTTTTAATTTTCCCAAGGTATTAGTGTCCTGGAATTTGAAAAGAGACTTCTAATATGCAACATTTAAATTTACTATTTTTCTAGTGCACTCAGATGCCTAGTCAGTATGATTTTACTAAGTATGATTTTAGTAAGTATGATTTTAGCATGAGATTTTAGTAAGTATTATTTTACTCAGAGACAAAAGAGAAAGAATCAATAATTTATTTAAAATATGCTAGCTTTTCTGTTTATAAAATGACAGAAATAAATAGTTTAGACTGCCTTGTAATTAAATGCAAAACTACTCCAGTCTGGTACTAGATATTCTTCTTATCACAGGAGAGATTGTCTTTCCAGTAGTTCAATATTTAACATAAAGCCACTGGAGCCAAGGGACTTCCTAAATGTGGCTGCCATCAGAATTAGAGAGGAATCAGCATTTTAGCCTAGGAGCCAGTTACACATTGCATTTAGCCAGTAACTTTAACAGCTGATAGACAGAAAACAGTTGTTGCTGCACCAGGCTAATCCTCTAACTCAGAATTTAAGAGTGTTATCCTGAATTATACTGACACAAAGACTTCTAAAAGTCATGTCATGATCCCTGAAGGGCCAAGACAACAAATATATTTTTTTTTCTTGGAAAAATGATGAAATTAGACATATTTTTGAAACTCAGCTAGGAAAATATGGACTTAATTGATATTAAAAACACATCAGTGGCAAAAATTAAATTGAAATACTTTATTGGATCTCCATTTCTGTAGTAGGTTAGGGGGGGAACTCCTATGTATATTTGGGTGGGTGCATGAGTGTTGGGGTTGTCTTTGTTTGTTTGTCTTTATCCACTTTGCAAAATTAAAGAGAAAGCTTAAAATAAAATGTTGTATTTTTTACTGGTGGGGCTTACTTTTGGGTGGTGGTGATACCTATAAAATAAAATAATTAAAACATAGGAAGCTTACTGTATCTCAGCACCCCTCCTCCAGCCTGCACTAATCCTTGCTCCATGAAACCACTGTAAAGATTTTAAACATCTGCATTTTTTAAGCCAGAAAAAACAAGGCAAAGAAAAACCCTGCCAGAAAAAAAAAAAAACTTGAGATGTTTTTCAGCATGGAACAGTCTCTTCTCCTCTTCAGCTGAACAGAGATGCTTGTTTTAGGCCTGAAACTGACAATATTGTCTGGATGGGTGACAGGTATCTGATCTCCTCAATTCACTACTAGAAACAGGTGCATTACACCCCAGGATTTCTAATGTGCCACAGGGCTCTGTAATCCATAAGAGCTGCAGAAACAGCAACTTGTAGCTGTCATATGGCTGGGACTACCTGTCTCTCAAGCCAGAATCTACCTTTCTGAACATCAGCCGTACAGCTCTTTCTCTAAGGCTGTCCAAAATGGTACCACCACCTGGCCCTCTTGCTAAACATTGCTTAGAAAAAGGCTATAAACTGCCACTTTACCAACTTGTCCAATTTCAGTCATAGCTACATAACATCTCCCTGGTGAATATGTCTGCTACAGAAAAGCATTGCAGCAGTCACTGCTAAGAGCTGTAAAAAGACTTGTTTTGTAGATGTTAATTGTTTCCAGGTAAAAAAAAATTGTTTCCAGGTGTGCAGACCTATGGAATGATTTCATTCACATCCATGTGGGGTGTCCTAGGTTAGACCACATGGCTTTCAGGTGCTGCTACTGGAGAATGGGTCTTGTTTCTGCTTTGTTTCATATATCCTAGATCCATGTGCATATCTTAGTCTAGTGACACTTGAAGTGATGCTGCACACCAAATTCTAGGCAGATGCTTTAATACCCCAGTCAAAAAGTGAATAAAATTTGGAGAATTATGCAGGCGGCCATGACTACTTTCTTATTGATGTGAATATATCTCAAGAGTCTATTAGCTACATATAGGTCTTAATTGACCTACTGACTCTCTGATTTATATATATTTTGAGAATTTAAAATGCCTGTTTTACCAAATGACTCCTGAATCTACAATACAAGGCTGAACATCTATGGTGGTCTTGGTAGTATTAGTTCTTTAAACATGGAAAACTAGTGGTATTTCCAATTTGCTAAGTTATTTAACAGACACCTACCAGAGAGGTGTGTAGGACAAAGATCCTTTTGGAAACATGGATCTTTCTGCAATAGCAGCTGAAGCCCAAGAAGGATACCAAAAAGATGCTAAAACAGCACTAGATCATTTAAAAAAATCTCATCATTTAGAAAGAAAATTTGAAGGGAGATGCCATTTCCTAAATATCAACATCGTTTCTGCTATGTACCTGTTAAAGAAAGCCAACTGACCTCCAGCTGCCAGGCCAGAAAGGTTCTTACACAGACTGTGTCTTTCAGATATGCTGAGGCATTCAGACAGCCCTAGTCACTTGCATTTAAACATCTGAAGTCCTCTGCTACTCATGTAGCACAAAGCATAATCATATTTTAGAATTCATATCAATATAAAACTGAAAAAGCATAAAAGGGAAAGATGGAAGTATTGAATAGAATATGAAAGCCTGAAAAGTGCATTGCAAGCTAGCAAATTCCACCTGAACTTTTGAATGTGAAAACCTCAGAGATGGTTATAAGTAAATTAACATTTAAATAGATTCAGCAAGTAAGTGTACTACTGTCAAAATATTTAAAATCCTTATAGCACATAGATTAAATAATGTTGCTTGGCAATTTTTCCAATGGAAGAGGCTAGCAAATAGAAAAGATATGTGACCATAAAAGATTCCTGACAATATTGAGACACATGAAGGAAGGATACAAAATAAGGGAGAAATGAAAAATCCTAAGGAGATAGTTCCAGTGGCCTTTTGTGTACATTTTTGACTATTTATTTAAAAACAAAACAAAACAAAACAAAACAAAACACAAATATACCTTGGAAAGATATAATGAAGAGATGTTATAATGGCCAAAGACCAAGACAAGTCTTACAGAATAACCTTGTGAGTAGCTTTATTTTCTTCTCTCTTAGATAATCTGGGGAAAAAAGGCAATAGAGAAAATTGAATACTACAGTCCAAAGAAAGCATAAACTCATTGGCAAATGGCTGCAGATTGTCAGAGAAGAAATCTCATCTGGAAATTAGATGTGTTTTGCCAATGAGGCTGAAGTTCCAAAATAATCTGTAGCAGACTGAATGGTAGAAACAAGTCCCATTGTGACAATATCACAAAATTCTGACTGCTAAAGAACGATATCCTTTGGCCCAATAATGGGATAGACTACTGTCTGGAGATCACAACTGATGGCTAAGATGTTCATATTAACTCCAAACTACTGTTTATAACATGATTCTGTGCAAAATCTCAGTTGATTAGTGAGGAAATGCAAAGAAAAATTTTGAAGAAAATTTTATCTGTAAATAGTTGGGCAATGCCTACAAAAAGGCATTTAAGGCAAAATTAAAGCGGGATTTAGGAACTGTTCTCAACTTTTCAATTTCATAAAGACCTGCTCACATTTTGCCTTATCTCAGTGATGGGAGAAATTTATTAAGGACTGGTCTATTAGTCCAAAAACTAATCGTTTCTTTTAAATAAAAAACCAGAAATTCTTCTCCTCAGGAGAGTAGTACACACTTTGTTGTATATTATGGGAATCTGGGTGTTCGAACAGCTGTTCTATCACTAGGGTTTCCAATCCCTGTACAGGGAGTGAACCCAAAAGGACAAGGGAAAGACTAGCAGCCCCTGACTACTACCAGGTGTCTGTGAGGGAAAGAACACTGCTTCTATAAGAAATTATACAAATGGATGTCTTCGAGCTTTTCAAATGAGGATTGAGAAAAAAAAACAGATTAACAGAACAAAGAACAAGAGCTACAGGACATACTGAGGTCCTTATTCTACTTCTCATTAAAAAAAAAACAACCAAACTTGTAGATTTCACTGGATTCCATTTCAAATCCCAGATCATTATCAGGCATTGCTATATAATTCTTCTCTATATGGGACCTTGGCTTTCTAAAGTATTCAGGGAAAGGAGAGAAAATAACCAGTTAAACCATCAATTTATCTTTCTTAAACCAACACGAAGTAATTTCCTACAAATTAATTTGATTCATGTTGTTTGTATGAGCACAAATTTCAGAGGAGCTGTAGTTTCACTTAAACTGAAAGGATGGATCTTTCTGCAAAAATAAAGTGAAATAGTTCAAATTTCTTTCTGCCATCTAATGCTGAAGCCAGATTTACAGATTTACAGTTTAGTTCCTATAGGTAGAATAGCAACACCTCAAGAGGTCAAAAGACATAATGTATCTGGTTTTTATTGTTGATTTTTATAATATAAATAGATTACTAAAACTTATAATACTATGTATGTGGTCATTAAACTGTTACTTTCAGAATATTGTAAAATCCATAGAACTTGTAGCAGGATTTGAAAACTGCTGCCCATATATTAATTTTTATAAATTCACTCTCTAAAGCAACAGACAGGTCAGAGTTTTTGGCCATAACTATAATATGTTGACATTAAAGGATGACAAATTTTCTCTTTTCCCTTTTATTTAACTAAAGCAGGGGAGATTAAGTCAGAAAGAACATACTGGGAAAAAAAAAAAAAGAGTGGTATAAAATAACAACAACTAACTACTGTTGTAGCCTGTGAATCTGTTCCCACTGAATTCAAGGACACTTAAGCAGACAGTTTGATCATTTCAGAATGCCTGCTCATTTATATGTTGTTATCATGCCTAAAGGTGCTTTTTAAGAGAATTCTAGTATCATCTTTTTTAGCAACATTTACTGACTTTAAGTGATCCCACTTATAACCCCCAAGAAAAATACATCTGTAAGTGCTGTTGCAGAAAAGAGATCCCGATATACATTTCAGCATGTGTTTTTAAATCCTCTGACTGAAACTCACAATCCTTTTACCAGCTTAGAACACTGATAGTAATTCTATTACCACTGCAATAGCCATCCCTCTCTAATTCTCTAGACACAATTACTGTGCACGATGCAAGATGAATACAAATTAACAGAAGAAAAAACACCATAGAAAAGAGAAAATCAGTGTGGGCTGAAATGTTCCTGCAGGGGATGCTCTTGCACTCTCAAGTTTAGCTGAATGAGCTTCCAGAAACAGTTAAAAAGGAACTGAAGGTGGGGGGGGAGGGGGGAGAGGGGGTCATAAAAAAGAAAGAATTAAAAAAAAATAAACCCAAAACATCAAGCAATGTTCTGTATATGATTTTTCTTCTGCCCTTGGTAATTCATACAGATACAATTAAAATTTTAATTAACACTCTTATCTAGGGTAGGGTTTTTTTCATTGTATGTAGCTATTCACAACTTTAAAGAAAGCTTTCACTGCCTATATTTAGAGAAAAAAATCCATTCTGTTTCACTTTTTGGTCAGTAAATGTTTCTATTTAAATTTTTTGCTGAATTATAAAGGAATAAATTTAAAGTGGTTTTTTTTTCTCTAATAAAATTCCTGATTCCTGCTGCCTTTGCAAAAAGTACATACACCACAAACAACCTTTAGCAATGAGCATAGAAGAAAATAAGGTGAAAACAAAAATAACAGCCTGGTTTAGCTTCGATATTTTTAACATAAAACTAGAGAAGCTGAAGACTACAGCTGCAGTTTACCACCACCTCTGCTGGAAGCATATGGCATGATGGCAGCATACTTTAGTTTCCACAGAAGACAATTTAGAGGTGAACAATGCTATCTAGTATTTCAGTTTGCAGAAACAAACTGCTATGAAGGAGTTGGGTAAAACAATTGTTGATTTCTGATTCTTCTTATTTTGCCTTACTCCTTGCATAGTCTTCTTAATGGAAGGCTACCTTCCAATCTTCATAGCTTTTGTAATGTATATAAATCCTTATATCCCACCATGTTTTATAACTCTAAGAACACCTGCCCGGCTCAGTGCAATGAAGATCTGTATTTTCATAGAGAAGGACTTCCTCTACTGCTATGGAGAATCAATTGACTTATGGTTCTCAGTAATAGCTAGATCATTAAAAGTCTTTATTTATTAAAAATAACAGACTCAAGACAGGAACTGGACTGCTCAAATTAGGTACTAAATTGGACTTTTATTTTCATCTCTACTGAGGCAAGTGTTCAGGCTAGGAGAGAAAAATACTGTTAGAGGTTCTGAAAGATGGTTACCCTTTTCCATCTCAATCAATGATTTAGGAATTTTATTCATATGGATTGTTTTTCTAAGTGTTTTATTTTACATCTAGGTCTTATGCTAACATTAAATAGACTCTATCCTGCCCTAACTACCCTAATTAACAAGGAGGCAATACATTTTCTCTCATTGTAAGAGCACAAGATCTATCTAGAGGTCTGCCACAGTCATGCTACAAACCTACATCCCTTTACCACCCTCTCAGCTTGCATTCAGTTTGATTTTTTATTTATTATTTCTCTTACATTTGCAAAATAAATCAGTAGTGATCCTCTGACAGGGCATATTAAAGTTATCTGCCTCTCAAAGCCTTTTGGACAGCTGGTAGATAACATTTCTGACTCTTTCTTCATGGGAAGGAAGGAAGAAAGGAAGGAAGGAAGGAAGGAAGGAAGGAAGGAAAAGAAATATTATTTTCTGTACAAAACATGCCTTAGCACCTTAGGCATTGCAAGGATCCCCAGCCAATGTGCTGAGGAATAGCATAGCAACTGTCACCAGGGATAATGTCNGCTCTGTTGCTGATTGCAAAAGCTTCCCCCAAGCCACAGGGTCCAGTCTTATTTTAGCTCAGCAGTGTTAAACTATGTTGAGTTAACAAAGACTACATTAACAATGCCTGGGAAAGTTAAGACTGCTTGCTTTAAACTTCTCTCAAGAGCTTTTCATTGATCTAATTCTTGTCCAAACTAAAGAAAGATCTAAAGTCTATTTTGTGGATCTGAACTACTCCTCAAAAGAAATTTGTCTGTTCTCAGAATAAGCTAAAATATTGTCTTTATATTCAATAATGTCTCAAGGATGTATTGGATACTGGAAATGCTCAGTGTCAGTATTTTCCATTATATGTTTTAGAGGCAACCCATACTAAAACTAGGAGGAAAAAACCGCCAAGGTTCAATTTTTTCTGAATGCAACTTGGTGGTATTTTGTATCAAATTACTCTTTTGCTGTACTCTGCCCTTTCTATTTCAAATAAGTTACCTAAGACTCCTATTAATTCTATTGTTTAATGCAATAGTTTAAAAAATATATGTTTGAAATTATTACCATAAGTTGAATCATTCCAAGGAAAACAATCTCTTTCCATTTCAGATTACTGTCTCGTTCTGTCAGAAATGCAGCAAATAATTCTAAATGGAACACTAAAGAAAAGCTAAAAGGAAAGGGAAGATGGACTGAGGAGGCAGAGTTAAAAGAGACTACTGTGTATAGTAGGGATTAAATTTTTAAAAACAGTTAGAAGAATTTCCTTTTTTGAAGGTGGTCAGACAAATTTCCACTTTCTCCTAATTTAATCTTACCACTGATTTTGAAAAAATAAGTTATTCACAGTGATGTTTAGTTCTCCTTATTTTGTACTTCAGACTGTCTCAGTAGATATGACCTTTTTTGTGAGGGGAAAATTATTTTCTTGATTCTCCAATAAAATTAAATAGTAAATATGCCACCTAATAAACCTCCACAGTAAACTTTAGTGAAGTATTTCTATGTGGAAATGGAGCAGAAATCTGTTTTATGAAATCCGAAAACAGTCTTTGGGCAAAATTTTACGTGCCTTTTTTAAAAGTGTAAAACTGAGATTCAAAATATTGACTCAAAATTGATTCAAAATAAAAAATTTATTCAAATTCACTACTATAAAGTTAAAACTATCATCTCTGATCTTAGTTTTATTTCTTTGCTAACTAGTTCTTGTTTTATCTGTACAATGACAAAAAATTTGAAATACACAATGCAATATTACAAAGGAGCTGCAGTTTATAATTTTACATTTTAGAAGCAAAATTAACCAACTTCCTCCTATCAAACACTGAGATCTGGGTCTTATTTCTATTCTTTCCTACTATTTTGAAATACCCTTTAGCCCAATTTAAAGTAACACAGGGAATTACACATTTTTGGATCTGTAGTTAAAACATGGCCTTTCCAAAAATAAATACTTTCTAGAAATATTTGAACAAACCATTTTCTGAATTGTCATAATCTGTGGTCGTATTAATGTTAGCTGGATTCTACCACTAGACATGACAGAGAGGCCAAAATTATGTGTAATATCTTGATTTTGGTTTTTTTGCCATTACATGATTTTATTGACAAGGAGAGTGACAAGGAGAGAAAAACGTCAAACTTTATTATTATTATTATTATTATTATTATTACTGTATATATTGTGTAGTAGGCATAAATAATTGGTGAAGAATTGTCCTTTAAGTATAAATAAAGCAATCTTTTCAACAGCAGAATAAATAAATGAGTGCTGACATTTCAGTTCATAAAGATTTCAGTGCATTAGGGAATTATTTTCATGCAGGTTACCACAAAGTAAATATTCATAATATAAACAAAAGTAAAAGAGAGTTTCTTCCCATTTATTTAATATATTTTTAAACCACTGGTCTTTCTTTCTTTCTTTTTTGTTCGCTTCTGCCAAGTGCCAAGCCTTATATCCTTCTGCTTTTACCAAATGTTCTCATTTAAAAAAAAAAAGAAAAAAAAAGGAACAGAAAGAGCAAAAGAAATAAGTATAGCAAAGTTTGCTGGCCTCTGGGCCAGACCCAGTAAAGAATGGTGGTTCCTAAATGTTTTCTGAAATGGAATCAAGGTTCATAACTTGGAGCTGTAAGACAGAGGGTGATTTAGAACCTTTGGAGTAATAAATCAAAATCACTCAAATGGTGCAACAGCAGTACTTCCAGTTATTTAAACACAAAATTTCAAACTCCACTTCCTTTTATAACTTAGTTGCTCTTACCAGGATATTCTGTCCAGCAGAAAGCCAGAGATTAAAATATTTCCACTGCCTGAAATGAAGATAGGGCTTTTGTGGGTGTTGTTCATTTTTAGTTGCGGGGTGGTGGAGTTTTTTAGTTTGTTTGAGGGTTGTTTTTTGTTGGTTTTTTGAGTTTTTTTCCTACATTGCTTCTTTATTTAGTTGTTTGGTTTTGGTTTTTCTTTCTAAATGGTCCACGGCTGAATCTTCTTTTTATAGTTTGAAATCTGGTCACTAGGGTACCCCTCCAGCAGGTAGCAGAAATGTCCGAGTATTCCTCAATACAAGGAGAAGAATGAACTTTGCTTTCCCATTTCTCCAAAAGTTTTCTGCCTGAAAAATGCCATTCAAAAGGCAGTACCAGCATCTCCAGCTTCAGTTGGCTTAGATTTCAAGGAAAGAAAAACAAAATACAAGAAAAAAGATCTGGATAAAGTCATTCCAGGTCCTGTTCTACTTTAACAAAGAGGTATATTGTGATAGATCTGAAGAGGTAAGTGCAGAGACTGAATATACAGAATAGAAAGATTCTCAGGCACAATCCTCTTTGGAATTTTCTCTTGGCTGTTTTTCTGACCTAGTGCTCAACACTGTGACTGTTGTGAGTCTCTGTGTTGGTGACTAAATATTTCCAAGTAGGAGACTGAAGCATTCAAGGCCCCACATGTACACTGAAGAACAGCAGAGTCACCCACATGCCTACACCTTTCTTACCTCATCACTCCCCAACCTTCTGGCTTCTTGCACTCAGCTCTGCTCTTCTGGCTTGTGCTATTCCTTTCAAGTTTTTATGCAGTCCTAACCTGGCTCATAGAAAATGGTCAGAGGGAAACTGAAGAAATTACTGTTCTTATTACCACATCAGTTTCCAGATAGTTTTCTCTGAAATTACGCTTAAGCAGGCACAAGGATAAACAGAAAGTCTGTAAAACTTCATTCTGTTTAGGCTCACACTACCGGTAAAAATCCTTTCAAGAACATAAAAATCTAAACAATTTTTGAGCACTGTGCAGAGCTGTCCACGAAGCTTTTATGCATAACAGGAGTTTTTCCTCTTTCTTATGAATTAAATACCAAGCTTCATCATGAATTGGTCCTATTTCCCACCTCTCTAAATCCGCTTTTCCAAATTTTCACCTTGTAGGAGAAAATTTTTCTATTAACTTCTTTTTTTTTTTTTGTCAGAACAGATGACAGATTTTGATAGTAAGCTGACTTATTCAGTCTGGTGAGGGAAAAGGAAATAATATTCTTTTAACATTATACAATTCTTTCCCTCCTTTTTCCTTCAAATAACCCTCTGGGTAAAATGGTCCGGGGCTGCGAAATGAAATTTGGTCTAAGAATAATTCTCACTGATGTGTAGCCTTTTATTTGTTGCCTACAAAATTAGTTTATCATACTTTGGAAATAGTATCCTGATTACTTAAAACAGAAGGGTTCATATTTCCTCACAACATCTGTTGGTTTTTTGTGGTTTCCTTTTTATTATTGTTTTTGCTGTACACATCACAGAATGAAATATCTTCTTCTTCATTATACCCTTTTTACAGAGAATAATGTTTCTGTGAGCATATTATATCATAAAGTTAATAAAAGTAGGCCCTTTAGGAATGAAAATTCCTTCCAAGAGTAATTTAATTTTGAAAAATAAGTTTTTCTAGGGCTTGGGGTTTTTCCTCTAAATGCTGCTGAATAGCAAGTTTCTAGTGTTTGCGGCTTTTTAAACAAAAGTACAGGAATACCCGCCTTAATCTGCATTAATTGGGTTCTGATGGTAAACTGTTTTCAGTCCACATATATTCTTGCCAGCAAACGTGGGACATTTGAGTCACTTTTAAATATCTATCTTGTATCTGTTTACCTCAGATTTGTAATTTTGTTTTTTTTAGCCAAGGAAGTAAAATCACACTTTAAAATTAGTTAATTTTATCTCATGGCAGATGTCTAAATCTGATCCTCTGAATTCTGTAGGGTAACATTTCTCTCTAGTAAGTTAAAAGGGAGCCTAATTAAGATCAAAAGTAGATGTTCATGAGACACATGATAACTTAAGTCAAATTATATCAACAAATATCTCTAACATTTGTATTTAACAAGGACCTGTATTCTATTCCCCAAGATCAGATAGTTTAAAGTCAGATAATTTGAAGTGAGATCCCCTGAAGCAATTTAAAAGTCAGCTTCAGAGATCTGCATAAGTTCAAGCTGTACCATTAAAGATGTTCTAGGGTAAACTACACACTCGTGAAATGGGACCAAAATTTGGAGGTTGTTCAAACTAGCTGTAGTGATTCTACTGATTTAATTAATTAACATATAATGTGACAATAAGTTCTTTTCAGGAAAATGGTCATATTTTTAGACAAGTCTTGACTAGATCTCCTATAGGTTATAGAAAACTATGAGTCTGCAATAATCTACTGAAAACTCTTTGGTAGCCAGCTGCAGGAATGTTTGCACAGGTCACAAAACAGATTTTATATTCTGGTGAATTTAAAAACAGTGCCTTAGGCACCAGTGCCAGTGTGGTCCACAGTGGAGAAGCACAAGATTATTCTTAGTCATGTCCTCCTAGTCTTCTAGGCAATATTTCAAGGTGTGTAAATAACAAGGAATTTTAGATGAGACAGCCATGTGAGCTCAGCTGGGTTAGAGCATTGGTCAGCTGAAGTGACATAACGCGGAGATCAATGACTGGCTGGTGGAGTAGGAAGTAGTCGGGGGCAATGTGCAAGGGAATTATTGCATGGAGCAGGCTATGGGCAAAGGCAAGAGAGACTCCCCTGAAAGCCTGTTCTCTCATTTCTCATACCGTTTTTAACAAAATCTCTACACATTTTATGTCATATTTCTAATACCAACACAGAATTCAAGTTTTCTACATGATTGTGATCATGGGGTAGCAAGGGATCAGGGGTGTCTTTGAATGCATACCTATCATATTTAGTCATCATTTCTTAGGTCGTCTAAAAACTTCTTTGAGACAATAAAGTGACTGAGATATGTGGTTTACTGAAGTACTGTCTCCACAGAAATGTGTTTCACTTAATGTTATGAGTTCTCAAGGTGGGACTTTCAGTCAGCCCTGAAGATTCGCTCCAGGCAGTCCCTGCTCTGAACAGACTCATTAACAGATGTTCTTTGAATGCTGGGGGAAGAAACTGGCTGTCACAGGGACTTCAGATTTGAGAATTGAATAAACTGTGCACAGATTAAATATATGTAAATAGTCAGGAATGGACACAGGATAGTCTGTGGCAGTATTTAAGTATTAAGATATATTAATTAGGGTTTGAAGTATTTGGGATGTGGTTTGCAAGTAGTTTAAGATAGTCAACATAAACAGATCATGCATAAACTGGAGTGGTCACAGTTGGTATGGGCCAACTGGTTAAAAGAACTCACCAGAGCAGCAGTTAAGTAAGTCTTGTCACTTAGTGATTCTTTTGTGTCAACACGTAATGGAGACTGCTGCCATCACCGACCAGACAGTGAATGACAACCCTGTTTCAGAGATTTGAATCACCACAAACACTACCCTTGGTAAAAGATGCAATACATCGGTGTTACAACAAACACCCAACCCATGTGTTGCTGTGCAACACCACCTCATTCTTGTACAACTATGCAGGTTCAAAAGCATTGGCCCCACCCTGCAGCGAGTGAGCAGCAGGCATAGCTTCACAGATGGTAAATGATTCTAGGATGTCCATGGCAGAATTTGCCTCACAAAACTCTTCTTTTCCTGGCATGCAACCCCTGCCCCCAGCTTTGCTTACAGCATTGTATCACTTACTGATGCCAACAACTTCCTCCAAGCCCTTGTCCCATTACACTATCATGTGTTTACCACAAACCCAGCATGCACTGTATACTTGGATTGTAATGATGCCAAATTAATGTATCAAAGCTTCTCATAAAAGATTTTACATCCTTCAGTCATCTCCCCTGAATTCACTTTTAAACTAATACTGCACCCTAATTACATTGCACAGTTTGACCCTAGAATATGAAGACAAAGCCAAAATGTACTTTAGCCCATATAACACACACTGGATGCTTTCCTAAAATTCCCATTACAGAATATAAACAGAGAAGTGCTGTTTAGTAAGCTTTTACCGTTTGAGAACCTGAATGAAAATTCACTGGCAGGAGCTGCATTTGGTCTTGTTTGTCTGTGGCAACCCTTCACGTTGTTATTATGGAGCAGGCACCTAATCTGCTTAGCCTGATCCAGACTGTAAATTTGCTGCTTGATTGAATTCTGGGTTTAGTGTTGATGATACTCTGGTATCATGAACATCATAAAGTAGCTGCCAAGAACTGATGGGCTACATGGAGATATGAGAACAGTGAATGTCAGGACAAGCAAAGATATGTAAATTAGTGACATGATACCCCAAGAAACAGAGAGGGGAAATAAGCTTTCATGAAAGAATCATTCAAATCAAGAGCATTTAAGGTTTGGAAGTGGCTACTGTGCTGACCCATTCTTCTAATGTTTTATTTAAATTCAGGCAATTCATGGTATGTGGCTGGTTACAGGAAAGGAGTTTTGAGCCCAGAGAGACAAATAACTGTTTCACATAATCAAATTTTCAATTGCACCTGGTCTCTGAGGTGAATCAAAGATAAATTAGAAAAGCTGATACTTCCCTTCTTCCCACTCCAATATGTGTGAAGATCCTGTTTTAAAAAATATTAACATACAAAATACTTCAATCCTGCTGACAAAAAATAAATTCAAAAGTGGTGATTACTTGGAGGGGTTTTTTTTCATTTTCTATTTTTCTCATTTTTCTGTCGAACATCTCCTAACTTTAGTTTTATTAAATTAACTTACACTTGTAGATAAATTATTAAATTATTTAAATTTAGGCTGGTCCTAGCCATGGAAGAAACACTTTTCCAAACTTCATGTCATTAATCTAACTAGTCTACAGGTTATATTTTAATCACCAGCTTTCTAACATACATATTTTACTACTGAATGTATCTATTCCACTATAGGGAAGACAATGAAACAAAAGAAATTATGAGTTTGAGTTGCTGAAAGCAGCAGATTATTGTTTTTTAATCTCAAGGATTAAGTGATCCTTGTGATTTCTAAACATGAAGCTGAGAAGCAATGCTAAGTTTTGCAGCACTGCAGTAATTTCAGAGAAAACAGAACAAATGAGGCAATCTTCCAATTCCTGGAGAGACCAAATGTTAGAGAAGAGATGGGG